>JAPKLY010000386.1:37938-175658 GCA_026898435.1 Prunella vulgaris | reverse complement strand
AGCAAAACTCCACTGCTCAAGCTGAAGATATTTCTGATCTCGACGTTGTTCCGGGTATTGTTGCACCTGCTGTCATTGACCCATCTAGCGGAACTACTCAAACTAATCTTGAAGTCATCTCTGCTCTGCACAACGACTATCCGTTCATCGATGTTAATCCTTAGATGACATCTTTTGATTTGATTTGTTGCTTTACTTCCTTTGCTTTCTAGTCTTTAGACTTCGAGTCTTTGTTTTCTTGATGTATTTTGAACATCTACTTTCGCTTTGATTTTCGAACTCCATTTATTTTGACGTTCACTTCTGATGGTTGCACTTGTGTTATGTCTGCATCATTATATATCACTACATTGTTGCAAAATTGGTTTCTTGCTGTAATAGAAATTTTGCCCATACTGAGAGATCATTAGCTCGTCAAGGGACTTTGCTTTTGATGGATTATTCTCGTCAATCGTATTTATCGAGTTGTTTTGCCCGTACTGAGAGATCATTAGCTCGTCAAGGGACTTTTCTTTTGATGGATTATTCTCGTCAATCGTTTTTGTCGAGTTGAATCCGCTGCGCCTCACACTAAAACGATTTTTGCAAGATAATTAGCTCGCCTTTCGTTTAGCTCGAGCGACTTTGGCTTCAACCATTATCATGTTTGCCTTGGTTAAAGTGATACGTCTTGCACCTCACTAACTCAAAAGAGTTCGCGCGAGATACTTGGAGCTCACTAACTTGTAAAAAGCTTGCGCGAGATAAGTTGTGAGTTATTCTGTAAAGGTAAATATGTTTACATTAATAACTTTGAACAAAAATACATGCCCTCTAGGGCTTCAAGATATTTCTATTCTACTGAAAATATTTCTTCAGGAGAGCAGCGTTCCAAGGGTATTGGTCCGGAGTGCCATCTAGGTGCTCGAGTTCGTATGCTCCGTTGGACAAGCATTTCGTCACTCTAAACGGGCCCTCCCAGTTCGGTCCAAATACACCCTTGGCTACATCATTTGTTTTCTTGAGGACTAAATCACCCACTCCGAATTTTCTGATCTTTACTTTTGAATTGAAGTATTTCTCCGACTGCTGCTTGTATGTAGCATTTTTATGAGCAGAGGTCAGTCGTCTCTCTTCAATCATATCAAGGTCAATTCTCCTTGCTATATCATTCTCTTCCCCAAACTCTTGTGAAGTTCTATGACTCGGCACTGCTACTTCGGATGGAATGACTGCTTCAGTACCAAATGCTAGGGCAAAAGGGGTTTCTCCCGTCGAATTTCTTGTGGTTGTTCTGTAAGCCCACAAGACATCTGGAAGCTCGCTTGCCCATTTTCCTTTCCTCTCCTCGAGTTTGGCCTTCAAAGTTCGCTTCAATATTTTGTTAACTGCCTCCACTTGACCATTCGTCTGGGGATGATAAGGTGTTGAGAAAACCTTTCTGATCTTCCAATTGTCACAAAAATCTCTTAACTCAGAGCCATCGAATTGCTTACCATTGTCCGAGATTATTGCTTGCGGAAGCCCGAACCTACATATTAAATTTTTCCATATAAATTTGATCATTTGACTTTGATCAATCTTGCTCAAAGGTTCCGCTTCTGCCCACTTAGTGAAGTAATCAACGGCAACAACAGCAAACTTTAGGCCACCAGGAGCAGTTGGTAATGGACCGATGATATCTATCCCCCATTGAGCGAAAGGCCATGGACTATACATGGAAGTAAGTTGCTCCGGGGCAAGTTTGATATTCGGTCCATGAATTTGACATTGGTGGCAAGCCTTTGCATAAGCTATGGCGTCTTTCCTCAAAGTGGGCCAGAAATATCCTTGTCTCATCGTTTTGTAGATGAGGGATCGCCCTTCTGCATGGTTTCCACACACCCCATCGTGGATCTCAGTTAAAACTCTCCTCCCATGTTCTGGTGTGATACACCTTAGAAGTGGCAAAGAAAAACTTCTCTTGTAGAGCTGATCTCCTAAAAGAACATATCTTGCTGCCCGCATTTCCAGTTGTCGAGCTTTTGTTCGATCTTCTGGAAGTGCTCCCGTTCGGAGATAAGCGATGATGGATGTCATCCAATTATCCTCAAGCTCCTCTACAGCCGCTACCATATGTCTGTTAATTGACGGACTTGCTAACTTTGTTAGCTGGATATTTGAGAAGTCTGTCGATCCTTCTGAAGTTGCAAACTTAGAGAGAGCATCTGCTTGAGAGTTTTGCTCACGAGGTATTTGTTCGATAAAGACTTGCTCGAACTTCTCGCACATCTCAATCACTAAGTCTTGATATTTCACCATTTGCTCACCTCTGGCTTCGTATTCGCCTTTCATCTGGTTTACAACCAGAAGAGAGTCCATAAAAATATGTAATCTTCTGACTCCTACAGCCATTGCGAGCTCAAGACCTCCAACCAATGCTTCGTATTCCGCCTCGTTATTGGTTGTTTGAAAATTGAAACGCACTGCATTGGTAAAGGATTGACCATCTGGACCAATTAACACAATTCCTGCCCCCGAACTTGTACTCGTGGAAGAGCCATCCACATATAGCTTCCATGGAGGGTGATTCAATTTTGTAGGGCTAATTGGAAATGTTAGTTCCACAACAAAATCCGCTAAGGCTTGACCCTTGATCGCCGTACGTGGTGCATATGTGACCCCATATTGGGCTATCTCCAACGACCATTTAAGCAATCGCCCATTGGTATCTGGCATGTGCAGCACTTGTCTGAGTGGAAGAGTAGTGAGAACTTCTACTTGATGATCAAAAAAGTATGGTCTCAATTTCCTCACACTCATTACTAGTGCATAAGCCAATTTTTCCAGCGGAGTATAACGTAGCTCAGCGTCATGAAGTACTTGACTCACGAAATAAATGGGCAGGTGCTGTTGTCCCTCAGTCCGAACTAAAACTGCACTGAGAGCCGACTCTGATGCTGCTAGATATAGATACACTTTTTCACCTGGAACTGGTTTGGAGAGAATTTGCGGGTTAGCGAGGTACTCTTTCAACTTTATGAACGCCAACTGACTCTCTCTGTTCCATGAAAATTTGTTCTTCCTGATTGTGTTGAAGAATGGTCTGCTCTTATCCCCCAACCTTGAGATGAACCTGTTAAGGGAAGCCAAGCACCCCGTCAACTTTTGAACTTGCTTGATGTTGGTAGGTTCTCCGAGATTGAGGATGGCTTTTATCTTCTCTGGATTTGCTTCAATTCCTCTTTGGCTGACAATATGTCCTAGGAACTTTCCTGACTCGACCCCAAAATGGCATTTTTTCGGATTGAGTTTCATGTTATAACTCCTTAGGATCGAAAATACTTCGGTGAGGTCGCGGAGATGATCCTCTCTCTTCTGGCTCTTGACGACTATGTCATCAATGTAAACTTCGACGGTTTTGCCGATTTGATCAGCAAACATTTTGTTTACTAACCTTTGATATGTCGCACCTGCGTTCTTAAGGCCAAAAGGCATCCTCTTCCAACTGTACATATTTTTTTCAGTGAGGAAAGAGGTATGCTTCACGTCCTCCTCGGCCATTGGGATTTGATGATAGCCTGCAAAGGCGTCCATAAAAGACATCATTTCATGCCCGGCAGTATTGTCCACGAGGTGGTCAATATGGGGCATGGGGAAATGATCCTTTGGACATGCATCGTTTAAATTCGTGAAATCAATGCATAATCTCCACGACCCATTGGACATCTTTACTAGAATGGCATTAGCTACCCATTGAGGTTCGTCTCTAGCTTGCTCAATCAATTTATTGTCGAGCAATTTCTTCACTTCCTCTGCTAGAGCAGCATATTTCTCGGGGCCAAACTTTCGACGCTTTTGCGAGATTGGCTTTCTTGATGGATCAATCTTGAGATGATGACATGCATGTTTGGGATCAATCCCAACCATATCTTGATGAGACCATGCAAATACATCAATATTATTCTTGAGGAACTCAATTACTTCCTCTTTCATATCTACTGGGATTCGAGATCCAATCAATACCTCGAGATCCGGTCGTGTTGGATCAACAGGAATATGTTCAAGTTCCTCTACTGGAGTTGCTCTTTTCAGCTTCCTTGGATCCTTTATTTCATGCCGGGGATCAAGGTCGAGAGTTGCTGGCTCAAACCCAATTCTTGGTTCCAACTCATCACTTGAGCAATCTTTATTTGAGCAAGAGTCTTTGTGGACTATGTGTTGAATTGAATCTTGATCGATGTCCATGGGGACTTGATTATCAAGTTCATCAAGCTCTATGTCCATCTCGGCGGTTACAGTATGTTTATGCTCATCAATATTTCTTACACTTAAATCTTCAAAAGAAAAAGTGTAATCTAAAGACTCATAGGGGTAGTTCACACACTTCTTTGCCATTATTTGGTCACCTTTAATGGTGTCAACCACACCTTCAATGGTGGGAAACTTAATACAATAAAAGTAGGAGGACGCTACGGCCTCGAATGACTCAAGAAAAGGACGACCTAAGAAGCCATTATAGACATTTGGCAAATCAACTATTACAAATTCTATAGGCCTAGTAATCCTTACTTTGTCATTTTTACAGCAAATAAGCTCAACTGCGAGCTTGATTCTTCCATAGGCTGTGACTGCAGTATCTCCAAAACCTTTGAGTACGGTGTTGTACGGCTTGACGTAGCTCGCAAGATTGCCCATTTGATCGAGTGCTGACTTGAAGATGATGTTGCAGAAACATCCATTATCAACAAGGATGCGGCTAACATTCATTCCAAGAATTTTTGCTGAAATGACTAGTGCGTCATTTTTTGGGTATAGTAGTCCTTCCCTATCTTCGTTGGAAAATGAGATCACACAACTTTTGGAGATGGTAGGTTCAGGAGGTGTAACGAGATTTACCTCGTTAAGTGCTCTCAATTCAGCCTTCCTCTTTCTGTTTGAAGTGTTGATCACCGGAGTAAGGCCTCCTAAGGCTCCACCAGATTGGAGCATGTGCACATTTCCTCCAGCTCGAATAGGAGGCTCTTCGCCTGAAGACTCATCATCTTCATCTTCTAGGTTTGCCACCCCAACTTGCTGGGGTGGAGGTTGATTTCCTCTATCTCTCTTCAAGCCTTGTCCAGCATCATCTCGCCTCGGCGCTGGTCGCTTGACAAACTCATTCAATTTCCCTTCCTCAAACAATTTCCACAGTTGCCTGAGGAGATCACGACATTTGCTCGTATTATGGCCAGGACTATCGTGATAGGTGCATAATCGTTTATCATTTGGACGACGTGGCACATCCCGTAGTGGGCGAGGATGCTCAAGCATGTTCTTATCCTTGATGGCATTGAAGATGTAAGCCGGAGTTTGATTCAGTTTGTCCACTATGTTTACCTCTTCACCGGCGTCAAACCTTTTAAAGGTTCCCGGAGTTTTGGATGCTTTACCCCCATTCTTCTTTTTGAAAGAGGTAGATTTTACTTGCTTCTCCTCTTCTTTCACTTCTCCCAACCTTTGTGCCAACAGTTTTTGGCGATTGATGAGCTCGCCTGCTCGTCTTCTACATTCCGCATATGTTGTTGGGATATCTTTGGTAAGACTGCGAAACATGGGGGAATCTCCCCTAAATCCTCCGAGAAGTGAATGAAGTGCCAACTCCTCACTGACGGGCTCTCCACCGAGGATGATCTCATCAATTCTATCGATGTATTCCTCATCCCCTTCATTCTTATGTTGTCTAACTCTCATCAGACGATGACGACTTTCTGGTTTATTGATTTTTGCCGCAAAGTATGATACGAACTTCTCCCCTAGCTCAGAGAAGCTATGAATAGAACGAGGAGCAAGATTCACATACCACTTGTGGGCCAATTCACCCAAAGTGAGAGGAAATTGGCGGCACTTTGTTGCATCCGTTGCACCTCGGCCTGTCATGTAAATTCTATATTTGGAAAGGTGGGTCTCTGGATCAGTCTTTCCCTCGTAGAGGGGAGCTTGAAAAGGAATTATTCTTGATTGAACTTGGGCTTCTTCCAGCTCGATGGCCAATGGCTCATTGTCCGAGCTTAATCGTTTTGAGGGTTCACCCCTTGACTCCACCTTACCCTCCACCTCAGCTAGCCTTTTTTGTAAGGCGTGGAGGAGGGATTGTTGGTCATCTTGCACTGCCTTAGGTCTTACCATTTCAACGACAGGTTCTCCGATAGCATAGTGTGGAAAACCCGCTGGGCCCAACCGATCATGAACCGAGATTCGGGGTTGATCGCGTCTTAGCAACGCACTCTGTGCAAAGCTCATTTACTGCCGGGCCGAGTTACCAGGCTCTGTTCCTCTAGAATACGAGATTTGCATCGGAGTGTAGTTGGATGATCTCGTTAGTGACTCAGGGAGGGAAGACACGTTTGGTATTTCCCGATTGGCAGGCCATGAAGAAGATCTTTTAGAAAGATCAGAACCCAGTCGATTGAAAACTGATTGTGAACGAGATTCCGTTGCTTGCGCATGGCTTTCTCCCTCTTGCTCATCCGTTTTTCTCACCTTGAGTTGGCGAAAATTATAACTTTTCCTAGGAGCAGAGGATGAACTCCTTGCTGCTCTCATTTCTTTCGCTTTTTGCCGGAGCTGCCGGACGTATGAATCTACTTGTTCAGGGGATTCGAAGTTTTGCATCGGAATAGGCATCAATTCCCTTGTCCGATGCCCGGGCGTGGACTGAGCACGCTCAGCCACTGGGGCATGGTTTGGGGTGAATGCATTTCCAGTGGTTGGATTCCCCTCTTGAGGTGCCATGGAGCATCCAGCAGAAGCATTGGGCAAAAAATTACGAGAAGTGGTAGCAGCCTTCGATTTCGTCATCTTCTTGCTATGATTTTCTTCGAAAGTCGTTTGAAGATTTGAAGATAAACTTCAAAATCTGAGTTTCAAACTTGAAGATTTGAAGATGAACTTCAAATACGTGATGAAGATTTGGAGATATGAATTGCCCTCCTTCTAGCGCCAATTGTTATTACCTGATTATTTCGTATGTGGCTTGGATCAGGATAACAATAAGAGTAAAGAATACTCGAATAATCGTGCGAAATAAATATAAAGAACACCGAGATTTGCCCAGGTCTTATATTGCAAGAGCTGGGACTTAAGTAAAGTCTATTGATTGTGTAAAGGTTCGAATCCTTACAATGATGGCCTTAAAGCCATATTTATAGAGAAATCTAAACAAGGCATGTGCATCAATTACTCTATGCTAGTCAACAAAAACGTTACAAAAGTTATTATGGAAAGTCTTCCATAATAAATGTCAGCTTCCATGTACGGCCTTTGATCGGCACTAATTATGCTGCATATTTGGCGTAATTGCTGTAATTACTCTTGGTGTGTTGACTTTGAGTATGCTCGTGCTCGTCGACATGTGTCTTGCTCATGCTTGTCGACATGTACCTTGCTCGTGCTCGTCGACATGTACCTTGCTCGTGCTCGTCGACATGTACCTTGCTCGGGCTCGTCGACATGTACCTGGCTCGTGTTCGTCGACATGTACCTTGCTCGGGCTCGTCGACATGTACCTGGCTCGTGTTCGTCGACATGTGTCTTGCAATATTGAGTTTGGGCTTCATATAATAATTTATGAGCCTGAGCCCATATTATTAAATTATTGTTGCCACAACAATAATATTGAATATTGTAACCCTTGAGAAAATATTGAATGATATCCTATACACTTATACACCAAATAATATGTTATTTGGTTCTACTAATGTTGGTTATATCTTAGTCACATAAACATCCCTAGATTGATTATGTATTTACCATGAGAAACATGGTATATCTTGGGCATCAACTAAGAAACTTTGATAGATATCTCTTAAAGCTATTTAGAGACTATTACTTTACATATAGCAATTTGTGAGTGTATTTAATGAAAGTCTATCATCACACATTCAAGGAGTCAGTGATTTGAGTTCTACCACTGAAGATCCTTTATGCAATGTATTGCATGCATTGAACAGATAAATCTGTGTTATATAGGTGATATGAGACATATATTGCCGAAGTTTTTCAATAACATGCAATAACAAACTTCGCTCAAGATTCAAATAATTTAAGTATGCTCTAAAGAAAATGTGGCTAATCTATTTATATAATCATTGTCAAAGATAACTTTTGGGAAACATCTTAAAGGAATTTAGATGTGTAAATTTTCTGAGCTCACTTGATAGATGTACCTATCAGTTGAGAGGTGTAGACTTCAGGGGGAGTCTTAACATAGGTGCGTTGCAACTCATTTCCCCTTCGACCAAGATTTATTTTTCTTATATAGATGTTACTTGACAAGGTTTTTATCGAGGGCAACATTCATGCACCATTCATTCTTTTGATTTGGCACAAGGGGGAGTGTTAAAGGAAATTACATTTATGTGCCTTCATCAAAAGTAATAATATAAGGATAGTTTAGTCATTTCATTATGTATCTTATATTCTTGTTGTAACTTTAGTTTGTAACCTATATAAAGGAATCTTATACACAGAATTAGTGGAATAATCATCTGGCTTGGTACGCCCCCAGATGTAGCCTTTCAGATGAACTGGGTCAACAAATTTTGTGTTATTCGTTCTTCACGTTTATCGATTTTCCTAAAACACCTTCCTTATTCTATGTACGAACAAAATCTCACTGAGGAAGATGAGATCAAAGGTAGCTGCTTCTGCAACTAAACTGATTCGAAGAGGATTTGCGGCTACAATTTCCCATGAATTAGGTTTTCCTCATCCAATCTCTCTCTTCTGCTTCAATTTCCATAATCTCTGTCAAGAAAATAGGCCCGTTTCTCCCATGCCCGAAATTGATTCAAGCTGTATTCATGGATTAGATGATGCTGTTTCCTTGTTCCAAGAAATGGTAAGAATGCATCCTCCGCCTTCCGTTCGTTCGTACAACAGTCTATTGAGTCGTGTCGTTAAGATGAAACATTACGCTGCTGCCCTCTCTATGTTCGACGAAATGCGTCAAAGAGGGGCCCCTGTAAATGAGTACACGATGAACATCGCGATTAATTCCTGTTGCCTTCTGAATCGGGTAGACCTTGGGTTTGCTATCTTTTGCAGCTTCTTCAAGCGAGGTTACGAACCCAATGTGGGCTCATTTTGCACTCTTATTAAAGGGTTCTTTTTAGACCATAAGGTAGCTGAAGCAGAGAAGCTATTTAAAAGAATTTTGGTTTCCAAACTGTGTGAGCCAAATGATGTTATGATCCTCACTATGATAGATGGGCTCTGCAAAGCTGGACTCACGATTACTGCGTGTGAATGGGTTCGTAAATTGGAAAGAACTCGGTACAAACCCAATGTTCGTGCGTATAATGCAATAATCGATGGATTGTGCAAGAACGGGATGGTGGATAATGCTCTTGAGCTCGTAACTCTAATGATCAAGAATGGTATTGCTCCCACTATTGTCACGTATAACCCGATAATTCAAAGCTTGTGCAGCATTGGTAGATGGAATGAAGTTAAAGAGTTGATAATTGAGATGGGAAAGCGCAAGATTCAATTGAGTGTGATCACTTTTACTGTGTTGTTGGATGCATATTGCAAGGAAGGAAAGATGGAAGACGCAGAGGATCTTCTTGAAATCATTACAGAACAAAATGTTCCTCCTTGTATTCACTCTTACAATGCGTTGATAAATGGATATTGTCTGCAAGGGAAAATGAATAAAGCGAAGAAAGTATTTGATTCCATCTCAGAGAGTGGG
Organism: Prunella vulgaris; assembly: GCA_026898435.1. Lineage (NCBI taxonomy): Eukaryota > Viridiplantae > Streptophyta > Magnoliopsida > Lamiales > Lamiaceae > Prunella > Prunella vulgaris. Next base: position 165,964 of record JAPKLY010000386.1, on the reverse strand, counting down.
CTTAACCCTACTATCATCAGCTACAACACTTTAATCCATGGATACTTCAAGATTCGAAAACTGAACAAAGCGTGGCGTCTTTTTCTTGAAGTTTCTATTAAGGGTTTGCAACATACAACCACCACTTATAACACTATGATACATGGGCTTTTTAGCAATGGTAGATTTGCAGATGGTTGGGAGCTTTTCAATGATATGGAAGCTCGAAAAGTACGTCCCAATTTGCACACTTATACTATATTGTTGGATAGTTTGTGCACGAAGGGTGAAATTGACAAAGCACTCTCTCTTCTACGGACAATGGAAGAGGAAGACGGCATTACCCCCGATATAGTTACATATGGCTCTCTCATACACGGATTATGCAAAGATGGAAAACTCAGTGCTGCAAGAGATCTTTTGGAGCAACTTCCTTCTAAAGGTTTGCAACCTAATGAGCAAATATACAATATGATTATTGGTTCACTTTGTCAAGCAGGCTCGGTGGAGGAGGCGAAAGGATTGATTACAGAAATGGAGGAAAGTGGTTTCGCAGCAAGTGGTGCGACGTATAATGTTATTATTCAAGGTTTGATGAAGAGAAACGAGGTCTATAAAGCAATGCCGTTTTTGGAGGAAATGCGGAGAAAAGGATTCTCAGCCCATTCTGGTACCACCTCCTTGTTGATTGATCATCTGCAAGGAGGTCATGAAGATGATGTTCTTATGGAAATGATTAAGAAACTATGAACCTTGCTCATTGTTTGTAGTTCAATTCATAGCCATAGGCTCTCTCATTATTATTTTTCTGTAAATATCAATATACAGACTTTTCTGCCTGTTGGGGTTAAATGCACTCCAGAACTTCTGTACATGAGATCCAACTTATTTTGACAAGATTTTGTATGAAACAGATGCACCATACAATTCAAGTGAATTTTTAAGTAATAACTATTTTTACTGAGCAATTAGCGATTTTCATGGAATAGTTTAGCGCAAATAAATATAATTGCTCCGCAAAAACGACCATTTAAGTGCAGTAAAAACAACTGTTACTTAAAAATGCACTTAAATTTATATAATGGATCTAGTTAACACGAGACTTACTCATATTTTTAGATTAAAATGCCCTTGTGTTAAATAATTATATAACTTCGTCTCTTTGCTTGTGGAGACTTCACAACTATGGGATGGAAAAGTTATAAAAACAAGCGTTTGATTGACTACTCTACGGTAAAAACCCAAATTTCAAATCTGAGGAATCACTCAATCTTTAAGTGTGTTTTGTGTTCTAAAATTTGGATTTAAGGGGGCGCTTGTTACAAATTCTTCAATGGTAATGAGAATGAAATTTTATTTTCCTTTTTTGCCCTACATATGTTGAATGTGTGTTTGTATTTATGATGGTTATATCAATAGTATTGTGCTCCAATTATGGAAAAAGTGAACAAAAAAGAAAGATGTTGTTGTGATATGGGGAATTGATTGAGGAGGATGATTATAGGGTGAAGATGGGGTAATCAAACGGGGGTGTTGATTACCTTATTTAGGAGGAAAAACAATGTTAAGTACCTCATTTGTTCTCATTAGTTACTATAATTACTACAATTATATCTCAATTCCCATTACCATTGAAGGATTTCCATACCAAGCGCCCCCTAAGTTTTATAATTTTAAGCTCAATCGAATTTGAAGATTTTATAATTAATTTTTTAAAGTCTACCTTAGGGGTATAAATGAGTCGAGTAGAGTCGAGTAGTGCTGAGCTCGAACTCGACTCGAAAGCAATACTCGAAGCTCGAAACTCGACTCGAACTCGATCGAGCTTGATTTTTTTAGCTCGAGCTCGACTCGGCTAAGAACTCGACAAACTCGAGCTCGGCTCGACTAGACTCGATAATTTTATTATTTTAATAAAATAAAATATTAAATATATTTTAGCTCTTTTTTTTGTTTAAAATTCAAGCTCGACTCGACTCGAGCTCGACAACTTTACTTATATATAAAAAATTAATGAAAAATATTAAATACTTATGCAAGCTCGATTAGGCTGGCGAGCCTTTCGAGTCGAGTATTTATAAACTTGAACTCGAACTCGAGAGCTACTCGAGTAGCTCGAGCTCGAGCTCGACTCGATTTGGTTCGAGTCGAATTCTATCTTTTTACGAGTTGAACACGAGTAGATTGCGAGCCGACTTGACTCATTTACACCCCTAGTCTATCTGCGTGTTTCTATGGTTAGGAGGGCTTCGCCTTTCCCGACATTAAGGTTGCAATTGGTAGTCCATTAAAAATTAGTATGGAGAGATGAGATAATTAATATGAGTATTAATTTAATATGAAAATGTGATATAAATATTATATTATGGGTGATTGGTAGGATGATGTTGATTGGTATAATATAATAATTCATAAGATAAAATGTTAAAATACAATTTTACCCTTCTTAGAAAAATAAATTCACGAAAAACACCATCATCTTCATCAAGTTCTTAACAGCAAAATTCACCATTACCAGATTCAAGAATTCAACACTCCACCTGCCAACACCATCATCAACACCACCAAATTCAATAATTCATCTTACCAACAAAGAAAAGTAAAATTGGAACCCAAATTAAAAGTTATAGAAATCAAAATTGAAAATCCAATTTTTAACCCAAAATTACTCTTCATCATCTCCATCGTTCATAGGTTTAAAACGATTTTTAACCCAAAATTACTCTTCATCATCTCCACCGTTCATGGGATTTTTAACCCAAATGACTCTTCATCATCTCCGCGACTATGGTCTTCCTCATACAGTTGTTGCCCTAATTGACTGGCGATTGTTGGAAACAGGGGTTTCAAACGATGACCTTCTTCAGAGGTGTACGGTGATGGGGCCACTATTGAGCTTGAGCTGCTCTTTCAATGGACGGCGGTGGCGGTATAGCCATGGATTCCGGCGGTTCTACTTCAGGTATTGCCAACATTTTCAGGGGCTTTAATTCCGAGCGACATTTGTGCTTATAAAATTGGCAACAATCTAGAGACGGAAATGCCGCCCAGCGACGGCGCCGGCGGCCAGAGAAGTGGCGGCAATTTCGGCTTCGTTGAAGGTAGAGAATGAAAGTCGTGGGAAGAAAGAGTGAAAGAATAGTTTCACTATTCAACCCTCAATAAAATAGTAAGGGTGAAATTAGGGGTGGAGCAAATATCGAAAATACTGGTATATCCTACTTATCATATCAAAAAATACCAAATTTATTGAAAAATTTCGGTATACAGAAAATTTTGGTACGGTAATTTCAGTACTGTATGATACCATACCGATATTTTTGGCACGATATCGGTATAGAATTTTAAAATTTTTTGTATACCGGTATATACCAAAATACCGAAATATTTTCGGTATAAACCGGTATACCGAAAATATTCCGGTATACCGATTATTTTCGGTATACCGAAAATATTTAGGTATACCGGTATATACCATTTTGGTAATTTAATATTAAATTTATTTTTATTTAATTAAAATTATACATCAATTATTTCGGTATGAACCGGTATGGCGGTATATACCGGTATGGGCGGTATATACCGGTATGGGCGGTATATCGACATAGTCGGTATTCGGTATGGACCGGTATTTCGGTATAGATCAGTATATATCGAAATATCGGTACGGTATGCGGTATGCATTTTTGGTATACCGAAAATTTCGGTACGGTATCAGTATGCAAAAATGCATACCGAAAATTTCGGTATAGTATACGATATGGGCGGTACGGTACGGTATGGTACGGTATGCCACCCTAGGTGAAATGACGGAATAACTAATGCAAGTGAAAACATTATTTTTTATTATTTTAGTATTGGGCCATTGTAACCCGTGATATTAAATCGGGTTTACCCAAATTTTATATAATTTACCAAGTGAGTGTGTAATAATATTGAAAGGTTGTAATATGGCCTTTTAAGGCCTACCAATTGGAGCCTAAGAGATCATTTGAATACCGTTGAATTCACGATCCAACGTAATATATTATCTTTAAGCGATTGTATTGTGCATATTACAATTGCACTGTATCGCCTTATATAATAAATTAAATTAACTAATATAAAATGATAAAAATACTTTTTTAATTTAAAATATATTAAAAAATTTATAACTGTAAAATTAAACGAGTAATATTTTAGTTTTAAATTAATAGACCTTTAAATGTTAAATAATGAAAAAAATTCTCTCTTCTTTATCCTGTGAATTTCACTATGGATTTTTGTTTTATTCAGAAGTTTAAATTAGAGGTGGTTGACGTTTAATTTAAGTGTATTATGGGTTATTGATAATTTCAAGTGGTCTTTCAAACTATCAATAGGTAGGGTAGGTAGGATTATTTCTATATGGAATTCAAATAAATTCAGTTGTACTAGTGATTGGTATATGGAGGGTGCAGTGATAGTGAAATGGTATTTGGTTAACCAGTGGTTCTCATTGTGTGATTATTAATGTTTGTGCACCAAGTTCTTTATATGAATGGGAGGAATTATGGGATAGAATCCAGAATGTTATTCAACAGAATCATACATCACATATATTTGTCCTGGGTGATTTTAATGCGACCAGGAAGGCTTTTGAAAGGATAGGAAGAAGTGAAATAATGAATAGATGTGACTTAGAAGGTTTTGATAATTTTTTTTGTAATTCTGGTCTTTTGGATATTCCGCTACTTGGTTAGATCATTCACATGGTATCGCGAAGATGGGACGTGCAAGAGTAGATTGGACAAAGTTTTAATTAGAGAGACGTGGCTAAATATCTAGCCTTATTCTTACTAGAGGGGGCTCAAAGAACAGTCTTTGATCATAGTCCAATTATCTTGGAAGACAGAGGTAAAGATTGGGGGCCCAAACCCTTTCGTATCATTAATGCTTGGCTATCTCACAAATGATTAAGAGATTTTGTAGATGATAAATGGAAGAATTACGGGATATAGGGATGGGGTAGATTTGTTTTGAAAGAGAAGTTCAAGAAATTAAAAGAGGAACTAAAAGTCTGGAACAAAGAAGTGTTCAGATCAATCAAGAAAATGATTGAGACTCATGTAGAGGAAAAATGGAAACTCGATGTAATGGATGAGATATTTTGATCTGGAAGAGCGGGAAGTAACTAAAAGAAATAGAGAAAGAGCATACCTTCTAATGGAGTTAAAGATGAAGGATAGTTTGCTGCATAAAAAAGCAAGGGTTAGGTCGCTAAAAGAGGGAGATGCCAACACAAAATTTTACCATGACTATATTAATAGACAAAGAAAATATAATAAGATACAAGGTATTCTTATTGATGGTGTATGACAAGAAGGAGTTTTCAAATTCTTAAAAAATCATTACAGCAGTGTCAATATTCAGAGGCCAAGTGTTTGAAGAAGATTGTTCACAAACAAAGTCACACAATAGAAAAACTAGTGGCTCACTAGTCCTTTTTCAGAGGAAGAGGTTAAAGAAGCAATATAGGACTGTGTGAGCTCAAAGAGTCATGGACCTGATGGATTTAATTCCATTTTCTGAAAGAAATGTGGGAAATATACAAGGAGGATCTTATGACTATGATGTCGGAATTCCATGAAAGAGGCAGACTAGTAAAGGGTATCAACCCTTCTTTCATTATTTTAATACCGAAGAAGGAGGTAGCGACAAGTTTAAGCGACTTTCGTCCAACTTCGCTGATTGGTGGAGTTTACAAGATTCTTTCGAAGGTTCTTGATTAGGGTCATAATTGCATGTTTTTGCATCCATTTCTACATGGTTTTGAAGTTCTTATGTTCATATTTGACCCTAAAATACTATATTTTTTGCATTTAACCCTTTTTTGCTAGAAAGTTGTGTTTTGTAGTGAAAACGAGCAAAAATCGGCAAGAGACGAGCAAGTTCGTAAAAGTCCAGAAATGTGAGTTTATCTAATGGAGGCAAATGATATACCATGTCAAAGGGTTCGAAGAGAGGGTTGCTACGGAAAAAGAATCGAGTCAATCGAATCTCTAGAACTCAATATATGAAGAAAACGAGGAAGTCGAGGATCAATCGGACGAGTCGAAGCCGGGCTTGAGCGACCACAAGCCCAGACTCGTGCGACCACAAGCTCACACTCGTGCGAAGGGGCTCTGGTTCGGGCGAGGTTGAGTCACACGAGTGATCACACGAGCTGGACTCGTGCGGTGACTGTGGTGCACTCGTGTGATGCCCAGACTGCACATTTTTGAAGGGTTGTTTCGTCTTTTCGTACGTTTAATGAAGGACATTTTGGACCAAGCATTGTGGGCACTATAAATACTCCAAGGATCAGATTCTCAAGGCATCCAAGTCACATTTAGTTCATAATCATAGTTAGATTCTTAGATTAGAGAGAGGTAGTTACTAGTGGATTTCTTCTCACAAATTCTTAGATAACTTTTGATCTACCGCTTGGATCGACGATCCGTTTATTCCTTCATTCTCGTCTCGACTAGAGCTACGTTTCTACGGATTGGATTTTAATTTTCATTGCCGGATTGCTAGATAGCTTGTAGAGGTAAATTTGTATCTCTTCAATTTCATTGTAATAGGTAATTCTCTTTACATTTCTTGCATAATGATGATTGTTTCTAGCTTAATTGTTCTTATGTTTACCAAATTAGCTATGGGCTAATTTCTTTATATGTTGGTGTATGATTCCTATGGAGTAATGTGGTGAACATGTTGATCTTTTGAATGCTATGAGTTGTTGTATGATCAATTCTCTACATTGAAAGTTTGTATGAATGCTTTGCATGTGTAGTTGATCATAAGGGCCATTAGGGAGTTAGTCTCATACGAAAGTAGAGCTATTTTCCTAAATCTTCTTGTATTTAGGCCAATGCATGCTAAGTGTTTGATAAAATTCGTAAGATAGTGAGAATTATCCTTAGTGAATTGGAAGAACAATTAGAGGCTTTAATGTGTTATTAGGGATACCTTTTGCATGTTAGAGTTGATTGCCAATTGATTGTACACAATCTCATTGCATGATAAAGTGATACCTCACCATGTGAAACATAGGATAGTACACGAGCACATATCTCTCACATTTGCTCACTTTGCAACCCAAGGTGATAAGTAGTTTACTTCTTTGACACATTAGTAGACAATAGATATCTTTCCCCTTTATTGCTTTGTTAGCTATCCAATTGAAACAACACTTTTCCTTACAAGTCCTCGTCTCCTTTGGGTTCGATATATTAAAACTTGGTCAAGCTTACCACGACAATAGCGAACACGTACACTTGTGTGAGGACACATTTTGAGCAAACAAGTTTTTGGCGCCGTTGTCGGGGAGACGGCTAGTTTGTTTGGTTGTTTGTTGTTTCTTTTATGTTCGAATTTTGTTGGTAATATTGTGAGAGTTTTGATACCTGTTGTGATGTGTGTTTACATGTCTTATCTTTGTTTCTTTGTGTGTTTTTAATCATTCTTGGTGAGTGTTGATACTTGCTTATTTTTGTAGGAGTGAACTCGATTGAGATGGGCGAATACAATCATTACTCGTATTCTCCACAATACACATATCCTCCTAATTCCTACATATATCAACCTCATCCATATTCACCATCTCCATATCAACCACCGCCTCAACAATCCTACCACCACCCATACCATTATCCATATCCTTATTCCTCTCCTTACCCATATCCCTATTCATATACTCCTCCTCCCCACATGTCTAAGGAAAAAGAGGTAGAAAAAGAAGAGAAAGAGAAAGATGAACAAAAAGAAGACATATATGATCTAATTGATAGATTTCTTGAAGAGAATCAAGATTTGAATGAGGAAGATGTCAAGATAATCTTGCATTACAATGATAAAGGATCTTATGATCCTTCTTCTTTCACTATTCATTCTATATCTCTTAATATGGACATTTATGATTCTACTTCTTGTGTTAGACTTGATAGAAATGAAGGAGAAGATGAAGGAGAAAAAGAAGGGGAGTGTGATAAAGAGGACACCATTGTGGAGAAGAGGATAGAGATCATTCAACTCGTCAAAAAAGAGGAAGAGGAATGTCCACTCATGGACATGAACAAGATCAAAGACGAACCTCAAGATAAAGTGGAAGAGGAGCCTATAAGTGAAATGAGCATTTCTTTACCTTTGGACTCTTCTACTATTGCTTATGTTGATAATATTGTTTATATTGATTTCGTCTTGCCTTTTGATATAGTTGATAATAAGATTGAGTTGAGAGTCTTTTTAAATATTTTTGATAGTCGGAAAAGGGGGTGGATAGGAATGATGAGGAAAGAAGAGGAGAATAATTGTGCTTATAAGTTTAAAATGATAAGGAAAGTAGGAGTTTGGGGAAGAAATCCTACTTGTTTCCTTGATCATGTTGCTATGAGATTGATGTATGATGGGAAGGATGAAAGATATCCTTGGCCATTTAGCTAACATTGGTGCGTCTGGCTAGGGGACGTTAAATCCAAGCGCTAGGTGGGAGGCAACCCACCCTTATATCCTTTTAGTATCGTTTGTTAGTTAGATTTTTGTTTTGTTTTCATGATTTTGGATTTGGAAGTAAGTTGTGATATTTTCACTCTTGATTTTTACTTGTGCTTAATTGATAGTTTGGAGGAGTTTATATTGAGATTGTAGGATTGGTTTTGGAAAGTGTTGTGCATGATTATACTTGGATGTGTGCTTAATTGCTTAGCTATTGCCATATTCATCATTCTTTTCCAAACTTTTAGGATTTACAATCCGAAAAAGTTTGGGGGGGGGGGGTGTGATCATTCTTCATATGGGCTATTTGATATTGATAGATGATGTTTCTGGTGTTTAAAAATTGTTTGAAGTGGTGTAGAAAAATTAAATTTGGAAATGTTGGAAAAAGTGTTCTGTCCGAACGGGTTTCTTCTTGTGCTCGAGTGGGAGCCTTCTTACGTCCGAGCGGATGGCTACGGCCCAGGGCGAAAAATCCCACTCCCTCAGGAGCCGTCCGAGCGGTGGCCTTAGGCTGTCCGAGCGGCGGTGGTCTCGTGACCAAGCGCAGCACCCAAGGTAAGTCATCTTGACCACTTTTCTTGTTTTGACCACACTTTCTTCCTACACCATTGTACACCATTTTCCACACACAAACACACATATTTTACACCACATTCTTGCACACACACTCATCCAAAAACACATGAGAAGAGGAGAGGAAATTCTTGGAACTCAAGCTCTACATTTCTACTCTTCAACTCCTTCCATAGGTATGTTTTCTATACTCCTTTCGTACTTATGCTTGTCTCCTTGCTTCCTTTTCCTCATGTTAGTTTGTTCTTTTGTAGATTGCTATTTTGAGCATAATTGTGATTCTTGTGGTATTTTGTGTTTTATTCTTGTGCATTGCTTGATCTTGTCTCCACTTCTTTGCCAAACTTTTTAGACCCTTGGTCCAAAAAAGTTTGGGGGGTGTGATCGTTTCGTCATTCTCTACGCAATGCTATTCTCATATTGATTTTTAGTGTTTCTATGATGTTTTAGACCATATGCTTTTGATGAGGCCTTGCTTTGCTTGTTATTTTTGGCCATATTGTTGTTTGCTTTGAGTAGTGAATGCATGAGATATGTTTATTGTTGTGTGGATGAGTTGAAAGTCTTGATTAGTGTAGTGGATTTATTGCTTGATTCTTGTCCTATCTTTGATACTTTTGATTTCATGATTCTTGAGATTTCATTGATATGAGCATAATGATATGATATGAGTATTGATCACCCATTACCCGTGAGATTTGAGCCAATTTTGCCCGTTTCAATCTTGAACGGATGACAATTTTTTTTATTGTGAGTTCCACACATGTGCATTATACTCTAGAACTTGGCTTTAGTCTTATTTGAGGCTACAATAGATAATGATTTCACATGAGATGATATGAGACATTTTCTTTGATCTATTTTGAGCCACTTTGCCCTATGAGCCTACCATTGATATTGATATCCTTTGCTACCAATTTTGTGCTTATAATCCTTTCATTTGGCTAACCACGCTTTAAGCAATTTTCCTTCTTTTTTGGAACTCTCTTGTCCTTATGATTAGTAGAGTGAAAATAAGGAAGGAAGATTGGTGATATGTGAAGAAATTGGTGGCCAAGGTGGAAAGAAAATTCTATGCATGGATTGTTATGAAAAGAAGGTTCAAAGGCAAGTGCTTGCAAGAAATTGAAAAAAGTTGACTTTTTGAAAAATTATGGTAAAGTTTGACTCTAGTGTTGTGAGTATGTTCACAATTTGTCAAAAAGGGAAGAATGATTCTTTGAAGTGTGATTTTGAAAGAGCATGAAGAGATTGCTATTTGCATGAAGAGGTGAATGATCTCTACTTTGATTCCTTCTATGCTTTACTAATCATACTTAGTCACTTTTACCCATATGTTCCTTCCCTACCAAAGAGCCAACACTACAACCTTTAAAAGTCCTCATTGATGTGTGATTGATTTGTCATTCCAAGTGGTGGAGAATGTAGACTTGAGCCAAGCTTATGGTAGTATGTGTATGTGGTGTGATGTATGAGTGAACACCTAAACACTTGAGGGTTGAGTGAAACACTTATCTTGTGAGGATCATGACTCATTGATTTGATATTTTGCTAATTGATTTGATTTTGATAGTTGATTGGATGATATTGTATCTTAGATTTGTCAGATATTGAGTGATGATTCTATGGCATTGATCTTGTTCTTGATGCTTCATACATACAATTATTCCCCTATCTTATCGCTTGGTTATTCGAGGCCGAGCAACAATCTAGTTTGGGGGTGTGATTAGGGTCATAATTGTATGTTTTTGCATCCATTTCTACATGGTTTTGAAGTGCTTATGTTCATATTTGACCCTAAAATGCTATACTTTGTGCATTTAACCCTTTTTTGCTAGAAAGTTGTGTTTTATAGTGAAAACGAGCAAAAATCGACAAGAGACGAGCAAGTTCATAAAAGTCCAGAAATTGTGAGTTTATCCAATAGAGGCAAATGATATACCATGTCGAAGGGTTCAAAGAGAGGGTTGCAACGGAAAAAGAATCGAGTCAATCGAATCTCTAGAACTCAAGATATGAAGAAAATGAGGAAGTCGAGGATCGATCAGACGAGTCGAAGCCGGGCTCGAGCGACCACAAGCTCACACTCGTGCGAAGGGGCTCTGGTTCGGGCGAGGTTGAGTCACACGAGTGATCACACGAGCTGGACTCGTGCGGTGACTGTGGTGCACTCGTATGATGCCCCGGACTGCACATTTTTGAAGGGTTGTTTCGTCTTTTCGCGCATTTAATGAAGGGCATTTTGGACCAAGCATTGTGGGCACTATAAATACTCCAAGGATCAGATTCTCAAGGCATCCAAGTCACATTTAGTTCATAATCATAGTTAGATTCTTAGATTAGAGAGAGAGAGAGAGGTAGTTACTAGTGGGTTTCTTAAGATTTCTTCTCACAAATTCTTAGATAACTTTTGATCTACTGCTTGGATCGACGATCCGTTTATTCCTGTATTCTCGTCTCGACTAGAGCTACGTTTCTACCGATTGGATTTTAATTTTCATTGCCGGATTGCTAGATAGCTTGTAGAGGTAAATTTGTATCTTTTCAATTTCATTGTAATAGGTAATTCTCTTTACATTTCTTGCATAATGATGATTGTTTCTAGCTTAATTGTTCTTATGTTTACCAAATTAGCCATGGGCTAATTCCTTTATGTGTTTGTGTATGATTCCTATGGAGTAATGTGGTGAACATGTTGATCTTTTGAATGCTATGAGTTGTTGTATGATCAATTCTCTACATTGAAGGTTTGTATGAATGCTTTGCATGTGTAGTTGATCGTAAGGGCCATTAGGGAGTTAGTCTCATACGAAAGTAGAGCTATTTTCCTAAATCTTCTTGTATTTAGGCCAATGCATGCTAAGTGTTTGATAAAATTCGTAAGATAGTGAGAATTATCCTTAGTGAATTGGAAGAACAATTAGAGGCTTTAATGTGTTATTAGGGATACCTTTTGCATGTTAGAGTTGATTGCCAATTGATTGTACACAATCTCATTGCATGATAAAGTGATACATCACCATGTGAAATATAGGATAGTACACTAGCACATATCTCTCACATTTGCTCACTTTGCAACCCAAGGTGATAGGTAGTTTACTTCTTTGACACATTAGTAGACAATAGATATATTTCCCCTTTATTGCTTTGTTAGCTAGCCAATTGAAACAACACTTTTCCTTACAAATCCCCGTCTCCTTTGGGTTAAACTTGGTCAAGCTTACCATGATAATAGCGAACACGTATTGGATTATGCAAACAGTTCTCTAATACGATAATAGCGAACACGTATAAGACACATTTTGAGCAAACTGTTCTCTAAAAAGATTATGCAAAATATTGGATCGTCTAATCTCTCAAAGTCAAAGTGCTTTCGTGGGGGGACGTCAAATCTTAGATAGTGTGGTTATACTCAATGAAATGATCAAGTATGCATAGGCTAGCAAGAAAGAAAGATTGCTCTATAAAATTAATTTTGCAAAAGCGTACAATTCGGTGGAGTGGAAGTATTTGGAAATGATCATGAGGGATTTAGGTTTTCATCATCAATGGATTAAATGGATAACAGAATGTATATCAACAACGTGTGCCTCTGTTTTGGTCAATGGAAGTCTGACAAGAGAGTTTAAGCTTGAAAGAGATCTTAGACAAGGTGATCCACTATCACCCTTTTCTATTTCTCCTAGTTGCTGAAGGCATCTCTTGCTGATGAATAGGGCTATAGATATGGGTTTATATGAACCAGCTTACATTGGAAGGAAAAAAGTGAAGGTGTCTCACCTGCAATTTGCAGATGATACAATGTTTATTGGGCAGCGAATGAGGAAAATTTGAACTTTCTATATCATTTTGTCAACATCTGGGAGTCAGTGTCAGGTATGAGTGTTAACCTATCGAATGAGCAGGATTGGAAGTATGGCAAACATGTTGGGATGTAAAGCTGAAAAATTACCCTTCACATATTTAGGCATGAAAGTGGGCAGCTTTGTTAGGAAGGTAGAGGTGTGGAATTTAGTAGTACGAAAAATCAGGAGTAGCCTAAAAAAATGGGAGAAAATGAAAATATTGATTGGAGGAAGATACGTCTTACTAAATGCGGTGCTCAATTCTATCCAGTTTACTATTTGTCCACCTTTAAAATTCCTACTTGTATTACGAAAGAGATTGTGAAGCTACAACGAAATTTCTTTTGGGGGGTGGTGAGAGCTCGAGAAAATTAGCTTGGGTCAGGTGGGGTCATATTTGTAATTCAAAAAATAAGGGAAACCTAGGGGTGAGGGATTTGGAATGTTTCAATAAAGTATTATTAAGTAAAAGGGCGTGAAATTTTTTTAGTGAAAGAGAGAGCTTATGGGCAAGGATTATAGAATCAAGATTTGGGTTAGGTTGGGATGTAAGTGTATTAGGCAATCACATAGGCGGAAGAAAAATATTGAGTGGATGGTGGAGAGACGTAATCGTGGCAACAAGAGAGAAAGGTGTGGAAAGGGAATGGAGAGGTTGGTTTTTTGAGGGGTTGAGGAAAGTAGTGGGGAATGGAGAAAAAACATCCTTTTGGGAAGAAGAATGGGTAGATGCGGGTGTATGTCTCAAAAATGTATTTAAAAGGTTGTTTTATCTTAGTAGTAAGAAGGAAGGATTGGTGGGTGAAATGGAGACGTGGGAGAGCGATTGTTGGAAATTGAGATTACATTGGAGATGTGAGCTTTTTGATCGTGAAAAGTCTATGCTTGACAATTTGTTAATGGTTCTTAACAAGTACACAATGCAAGCGAATGTCGAAGACAAGTGGATTTGGAGAAGATGAAAAGAAGGCATATTCAAAACAAGAGAAATTTTCGAGTGGCTACGTAATATGGAGTGCATAGAGCCAATGAATGAGGAGAAAGAAGAAGGCTTCAGAATTTTTTGGAACAAATATACACCACGAAAAGTTTGTATACTAAGAAGAAGACTACCGACGAGGAAGAAGCTGAAGAGGAAAGAAATTATCCAACAAAACGATGAAGTAAGGTGTGCTTTTTATTGTGAAAAAAACCTGAAACAATTAAACATGTGTTATTTGGGTGCAATTTTTCTTATTCGGCATGGTTGGCTATTTTGAAATGGTGGGGGTGTGGGGGGTAAGTTCTGTGCTATCCTCAAATCTACTAAAAAAACTTGTTACATTTTAGTAGGGTTCTCATGATGAGAAAGGGAAAATCAATAACTGTGAGTTTATGGGAGGGAATTAATTGGGTAATTTGCAAAGCAAGGGATGCAAAAATCTTCGAAAATATGGAATGCTCGCCATCAAAGTTGGTGGAGGAGATAAAAGGAAGGACTTGGGTCTGATTTGCAAGTAAAGAGAAGAGACGTAGATTGTTTAATTTTCATGATTGGAATCATTATTCAAGAGTAGTACTTGTAGTGTAATGTATTTGAGTTGATTTCAACTGAGTTCTATTGTATCTAGGTGTTGAAAGAAAATTTGAAGGTATGCGTCATACTTGTGTATTGACATTTGAGAGTGAAAATAAATTTTTATTGATAAAAAAACAGGTTAATATGTAAAATGTATATTAAAAAATAATTATAAGGACATTTAAACAATTTAATATATTCTTTTAGAAATATAAATATTTCATCTAGGTTAATATGTAAAATGTATATTAAAAAATAATTATAAGAACATTTAAGTAATTTATTATATTCTTTTAGAAAAATAAATATTTCATCTAATTGCAAAGTTAAATCGCTCCTGGCAAAATTATATGACATGTCAATTATTTATTGAGCATCTGCAGCTCGAATATCCTACCTGATCTTAGAAAAACCCAGCCTACTATTACACCCTATGAATAATCTAAAAAATAATTAATTATTCCACTATCTTTCTACCACTATATGCTATTACATAGAATTTTGACATAAAATTAAATCTTACTCTATTTAAAAATCCAAAACTAACATAAAATTTAAAATTTCCTACATCACTTAAAACTCCAAACAAACCCACCCTTTGATTACACACACTATTGAATAAAAAGCCATTACATATGACATTCTCCATAAAAAATCAATTAACTTGATTCCATTTTTAATATGATAATGAATTGTCAACCAAATAATACAATTTAAAACAACATACTCATTTCATTTCTTATTACTATCATTCATATTCTCATTTCTTGTTACAAGTAACCCCCTGAATTTCCAAATTGGCATAGTTAAAAATGCTGAAAAAATTCTTAGCTTGTCTACCTAAAATAGTGAATATATATATATATATTCCCACATTAAATGACAAATTTTATAATTGAGTACATGGAATTGCAAAATAATAACTAACCTCAACTTCGGTTTAAAATTACACTTTGATGTACATATAAATCATAGTGCACATAAAACCATGGGAAAACCTTTTGAAAGCAAAAATGTAAGCCAATTATATGATGCATCATGAAATTAGAGTAAGAATTTTTATATATAACAAATTGCAACCTGCATTTCTGTTAGGCATTTCATTGAACAGGATGCATGTGCTCCAATAGTAACACAAAAATTGGAAGAATTACTTTGGCTTTACAATGCCTTATTTTAGTCATTTACCAACAAAAGCAATAATTGATATAAGATATGATACAACTAATTCTAGCAAATGCTCTTCATCACAGAAGCTATACCATCACAATCTGCATCTGTCTTACCTTTATTTATACATTAAGTTCACCAGAAAATGTCCTTGTGTATGAATATGGCCACTGCCTTCCATTCTTATCTTCGAAATTTCATCACTCATAACAGAGAGAGGCGTACCAATCGTTGAAAAATGGGCAACTCCTGCAACTTGAAATAATGCTAAAAAAATCTGAGCAAAAAGACACTCTACCAATTCTCATGATGCAGTTGTGTAAAAGGAGTATCTGTATGCACAAATGAGAACAGATATGTTACAAAATATTTAAATTTCAGAATGGAATACTAAAACTATTAAAAGGGAGTATAATATATGAAAAACAGCAAGCCGTCATTAACTCTTCATATATATGAAAATCAGTAGAATAATTACAAATTCTAGCACATAACCTAGCATTATTTGAGAAGAATAATAGATCATTTATTTTTCAGTAGGGTTGCTTCATCAATCATTACAACTAAATTATCATCTTTACCTTGTCCTCGCAGTTTATCGAGTAACTTGGACTCATAGGCTATTCCTTTTTATGCATTCCATCTAAGAATGGCATATCCTTGTACAGTGGTACACCTTATGTCTCTTTAGCAAAATCCAAATGATAACATCTTATGCCACACCATTAGGTGTAAAACCACTCTTTTTTCCATTTAGGGAGAGCAAACATTTTCGTAATCATCAAGTCCTTTGGACAGAAGTTGGTTTGAACAATCACTGCATCATTAACTTTTCCAGCCTTGTAGGATGAATTTTCTTTGAAAACCAAAACCAAAATAAATCATTCCCTTTTCAGATAAGGCACAACTTTCTTAATCATTTCCAGAAAGTTACCATCTCTACCTTCTTTATGAAGGTTATCAAGTAACATGGATAAAGTAGTTGAATCTGCTGAGAATCCCCTGTTGTACATTTCCTTCAAGACTGACTTCGCCAAGTACAACTCTTTTTTCTTCAGTAAATTCTGGATAATGATATTGTAAGTCACACCTTTAGGAGCACTACCACATCTTTCCATTTCAACGAGCAAACGTTTTGCCTCTTCATCTAGTCCTTGTAGGGAAAGTGAGCCAAGAATCATGGTATATATCTCAACATTGGGTTGCAAATCTTTGGAAGGAAGTTGGTCCAAAAGATTACTAGCAATGTCAATTTGACCAGCTTTGCACAAACCGTCAATGAGAATACGGTATGTGACTATGTCAGGACTAATACCTTTTTCTTCCATCAAGCTCAAGTAGTAGAATGCTTCAGTAATCTGCTGATTACGACATAAACATTCCATTAAGATACTGTAAGTATGTAGATCAGGATTTACTTTCCGGGTTTCCATATCCTTGTAAAGTTTCCACCCATCAGCAAATCTACCTTCACGAAAAAGTCCATGAATCATGATGTTGTACGAAATAGTTGTGTGCTCCAAACCTTTACGAGGAATCTCATCAAAAAGGCACCAGGCTTCATCCACATTACCATTCTTACAATATCCGTCAATTAAACTATTATAGCTAATAATAGAATGATTAAGGCCCCTTTCCTCTATGAAATCGAATACTCCTTTTGCTTTATTCATTTCCCCTTGCGAACAATATCCATCAATTAGAGAAGTGTAAGTAAAAATATCAGGATAAACACTTCTTCCCACCATAAGCTCTAAAATATACTCAGCATCTTCCATCTTTCCTTCCTTGCAAAAGGCGGATGCCAATATATTAAAAGTCAATAGATCTAGAGACACCTTGTGATCAACCATTCCAACCAAGAGTAAATATTTCACCTCATTCCATCTACTGAAATCGCACAAACCCCGAATTATCGAATTATAAGTGACAACATTGGGCGTAATGCCCTTTTCAGGCATTTTGTATAAGAGCTGCAGAGCATCATCAACCATCCCATTGTTGCACAAACTATCAATTACAGAACTATAGGAATACACATTGGGTTTGTAAGCAGTATTTTCAAGTACCTGAAGCAAATGAAGAGCAGTAAGAGTTTGTCCTGCTTTGCAGAGCCCATCTATCACTGTTAGAATCATGACATCATCGGGCTCACATAGTTTCATATTCAAAACGTTTTTGAACAAAGCTCCTGCCTCGGAGACCTTTCCAACTGAATAGAGTCCTTTCAGGAGAGAGGTGAAAGCCCTGACACATGGATTGTAGCCATTCTTGAAGAAGCTCCCTAAAATGGCAAAAGACAAGTCTACACGATTCACAAGGCAGTAGCAATTGATTGCGATGGTCATCGTGTACTCATTTATCGCAATACCCAATTGACGCATTTCGTCGAACACGTAGAGGGCAGTGCGGTATTCCTCCATCTTGGCGATTATATTCAGCAATTTGGTGTACACAAGAACAGAAGGCTGAGGCGACATTGCCGTCATATGCCGAAACAAACGGATCGCATCATTTGGCTCGTGAATTGAGGCGAAATCTATCGTGGGTGTGCGCGTAAAGCGCTTGATCTTGCGACTGTGGTAAGGAGATGTCGAAGATTGAGCCGCGTATCCCCTTCGAATCAGCTGAATTGCAGAATCAATGGCCCTTCGGTTCATCATATTGAAGGGGTTGTGTTCAAGTGAAATGAAGATAGGTAACTACGAGGGAGGAACATTCAAAGCCTATACGAGTCGTCTCGTCCGATGTTCCTGAATGGGATACGATACGATGTAAACACCCCCACTACTCATTTCATAAAAACCTAGTCAACTTTCATTATGAGGAATAATTTTTTAGTTTTATCATAAAGAAGAATGATAATTTTGTAAAATTTTGATTATTTGTATAGTTATTTTGAGTATGCTTTTAAGTGTGTAATTTTTAAATTTTTTGTACATTTATTTTTTTGGTAATTAAAAAAAAAAGTGTTTCCCCTTGTTTTTATTCCACTAATAACTCTCTCGTGCATTGATTGAATGTTATAAATCTTAAATATAAAATTATATAAGTAATAAATTATAATAGATAATTAAATTAAATAAGTAATAAATTATAATAGATAATTTTTTTAAATAAAATATTTCTTTACTAACCATATTAACTAAATTTATTTTATCAAATTATCTATTAATTTTATTAAATTTCTTTTATTATTGGTATTTTTCTTTAATATGAAAAGATTATATTATATATGAGTGTATTAAAATATTGAATAAATCATATAATTTTAAAAATTATGCACTAAAATTCATAAAAATAATTTATTTATTTATTTACGTAAGTCACATAATCTAAGCAAAAGCATTAAAGTTTCAACCCTATAATTACAATTAATAAATAATCATTTTTATAATAACAAATTTTATATTTAGAATTTAAATTTTATTTTTAAATGCACAATATATATGTTAAATTAAATATTTTATTGATAAATAGTTTGATATATAGTATGTTGAAAATAAAAATCTAAATAAAGTTGAAATTGTTGGCGTAAAGTAAAAGATAATATTTGAAAAAAAAAAAAAACTCATTTTTTATTGGAGATTGAGTTTCACAATTTCACTATAAAATAAGTGCACTACACTTGTTCAAATAAAAAAAAAAAATTTCTCTTCACTTATTTTTATATATGTATAGATTTTAAACTTATAAAATATTTAAAATAAATTCAGCAAAATCCCTTCCGACTTGCAAATAGGCTCCAAATAAACAGGTGTCGGCCCAATGGTAAAAATAACCACATGTTGGGCCCGTTTAATATGGAAAAACGGCCTGTTGAAATTACCCTCGAATTAAACGACGTCGTCAACCAACATGTAATTCACCGCGGGTAAAATTGCGTTCCCTCCATTTTTCATACTGCGTTAACTCTTGGTTGCCGCCAAAAACAGCATAGATAAAAGTGAAATTTGATAAACCGCGGAGATTTCACAATCAAAATTGCTTGGCGCCATTTCCATATTCCTCTGATAAAACCCTCATTCTCACCATTCTTCGATTCCAGAGTCTTGCTCTCTCTCTCTCTCTCTCTCTCTCTCTCTCTCTCTCTCTCTCTCTATTGCTTACTTTTTTATGTCTTTTTAACCTATCTTTTCATATTGTAATCACTTTTTTCTCTCTCTTCAATCTGAGGGAAGTAACAATGGAGGTTGTCCCTGTACAATCAGAATCCATGGAGGCAAAAGTGAAGGCGGTGAAATTGGCCGTCGGATGTGAGATCTCGGAAAGCGATATTCTCAAAGCTCTGTCGCTATCCGATAACAACGTGCCCGCCGCCGTCGATCTCATCCTCGACTCACCTTCGGCGTGTTCATCAGCGCCCCATTTAACGTCGCGGAAGACTCTCACTTCCACTGGTGGGGCTAGAATCTTTACTTTTCAGGTAAGTTTATCGAACAATCTTAAGGAAGGGGTGGAGGAATCTGATGTCTTGAATGTTGTGGTACCGGATTCGTTGAGTGCTGAAAATGGTGAGGGTGAGGGGTTCTTAGATAGTGAAGTTCTGAAAAAATGCAGAATGGATGTTGGGTTGGATGAGGGAGTTAAAGGGAACGTAGAATCCATTGGGGGGATTTTGACAGGTGAGGTTCATGGAGAAGAAAAGAAGACTTTAGGTGATGAAATGTCATCAGGATTGGTGGGAATAAGTCGATTGAGCTTTGAAGGGTGGCTAAGTGTGGATAACTCTGAAAACAAAAAAGAGGAAAAACAGGAGATAACTAGCGAGGTGACATCTGAAATTAGAGTAAAAGAGGAGTTCAATGTGGACCTGAATGGGTCGAATGTAGTGAATGCAGAGTCGTCTGGGTTGATGGGTGCTGTGAAAGTGAAACAAGAGGGTGATGCTGTTCTTGGAGAAGAAAATAAGTTTCAAAATTCTGAAACGCAATCGGGAAATGAGGAGTGGCTAGCTTTGAATCATCCTGAAAAGAAAGAGGAGAAACATGAATCAGTGAGCGACTCTAAGACTGTAATTAGAGTGAAACAGGAGCCTGATATGTATATTGGTACATCCGATGTAGTGAAACAAGAGGCTATTTGTGTGGAAAGTGTTGGAGTTGCTGGTGTTTTAGAAAATGTAAAAAAGGAGGATGTTTCAGAATTCTGTGAGACGGGTGTTGTATTGAAGGAAGGTGTGAAAGTGAAAGAAAAAGCATTCATGTCGGCCGAAAAAAGTGATTTGAGCTTTGAAGAGTGCAAGAATTTGCATTATCCTGAATCTAAAGTGAAGGAAGAGCCGCAGAAGAGTCAGATAATTGTAGTGAAGGAGGATGTGAGTGAGGTTATCAATGCTCAACCAATTAGTGCAAGAAAATTGTCCAGTGATGATTATAGAAAGATTATGGGACCTTATAGTAATAAGCCCAAAAAGAAGAAGGTTGAGGAAATGAGCCTGAGTTGTATGGTAATAGAGGATGGGGATTTTCCGGAAGAGCCTGACTGGTTGTTGGTGGGAAGGACAGTGGTTACCGGGCTATCTACAACAAAAGGGAGAAAAGTGGAGAATAATGAGATTGTGCATTTTACTTTTCCCAGTGTCACTGCGAGGAGTAACAGAAGTACTTATTTTGCTAGTACAAAGGCTGTTAATGCTGCTGCTAACATTGTTCGTTTCTCAACCAAAAGATCTGGAGAGGTAATCATAATTGCATTATAGATCTTATTTCGTTTTATCAATTGTTTTGATTATTGGTTGAAATTTGATATAAGCATGATTGAGATTTTGGACTGTGTTGTGAGGCTAACCATTTGCTCGATGCTGTTTCCTTAGCAGATTAAAATTGTTTTATTTTCATTTCTTATTAAGTTATTGATGCCATTGAATTTTAAGTTATCATTTCCTCGATTAAATATAGCCCTTTGCTTGATTCTGTATATCAAATTAACTTTAGTAGAAGCATGAAATGGTGTAGCATATTGGTGTTTTCTTTAACACAATCTCATAAAGTTGATCTTGCTGCTTCTATTGTCAGATTGGTCGTTTACCAATGGAATGGTCAAAATGCCTGATTCCACTTGTAAATTCGTCTAAGGTGAAAGTCCAGGGTCGTTGTGTTGCTGCTCCAGTGAATCTGCAACTGATGCAAGAAATTATGTTGTATGTGAGGTAAGATAAAATGATTAGTCTCTTTTATGTTAAGCACACAGTTTTTCAGTTTGGTCATGTTGTATCCATCTCAACCCCAAAAAGATAGCTTTTATATATACTCCTTTATTTTAAGCAAGTAGCTTCTTAGTCTATCTGATCAAAGTCTATCAAGATAGCCCACAGTATGATATCTGCTCCTACTGTTGGCTTGCAGTTTTTACATTCATGAATCAATCTTCACGGGGGGGAATACATCTTCTTGGAAGCTTGAGCCTACAAACATTGATGCCACCATATATCCTCTCTTGACTCTGTTTAAGCTGCTGAAAGTCAAACCATTTCAAAAGGCTGAGTTTACACCAGAAGAACTTGATTCCCGGAAGCGCTCGCTACAGTTAGACGTATGTATGCCTGAATATTTGAATATTGGTTTTAAATCCTGGTGTGAAAATGAAATTTTGTTTAACCATAACAAATATGCAACTACAGAAACTAAGCATTTCATTGATGATGTTAAAATCTCCAGGATGAGCCATTACATGCGGCCCCAGCCTTGCCTTGTTCGAAGAGAAGAAAGGGTAGTCAAGGTCAAGATCATGATAAAGATGAGCAAGTTATTTCAGAGTCAACCTTGAATAAGCTTGTTGGTGCTGTAGATATGTATGACTTAAAGGTAATTAGTCCATTTAATTTTGGAGTTCAGATGATATTAGTTCTATATAACTGGTGTATCCAATCATTATACATCTTTTGAACATTATAGGAGATGGAGCCTCCTAAGACTCTGGCTTGTAATTTAAGACCATATCAGAAACAGGCTCTTTATTGGATGTCTGAATTGGAGAAAAAATCAAATGCCGAAGAAACAGAAAAGACTCTTCATCCATGCTGGGAAGCCTATCGTGTGTGTGACGAGTACGCATTTTGTCAAATCTTGTTATTATGTTATTATCAATTGAAGAACGAGCAATCTTAAAACATTCTATTCAAGTTAAATGTTTAACCATCTGCTGTTTACTCATCAACTGCTCCCTGTATATTGATAGGAGAGCTCCGGGGATTTATGTGAACAGCTTTTCTGGTGAAGCAACTACAAAATTTCCTACTGCCATGGAGATGGCAAGAGGAGGGGTAAGTCTATCTTATTTTTGTTGGCTTATTTAGTCATTTGAAAAGCCTGATTTTTAGACGCCAAAAGGAAAAATAACCACTTGTTCATAATAATAATAAATCAGTAACTTTAGACAAAGTTTCCAAAAATTCAATTGAAATCGAACCCAATTATGAAAATGTCAATGTAGCAGAACTTTAAATGGAATCTGTTAAGATGATGGAAATCCACAAAACTGGCTATGAACCCAGAAAAATGCAGAAGAAACTGTAATTTGTTCTTGTAGACAGGTTTCATTTTGTTGTAGGTCTCTTGGATTTGAGAGTTTCTTACTCTGTTTTAGTTCAATTTTTTCTTTGGGATGATTTTGATTCAATTTGTGGACTTTGTTTTGAAAAGGTTGCTGCCATAAATTGATTCTAGGAATCCTAAAATCAAGGGCAAGTTTCTAGGTGTTCTAGTCTTTTTCAGTCTTGCTGGTTAGTTTTAATTTAATTTTGAAAGATTACCTAGTTTTCATTCTCTTTTTGGTAGACCCAGCTGTTGAAAAAACCAGTAAAACTAAAGTTGGATCTCTAATTTCCGATGAAAATACATGTGCAGATATTGGCTGATGCAATGGGACTTGGGAAAACTGTGATGACAATTGCTTTGATACTGGCAAGGAAAGGCCGAGGCATTCCTGATGATCAACAAGAAGAGGCTGAGGAATCCATGACTGAATATATTAGGAACAGAAAGCAAACTTCTGCAACTCAAAAGAAACCAAAAGGTGGCACCCTCGTAGTTTGTCCTATGGCCTTACTTAGCCAATGGAAGGTAAACCTCGAAATGACCCCTAAAGAAACTCAGTGTATTTCCGGGTTGGTGTTAGGTAAAACTTGTTCCATGTTATGTTTGCTAGGATGAGCTTGAGGCCCATTCAACACCAGATAGCATTACAATCTTCGTTCATTATGGTGGAGATAGAAGCAATAATCCTAAAGTGATAGCAGAACCTGATGTTGTCTTGACAACATATGGTGTTCTCACCGCAGCATATAAAAGTGTAATTGTTTCTTCTTAAACTTTTATACTCGTTCTGAAAATAAAATAGTATTTCATGATTGATTTTTGTGTGATGCAGGATTCTGTTGACAGCATTTTCCACAAAGTCGAATGGCATCGCATTGTTTTAGATGAAGCCCACACTATTAAATCATCAAAGACTCAAGCTGCTCAAGCTGCATTTGGGCTCTCCTCATATTGCCGGTGGTGTCTTACTGGCACTCCTCTTCAGGTATCTATAATCTTATGAATTTGAAATAGTGATTAAATAGTCAGTTTTTTGTAAAATTAAGTTCTGTTATTTTCTGTGGTTTTTATGAGTGAATATTTGTTATAATTCAGAACAATTTGGAGGACCTGTACAGCCTTTTGCGATTCTTGCATGTTGAACCATGGTGCAACTGGGCTTGGTATGAAGTCAATGATCAACTTTTTTTTTCCCCAAATAATTTCATTATTTTATTTATTTTACACTTGTATAACTTCTTGGACTTTTAGGTGGAACAAGTTGATTCAGAAGCCTTATGAGAATGGTGATCAGAGAGGTTTGAAATTGGTGAAGGCAATTCTTAGGCCACTAATGCTGAGGAGAACAAAGGAATCCAAGGATAAAGAAGGAAGGTGAGCACTATTTTTTGAGCCTCTTTTCCATTTTTTTCCAAGCTTCTTCAATTTCTTAATATCCCTCCCTTATATGTAGGGCTATACTTGTTCTCCCACCAACTGATGTCAAAATCGTTGAGTGTGAGCAATCAGAAGCTGAGCATGACTTTTACAGCGCCCTCTTCAAAAGATCTAAAGTAAGTTTCTTGGTTCAAATTCTTGATTGATTTTTTTTATCATAGAAAATGCTATCTATCTAAACTTGGTACATATTATGTGAAAAAAACAGGTTCAATTTGATCAATTTGTTGCTCAAGGAAAAGTTCTTCACAACTATGCAAACATTCTTGAGCTGCTACTCCGGTTGAGGCAGTGTTGCAACCACCCATTCCTTGTTATGAGGTGACCATCAATCTGAAACCTATTTGAGCAATCAAATTTTTTTAAAGCATTTTCTGTATTAACTCTGAAATTGTCTGCAGTCGAGGTGATACAAATAAATACGCAGACTTGAACAAACTATCAAGAAAGTTCCTTGAATCCCAATCTGGTGTGGGCCCTTCTCGGGCCTATGTTGAAGAAGTTGTGGAGGGCATTCGAAATGGTCAAGTCTCAGAATGCCCCATTTGCCTTGAGTCCTCAGATGACCCTGTTTTGACCCCTTGTGCTCATAGAATGTGCAGAGAGTGTCTTCTCTCTAGTTGGAGAACTCCATCTTCTGGGCCCTGCCCCATTTGTAGGCAGCTGATTCATAAACCGGAACTAATCACTTGTCCATCTGAAAACCGGTTCCAATTAGATGTTGAAAAAAATTGGACCGAATCATCAAAGATAACCAAGCTTTTGGATTGCTTAGAGGGTATACGAAACTCGGGTTCTGGTGAAAAGAGCATAGTCTTTAGCCAGTGGACTTCTTTCTTGGATCTCCTGGAAATTCCACTCAGAAAGAGAAATTTCAAGTTTTTGAGGTTTGATGGCAAGTTGTCTCAGAAACACCGAGGGCAGGTGCTGCATGAGTTTGCTGAGAGTAAAGAAAAGACGGTAAGCACTCGTAGTTTGCATTGCTTAAGATAATAATTCTGATTTTCATAAACATGTTCTGAAGATTTCATCTTTTAAACAAATCACGAGACTGGAAAAAATTATGCAACTTCTGTTTTGCTATTGAGTAATTGTGTGTGTTTTTTCCCTATGTTTTAGGTGATGTTAATGTCCCTTAAAACAGGTGGTGTTGGATTGAATCTCACTGCAGCTTCTAATGTCTTTCTCATGGTATATTTTCTGCAACCTTTCTATTCTCTATGATACAAACGTGTGTTGTATCCAACTTTGCATGTTATATGAATGTAGGATCCATGGTGGAACCCTGCAGTAGAGGAGCAAGCGATCATGAGAATTCATCGGATTGGTCAAAAGAGAACTGTTCGTGTTAGAAGATTCATTGTCAAGGTAACATTTCCCTTCATATGTTGTTATTTCTATAAAGGGGAAATACCCTAATATTTGCTTTAAATTTGTCTTTTTAAATGTTACAGGACACTGTGGAAGAGCGTCTTCAAGAAGTTCAAGCAAAAAAGCAAAGGATGATATCTGGAGCTTTGACCGACGAGGAAGTCCGAACAGCCAGGCTCGACGAACTTAAGATGCTCTTCAGATAAACTTAAATGCATCTAAGATTAATTAAATTATTAAGAATTAGAGAAGGGCAATTTTGTACAAAGTTTTTGTGTTGGCATGTGTAGCCCTAATGACCAAGATTTTGTTCATTGATTCTCTCCATCTCTGCATGCCTGGTGTGCATATTTAGAAGTTTGTAGAGCTCAAGATTGAGGTTGAAATGACGCCTACTAGTTTTGATAAAATATAGCTGCAGCTCTAAATTTATTCTATTGTTGTGGATATGTCTTGTTTAATTTTATTGGGTTTTGTCAACAGAATATCTAAAAAGTATGATCCAGAACTCTGCTCCATTGAAATTCACTGCTCCTCTAAAAACACTAGAAAAACTTTTAGTGCAGCATAGATTGTGAATTTCTGATGAATCTATCAATAATAAAGATTAAAATCTATTGTTGATTGTATGTCAAATGTCTTGTGTCCAATGAATTAACATCCAATAAAGTCATCTCAGCAGCTGTCAATTTAACCTTGGCAGTTGATAATCAAAAAAAAATACTTAGTACTTTTGTCTTTAACTCTTTTTTCTATTTTTATTATATTCTCCTCACAGAAAATAATAAAAAGGGAAGAAAGACACGGGACGGAGGGAGTATTATCTTAATTCTACATTCAATTTGAAAGTGGTGAGCGTCTAATTTTTAATTTGAATTATATATACAATCTGAAAAGTGGTGAGTGAGTATAGAAAAACAAAATTCATCTGCATTCAATCATAGTCATTCATAAATCTCATCATTAGTCTCAACTTTACGTTCAAATAGTTAGTTAAAAAAAAAAAAAACACTATCCATGCGCATTCCACAATAACATACCATATTTTTCACACTTGTTTAGCTTCCATTTGTACTCAAAATAATTTTTCTATATACTATTATTTATTCTCTTATGATACCAAATAATACGGCCTGAGTTCATCTTTCATAAGATCAAATCATGGGTTATCACTTATCAGTCAAAGTCTCAGTTTTGGCAACATATTATAGAGAAATAGAACTTTTAAAACCAAGGTAACCGATCATAACTTAAGACGAATGCATTGCCACATGCAACTCATCCAAAAAGATTTGAAAAACAAACATCAATTGATGTCTGCAACAAGTCGAAAGCATGGATCAAAGTGAAGCAATTATGGCAAGTAGATTTTATTTGACATTTTTTTGTTTGAGATATCAATATTCTTTTAATACTGACTTGTTATATTTTATTTAGTTATATCATACACTTTAGTTGTTCATGACACCACTTTGCGTTCGGGTTTGGGACATCCATTTTCTATCTTTTTGGATGAGTTGCAGCTGACATTACACCCATTTTAGGTTGTCGCTTTGTTTATCAGTGTTGTATTTCTCTACAATACATTTCCAAAATCACAACTGGATCACGTGAGTGTCAATCTTCAACGTGCAATTAGTAGTGTGCATGGATTAGGCTTTCCGACACAATTTTTATGTTGTTCAAGTGCAAATGAAAAAATATACTGATGTCATCTATGTATGAATAAGTCTTATGTAAGTCTATTTCACTAAAAGACTAATACTCTCTATGTTCCACAAGAATTTGCACACTTTTTTTATTTGGACGTCCCACACAAATTTGCACACTACTAAAAAATAAAACATTGATTTATGTGCACACTCACAAACATATACACATATTTACCCATATGCCACTACTTTATATATAAAACACATTTTTCTTAAAAAATGTGTTGTCCCGTTGGGTGCAAATTCCTACGGAATTGAGGGAGTATCACTTTTTAATAAAAAATATTTTCAATTTAAAGATTATTACTAAAAAAAATTAAATGAAACAAAATTTTAAAATGTGTTACGTTTACATTAAATAAATTTAATCATTTCCAATAACATATATGCAAATTGACAAAAAAAGAAAAAATGATTGTACTATATTTCACTTGAAAATAGTAATGATCTCACAACAAGATGGTCTCATGCAAAGTATTGTAAATGTGTTTGGTTTAAAGGATAAGATTATTTATTCGACTAAAAATATGCATATTTTGAGTGGATAGATAATTTTATATTTTAAACTAAACATACCCTAAAAGACAACTGGATTGCACGTTTTCACAATCAATTCCTTCGAAGATCAAATGTACCATTGAAATTTAAGAGTTTAATTACTAACATTGAATTCACATGAATTGTATTATACTAATCCTCTAGTTTTGCGAATTTCAGTTGTCTGACCTTATATGCTGGTACTTAATTTTTTTTTTTAAATTGCAAAATGTTTAGTAGATACCAATAGCTCCTTTGATGCCTGTGATCTCATCCATGTCTCAACGGCCTTTAAGTTATCCAAGAGAAAAGCTGATGAAAACCTGTGTCTTCTTTACACCTTTCATTTTGAAAAAATAAAAATAAAAAATCAAAGGTGAAATTAAGCTACATATTTTTCTTTTTCATTACATTGTTATGTTGCACTGTTCTTGCTCAGTTGGGCTTCCAGTCATGATTTAGCGTCTTAGCATTACCTTGTACATTTTCAGGATTAGTCGATCTTTAGATCGGATATCAATTAATTAAAAAAACAATGTGCTAATGTTTAACAACACAAACTTTGGGATAAAGCAAGTTTATTACAATATATTACAGACGAGCGTTTGAAATGTACTGTTAATCGTTAATATGTACAAATATACACAATCCCAGACTAGTTTACGATTAGAAACAGTTTGTGGCTTCACATTTACGAGTATACTTACACAATTATAGACGTGACATCCTGAGAATGGTCTGAGCTTTCACAAAGGCATAATTGCGCCTCGTTTCTGATGTACATCGATCATGGGGCTGCATACGGCTTTGAGAGGTACTGTCGCCACTCCTCCGGCATTCCTTGCCGCAGTTTCAGCATTCTTACAGTATGGTTTGTTAATGGTATCGCAAGTATGTCGTACTCCTTCGGCGCCTGCAATGCAATATAAGATGAAATATGAAACCCCGGTGAGCTGTTTAGTTAAGGACTTCCACCTTAGCTCTCTCTGCATTTGGAGCATTACCATATCGCTTTATATAGCTAAGACAGATTCATCTTTTAATTTGATGTGTACCAAATTCTAGTCTTGTTCCTTTATTGGAATCATTAATTAGTTTTTTAATGGGACAAAAAGGTTCTTGTTGGACACACTATGGGGTGGTTGGTTCAAATTATGAGTGTTGAGAATCACTGAATAGTGAATTGTAATAGAATGGGCGAGTACATTGTTCGTGTTTTGCTCTAATCTTAAAACATTTAGGGTATGTTTGGTTTAAGGGACTAAATAGTCAATCCCCCAAACACAGGACTATTCCGGCCAAAACATCCTGTATTTGGGGGATTGACTATTTAGTCCCCTAAACCAAACATACTCTTAGAGACAACAAATGATTGTTGGTCGTGGAATAGTGAAGTGATTCATGAGACATAATTATAGGGGGATGATTGACTTATATTGAGTCACATTACCTTGTACGAAATATAATGAAGGTGAATTGATCATCTTTTATTCTAATCAACCACCAAAATTACCCTGCTCTTTTCCATTAACATTTCTATTAAAGAATCTTGAACCATGCGCCTCGTTTGTATTCCAACTAGTTTTTGTGACATCTCTTATGAGTGTAAAATAGAAAGAAATGAGGGAAAAATTTCAACCATATTAAATATGCCTTCTTAATCCGTACGAAAAATTATCCAAATCTATCTTAATGGTATGATGAGAGTACGCAGTATCTATAGGACAACATTTTCCGAATTTCCAACATGGCTTTTAGCATAAAAAAAATAAAGCAATAACCTACATCTAAGAAAGTACCTTGGGGACCTTCAACAATTTCATATGTACTTCCTCCAATGTTTTCTGGCCTTTCCTTGAATTACATTTGGAACACGCAGCAACCTGTTACAAAGATACGTGATGCTGATAAGCAATATGATTAAGACAACTAAAATAAATCTGACTTGTGAGACTTTATTATGGAAGAGGAGATTCTGAAATTTCCTCAACTATTAAGGTTAATGAGATTTCGAGCCATGGATTTTATATCCTTCCGAGGATTATCTTACCAGGTTTTCCCAGGTCCACTTTCCACCTCGCGAAATTGGCAGAATATGATCAATGGTCAGGTCCTCCTTTGAAGAACAGTATCTGTTACGCAAGTCAATAATGAGATAAAATGGTCACGAGATAGTGTGAGTTATAAAATGAAATAGCACACTAGACTAGACGATTATTGATATATTTCCATTTAGCAAAGCTTTCATTTCAACTGCAACATTTAGGTCCTAAATTTTTTTTAATGGCATAATATTTTGTTTTAGTTGAAGAAGCAGTTGATCTGGAACCCACAGTACACTTTCCCACATGGAAATACAACCAAAGCCTGAGATACAAAATATAGAGGTATTAGTTAAAAACTCACTGACACATGTAATGGTCACGATGAAAAATATTTTTACGACTTAGGCCTTTTTTCACCTTCCTCCTTCTGAAAACTTGTAGTAAATGTGGAACCTGGGAGAATTCATTCATAATTATCACTGATTAGTATGAAATAAATTTAGGAACAAGAAAAATGTAGAAAGATGCTAATTACAGTTACCTTTCAACTGACAATAGTAAAATCACCAAAGTTTCCCACCTTAATCACAATTGCAAGTCTCTTGAATGCTAATTAAATATACTTCACTAAATGAAAACAAAATTATCAATACCAGGCAACATTCCTTACAATTGTATATATTTAAGGAGCGCTCTTATATGTTTCTTTAGTACAAGACAATTATTAAATTTTACCCTTAAATGATATGAACTGCTCAATGGCATTTCTTACATTTTACATGTTCATAGTTATCCAGCCACTCTTTTATCCCTCTCTGTCCTCTATTCCCCATTATTTCTCTGTACTTCTGTTAGCTTTCCAATCTCAAACAACTATATATTTTGACCTCAAATGAACATAGTTAATAAAGCATTGACATGTTAATTTCTTATACCATCCATCAAATTTGGAATTATGAAAGTGGGAGGAAAACATTGGTAACTTGTCCATTTCATACAGAAAGCAATTAGCCATGTCTAAAAATATTAATAAGCTGGAATCAGGAACACCATAGAAAGTAAAGTTACTATTATCGCACTCCTCGATGGCTTCATACCCTCAACACAGCAGGAATGTAGAAGGAACCACTAGGAGAGTTTATAGTTTGATCATAATATTCTAAAACATCAGCCTGCAGATTAGGAAGAAAATAATCAAATCAAAATGTGATGATTCTGTGATTTAACTGATTTATAGAAGGTTCATTATAGTTGACGAAAATCAAAATAAGTAAAAGTTTTTATCCATTGCTTATGTTACGTGGGTCATAAATATTCTTCTAGGTCACTTAAAATCTTAGCAGCATTGAAATCTTTCTAGCAAAGTCTGACCTTATCCATGAATTCCAAGCATATGGCTCGTTTCCAGCAGACAACATTAACAGGCCTGGCATGATAGGTTTACATCATTTTCATAACAAATTTATAATAAAGTTACACTAAAAGACAGAACCACACAGCACTACAAGGCAGAATGTAAAATCATTCCCGCAGGGTTAATAAGAATATATAAATTAGATAAGCCTGTTCAATGAGATTTGTGTCCACTGTGCTGTATAGGATCTTGTTTTTCAATTTAGAATTAATAGTAACGAGAACGAGACCAATATTTGCAGATGAAACAATTTAATGACATCAGAAGGCTAAGCCAGAATGACAAGAATTTGTGTCATTAAAAAAAGTTCTGGATCAATTGCCTCTCCTAGATGAAATTTAATAAGCTCACTAACTTAAAGCCAAACCATTACATAACCTCTCCAATTCCAAAGTTCCATTGGTTTTGAAAGGAAAGGTTCTGATCAACAACCAAAGTTAATCAACTGTGCTCAGATATTAACAGAACAAACAATGAGAAAGTAATTAAGAAAGATACTAATTGAGCTTTTTTCTCATTAAGTGTTGGAGAGGCAATTAAAACTTCAAGTAATCCTCCAACTAATTCAGATTAAGTATAATCAATCATTATAATCTGTAGTTTTGGATCCACGCTATTATACGTAAGACAGTAATCACACTGTGGAACTCTCTAGTGGAATCTATAAAATCAACTATTTAGTCCAAGTTTCTATACGAGTTGCCAAAACCAAGCATCTCAATCATCGATCGCCATCACCTACTTAAAAATTTGCAGCTATTAAGTTCGTGGTTGGAGGCAAACCTGTAGGAGATGTCCAAAACCAAGCCTCTAAATCCAGAAAGCTCATCAATCTCAATGTCGGAGTCATCCTCCAACACTTCATCAAAAACTCCATCGGAATTATTCGTAGCAGACGACGACGGCGACGATGTGGACGCATTTACAGCAGAAGCACACAGCTTGCGCTTCCGATCTCCAGAAGACGAATAAACAAAAACTCCGCCGCTGCCGGAGAAATGCTTGACCTTACAGCGGTGGTGCTGTGTGTCGAATCCGATCGACAAGCCATTAACAGCAAAGAGGGATTTCAGACGGCCTCCAACTGTAAATTGAGCCATCAATTCACCGCTTTGTGTTCACAGAATCAGAGAGAATCGAATCAGTTACAGCTAAAACGGTTAGAATTATTTTATAAGGAGATTTCGAATCGCTCAATGGCATCAAAGTATTATGCTATAACACCGCCATGGTAGGAAGGATGAAGAAGAGGACGAAAAGGGAAAAGAGTGTTTCTCACTTTCTTTCCAACTATGGTCTGTTTTTTCACGTAAAATTTCCTGCCACATGATTCTGCCTTGGCCTTCTGAAAGATCTCACGCCAAATGACGTTTATACCCCAACAATATCTTTTCCTTTTCCCAACATATTTTGAGAGTATCAATTTTTCACAAAAAAATACTACTCCACTAATCATTTCATTATATTTATCTTACGAACCAAATGAGCCCTTAAACTATATTAGGTGAAGATTTTTTTTAATGCCAATTCTTCACACCAATATGAAGATTTTTGTGTTTATTTTATAACGCGGCACTTTTCAGTATCATGTAGTGTAACGTTTTATTATAAATATATTACAACTGTTTGTTTATCATTTATATTACACAACATTTTTTTAGTATTAGGTAGTGTAACATTTTCAGTATGAGTAAGTATTGTGTGAAAGTGATTCATATAATATAATATTTTATCTTTTAGTACATATTAGTAAAATAAATATATACTCTCTCCGTCCCAGAGGTGTTTTCACCTTTGGGATGACACAACTTTTAAGAAAAATAGAGTATTGTGTAAAGTTATATTATTAAAATAATGATATTAGTTGGATTGTGAGGATAAAGTTAAAGTAATAGTTTCCATTTATAGGGTGTGTAAACAATCGTCGGACGGACGGAAAAGAAAAGTGTGAAAACAATTATGGGACGGAGGGAGTAAATACTTAGATTTTAATAATTTTTAAAATAGAGAAATTTTAAATTCTCATTAAAATCATGTCATTTGAAATTCTTCATATTTACCCCTTTTATCTCTCTTCGTCCTTTACTTTTCCCTTCTCATATCTTCTTATAATTCGTGATTTAAAATATATGTCTTCTAACACTTATTATTTTCTAAATTCATTTATTTTCAAATTCATTCATCCAAATTGAGTTTTATACTTCTTAATTAATTTTTTTATTATAATTCATCGGAACTAATTGAAAATTAACCTGCAGTCCTTAGTGTCACACAGTGTAACTTTTTATTATAATACTCCCTCCGTTCCAGAGGTGTTTTGATTAGGGTCATAATTGTATGTTTTAACACTCATTTCTATATGCTTTTGGTGATATTATGTTCATATTTGACCCTAATATGGTATAAATTGTGTATTTAACTCTTTTTTGCTAGAAAGTTGCAATTGTAGGTGAAAATGAGCAAAATAGGGAAGAAACGAGCAAGAACGAGAAAATTCCGAATTTTGGAGTTGAGCAAAATGGAGAAATTAATATTCCATATTCAAGAGTTTGAAGAGAGGGTCACAACGAAAGAAGAATCGAGTCGATCGGAGTTCTAGAGCTCAAGATATGACAAAAATAAGGAAGTCGCGCATCAACCGAGACTAAGGCCTCGGTCGACAAGGACTCCTTCATCAGAAGACAGCCTCCGCGCGACCAAGTTACCTGGAAAGACACGCACGGAGCGAGCTCGCTGTCGACCAGCTCGGACGGCAGACGCTCAAGTCTTGCACGACAAAATTGCAACTTGTCGACCAAGCGGTCGACAGACCTACAGCTCTTGGGCGACAGAAGTTCAGAATACTCGGATTTTCAGGGATATTTTCGTATTTTTGCGCGTTTTAATGAAGGACATCTTAGTCAATGATCCAAGGGCAATATATATACTTCCATCTCAGATTTTCAAAGGGACTTTTATCATTTTCTTAGATTCACTTACATCATATATTCTCTCACTAGATTAGGAGAAGTTAGAGGTCGTTTCCAAGTGGGTGTTCTTAGATTTCCATTTACGATTTCTGCGATTACTTTCGATCTACCGTACGGATCTTCAATCCGTCTTCTCCAGCATTCTTAGCATAGCTGAAGCTACATTTCTACCGTTCAGTTTTCAATTTCTATTGTCGGATCGATTTTTAGCTTCTAGAGGTAATCTTGTATCTTTTCAATTTCATTGTAATAGGTAAATTCTTGTATACTCTTTACAATTCCTGCATAATGATGATTGTAGTTAATTCAATTTCTCTTTTGTTTACCAAATTAGCCATGGGCTAATTCCTTTGTGTGTTGGTGTATGATTCCTATGGATTAGTGTGGTGTTTATGTTGATCTTATGAATGCTTGAGATGTTGTATGATCAATTCTCTATTTTGATGGTTTGTATGAATGCTTATATGCATAATTGATTGTATGGGCCATTAGTGTTTAACCTCATACGAGAGTTGGGCTATTTTCCTAAACGTTCTTGTTATTAGGGCATTGCATACTAAGTGTTTGTTAAAATTCCTAAGATAGTGAGAATTCCCTTAGTGAATTGGAAAGACAATTAGAGGCTCTTATGTGCATTTAGGGAGACCTTTGTGTTGATAAAAGAATCTAAGCTTGAGGATTAGAGAATAACCCAAGTATAAACAAGATGAAATGTGCAGGCTGCTCGCCCGCATGCTCGCCCCTATGCTCGCCCAAGTCTATAGGTGACGGGGCAGCGAGTCTACGTGGCCATTCCCCACATGCTCGCCTAAGTGCTCACCGAGTTGTTCGCCCAGGTGCCCGCTCGAGCTCTGGTGTAACGAAGCAACGAACCTGTAAAGCTGAAACTGACTTGCTTGCCATCATGCTCGCCCAGCTCATAGGGAAGCAAGACACCCGACTTTGAGAACAAACCCATGGAGCCAAGACCAGGTTGCTCGCCTTCATGCTCGCCCACCTGCTCGCCCTTAATGTTCGCCCTCTTGCTGGACATGGCAAGGCAGTAGGCCAAGAGGATAAGCTTATAGTGCTGGCCCGTCTGCTCGCCCCTTTGCTCGCTGCAATGCTCGCATTTCCCTCGAAAGAAAGAAGACACAAGATGTCTAGGGAACCCATATGAAGGGTTCAGATAACTTAGGCTAGAGTTAGTGGAGTGAACTTTCCAGGGGGTGACAAGTGGAGGACATTTGTCACCACCAGAAGCCATGTGGCTTAAATAGATGCCACCTCACCCTTAAAAAGGGTATAAATATGTGAAAATATCTCATTTTTTGGGGATCTGAAATCCAAATACAAAAAACCCACTTATGAAATTTCTCTCTCTATAATTCTCTCTATATTTCAGTTGATTATTCCAATTATCATCTTTGAATTATTGTTTGAGTGATTTCCATAGATTAACCAGCCACATAACATTACAATTAGTAAAATCATTCAACAATTTGGCGCTAGAAGAAGTGTCCGAACCTCTGTTGATTGAAGAATTTGGTACTTACTCATCATTATTCCGAAGAACACGAAGAACGCCCTTCGAAGTTCAGTGAGAATTTTGAGGAATATCTTCAATTACATATGTACGAGGCCTCCCACGATGAATCTCACACCACCTCGACGAGTCGAAAGTGGAAAGGAAGGGGACCATCCGGACACCGTCGAACAGAACAAGCTCGTGTCCCGGCGTTACCGGCGGCTCCAGTTGGTCAACAAATTGAAACTACCATTGAATCAATGGTTAGAACACCCGAGGACATCGAGAGAGCGATGACCACCCTGAAATAATTACAAAGACAGCAGATGGTAGTAGCACGTCAACCGGTGATTCAGGTTGCCCAGACTGAGGCAAGACATGATACTCGAACAAGCTACCATCCTCAGGAGGAAGAAGCCAGTAGTGGACGTGTCGTACCCGAAAGTTCAAGAGGTAAACAGAAAATGTCTGATCGCCTTGGACCACAACCCCAATGCTCAAACCAGCGACCAGCTGGGCGACCAGCTGACCAAGCACATAACCAACCTGAGCGCCTTGACGGGTCACAAGGTGATAGGCGCAGTAATCAAAGTCATCACTCGGAAGGTAGAAGGTCAGAGCATTCGTACCACCAAGAGCCTTGCGAGTCTGATGCTCGGCATCAACGCAGGCCTGTACAAGAAAGGTTGAGGAGACGGGCGTCCGAGAGGTTAGGGCCGAATGCTGCAAGTAACCTCCAGCGACCACACCGAGAGATCGCCCAAAGTGAGGGACTGCCGGGGGCAGCACGTCATCATGGGGTGCACCCGGAACAGCCTCGAGGAGGGGGATCGTCCCGGGGGTCGTCAGTTCTAGAGATAGAAAAATTGAAGAAAGCTGTGGAGAACTTACAACACCAGGTAGCCATCAAAGATAAGGTTGAGATGTACACGTCACTTCCAATATCACCATTGTCACCAGTCATCTTGACTGCACCCATCCAGAAGAAAATACAATTTCCCTCATTAGTGCTGTACGAAGGAGAGTCTGACCCCAAGGTTCACATCTCAAAGTACGCTGATTACATGATCTCAATGGGGGCGTCAGACACGATGCAATGCCGGAACTTTCCTTTAACTCTTGGAGACCGTGCACACAGATGGTTCTCGGCCTTGACACCTGGATCGATTCAATCGTTTGGACAATTGACACGGGAGTTCTTGTCCCACTTTTCGGGATTCAGAACGTATCTGACACAAAAGCACAGGTTGGCCAACATCTCACAAGGGGCAGAGGAGACTGACCAGCAATATCTGGAACGATTTGATAAAATCCTTCTGGAAGGTGAAGCAGTCAGTGACGATACAAAGGTTGTGACAGTCATGGCGGGACTGCGTAAAGGAACAGACTTGTGGAAAGAAATGCATCTAGCTTGCCCTAGTACATATGCTGAGTTCCGCCACAAAGCCGGTGTGTACGTCGCAATGCAAGAAGCAATGGCCAAACAGTTGGGTCCAGAGGTTGATGATAAGAAGAGTGGGAAGAAGCCTGGTGGTAGTGGTTACAAGGCCCCGAAAAACTTGAAATCATTTGGGGATATGACGGAATACAAAGAAAAACTAAACCAATTGTTGACTACCACAATTGACCACGTCTTCACAGCTGTGAAGGATCAAGATATGTTGGCTGCACCCCGAAGGATCAGGCAGGATCGAAGCAAGCTAATCCCGAATAAATTTTGTGCGTATCATCAAAGTATCGGGCACTTCACTAGTGAGTGCCGCGATCTGTTGAAACAGTTGTGGAAGTTTTATGAAGATGGGAAATTAGCCGAATTCGTCAAGAAAGCTCCGGGGAAAAGGCAGCGTCAGACAAGGCAGGAAGCCTCGGATGATGAAGGTAGTGATGAGGTAGAAAGGGCCCCAAACAGACAAGTAAGGAGAGGTCCACCAGCGAGGCCGACACATTTAGAACCTAACCGAGAAATCCTTGTACTTGAAGAGATTGGTTCAGCTGGAGGAATGGTAGATGGCTGTCCAACATCAAAGAGGCGAAAGAAAGTGGAAATTCGGGCGGTCAATCAAGTACAGGAGATGGGGTCCGCATCGAAAGCAACCACTAAACCAACTGCAGATTTGACTTTCTCACAGGCAGATCTCGAAGGGGTCCTTACACCGCACAACGACTCCCTGGTTATCAGCGCCAATATCATGGACGCAAGAGTACACCGACTGCTAGTGGATACTGGAGCCTACACGAACATCCTGTTCAAGAAAACACTAGACCAGTTAGGGGATTACGAATCCTATATAGAGGATTGTAATCACAAAATAGTGGGATTCGTAGAGGCTGTGACCTTCCCATTAGGTGTAATAAGATTGCCCGTAGAACTTGTAGCGCTAGAGGACCCGGAAAGGAGGATGACAAGGTTGTTAGATTTCTTAGTCGTAGATCAACCATCCACCTATAACGGGTTCCTCGGCCGCCCTTTCATTTTCGAATTTAAAGCCGCATGTTCTACTTACTACTATTGTATTAAATTCCCAACTCTTAAGGGTGCATGTACGGTCAAAGGGGACCAGAAGAAGGCGCGAGAATTCCTATTAACTCTGAAAAAGCCCGTTAACCAGGTGTTAGTGTTTGAAGGTCCAATATCACAACCCTCCCCGGACAGGCCGAGCAGTTTGGATGATGTCTCGATAGACACCGAAATGATGGAAGTAGATCAGACACCGGAGGGCATGGAGATAGATGATGCGCTCCAGCAAGTCCAGCCGGACGGGGAGCAAACGGTAAATAACCCTGAGGATCAAGGCCAAGACCCCACAACCATGGTCGGAATAAGTGGTGACACGGAACCAACAGTTGAACCAGAGGACATCGAGCCTCGATTGGGCTATGAACCAACCCCGGAAAGGATGGATACATATCTCGAAGGGCCAATTGATGACCCCAGGTGGAAAGATAAAAAGCGACGCGCTACACCAGTTGAGGAACTCAGATCCATACAAGTTGACCCAAATAAACAAGATTTAGAACTCTTTATTGGGTCGGAGTTGGAGGAGCCTTATAGAAGCCGAATGGAGGAATTCCTTCAGGCTAACCTCGATGTGTTTGCATGGTCACACGAGGATATGACCGGCATACCGGTGGAGCACGCGTGCCATCGCCTGAACATAGATCCCACAAAGAAGCCTGTCCGTCAGAAGAGAAGAAAATATGGGCCAGACAAGTATGAGGTATTAACCGGCGAGGTGAAAAAACTTTTGGACAATAAACTCATAAAGGAAGCATTGTGTCCTCAATGGGTGGCGAATCCTGTCCTGGTCAAGAAACCAAATGGAACATGGAGGTTATGTATAGACTTCACAGACCTCAATGCGGCATGTCCAAAGGATAACTTTCCGTTGCCCCACATCGACCAGCTGGTGGACAATACGGCGGGACATGAACTAATGACGTTTATGGATGCCTTTGCAGGTTACCATCAGATTGTCATGCATCCCGATGATCAAGAACATACAACCTTTTATACAAACAAAAATTTATTTTGTTGGAAGAGGATGCCCTTCGGGTTGATCAATGTCGGCGCCACATATCAAAGATTAGTCAACAAGATGTTCGACCAACACCTTGGTGACACAATGGAGGTCTATGTTGACGACATTGTAGTGAAGAGTCTTAGAAAAGAAGACCATCTGGAGCACCTCAAGCAAGCGTTCGACATCATGAGGGTGTATAACATGAAACTTAACCCAAAGAAAAGCAGCTTTGGGGTGCAATCCGGTAAGTTCTTGGGACATCTCGTGAGTCAACGGAGTATAGAAGTTAACCCTTCACAAGTCAAATGTATCCTCGACATGGGACCACCGAAGGATGTACCGGCAGTTCAAAGACTTACCGGATGTCTCGCGGCACTCAACAGATTCATATCCAGATCTGGAGATAAGAATAGACCCTTCTTCGAGTCTATCAAAGGCAAGGGCATTTGCAAAAGAACCGGGAAGACCAATTATGTGTGGACGGATGCTTGCCAAAAGGCGTTCGAAGACATAAAAAACTACCTCAGTAATCCCCAGATACTATCAAAGCCGGTGCCAGGAGAAAAGTTGTACCTATACCTGGCGGCATCAGAAGTAGCCATAAGCTCAGCCTTGGTGCGTGCGGAGTAAGGCACATCTGCCAATATATTATGTCAGCCAAGTGCTGCATGACGCGGAACTACGATATTCCCCAATGGAGAAGTTGGCATATGCGTTAGTGATGAGCGTGCGGAAGCTCCGGCCGTACTTCTTCGACCATCAAGTGGAAGTTTTAACAACTTTCCCCCTGAGGCAAGTCTTACATAGACCCGATACCGCCGGACGATTGTTAAAATGGTCACTCAAGGTCAGCCAGTATGGTATAACATACGCACCCCGAACATCGATCAAAGGGCAGGCTTTAGCAGACTTTATAGTAGAGCTAACCTACCCTCAAGATCCGATGAGGGGACGTATTTACCCATGGCACCTCTACGTGGACGGCTCAGCAACAAGTTCCGCAGCTGGAGCGGGTGTCGTCCTAGTAAGTCCTGACAAACAAGTGTTCACCTCCGCTTCGATTTCCTAGCAACAAACAACGAAGCTGAATACGAAGCACTTATTGCAGGTTTGAGACTATCATTAGCTGTGGGGGTGACCAGACTTCAGATTTTCGAAGATTCACAGCTAATCATATCTCAAGTCCGAGGTGAGTATGAGGTAAAGGACCGACAAATGATCATTTACCAAAGGATCGTTGCACACCTGATATCAAAGTTTGAGCAAGTGTGTATTGAACAGATCCCCCGACTGGAGAACACCCAAGCAGATGCTTTAGCCCGGTTAGCTACAAGCACCGGAGAACCAAGCATCTCAGAAGTGGTGGTCACAAAGTTAACTAATCCTTCAACATTTGATTATGTTAATCAAGTGTTGAAGAGGGGGCAACAAATAATCAATAGCCAGCAATAGTCTACCGATGATTGGCGAACACCTATCAGTAAATACCTATCCAACGGAGAACAGCCGGGAGATCCATGGGAAGCACGGCGGATTGTGAAGCAAGCCGCAAGATACACGATGGTCGAAGGGCAGCTATATAAAAGAGGAATCTCACTCCCATTACTCAAATGTCTTTCCTCGGAAGAAGGTCAAAATGTGTTAAGGGAAATCCATGAAGGGATATGTGGAGGTCATGCACCGGGCAAGCCTTGGCTTACAAAACTATTAGGCAAGGGTATTATTGGCCAACACTACAAAAAGATGCTATCAGATATGCTAAGAGATGCTTGAAGTGCCAACAATTCGCTCCGAGTATCCGCACCCCGGCACAAGAATTGAAATCAGTATATAGTCCGTGGCCATTCGCTAAATGGGGTATCGACTTGATCGACCCATTCCCCCCGGGAAGGGTGGGGTAAAATTTGTAGTGGTGGCCGTGGACTATTACACTAAGTGGGCCGAAGCTGAAGCACTAACGACGATAACCCAAGAGAAGATGATAAGCTTTATTTGGAAGAACCTGGTATGCAGATTTGGGTTACCACAGTCAATAGTCACGGATAATGGGAGGCAATTCGATGGAAGTAAGTTAAGAGACTTTTGCACATCTTGGAACATCAAGAAACATTACTCCACACCATATCATCCTCAATCAAACGGACAAGTTGAAGCAGTGAATAAAATCCTGAAACACATCCTAAAGATCCGGTTAAAAGAAAGAAAGGGCAGTTGGGTCGACGAGCTTCCGGAAGTCTTATGGACTTACAGAACGTCCTACAGAGCAAGTACCGGGGAGACACCGTTCACAATGGCTTTCGGAGTTGAAGCAGTCATCCCAGTAGAGGTCCAACATCAGACATAGAGGATAATCGAATACAATGAGGAAGTAAATGAAGGTGATATGGCGGTAGAAAAAGATCTGATTGAAGAAACAAGAATCTCGGCAGAATTGAGGAATGCAGTCTATAAGCGACGAGCCGAGAAGTACTACAACTCACAGGTAAAAGAAAGAAAATTCCAAATTGACGACCTGGTGATGAGAAGGATATTAGCAGTCCCGACTGGAGTGTTTGGTCCGAAATGGGAAGGACCGTTTAAAGTAACAAAAAGTTGGCCAAATGGGACGTATGACCTGGAGGATATGCAAGGCAACCCTCCGGCATACACATGGAATGCGGCGCATCTCAAAAAATTCTACCAGTAAAGACTAGTGTAAATATTCTAAGAAAACCTTGCTCACCCAATATGTTAGGGGCAAGCAGGTCAGTGTTAGACGGAGACAAATCTGTAAAGTTATTATTATGTTAAATAAAGAGGATGTTTCCTTTCGAGTTGCTCTCTCCAAAAAATGTCTTTAGTTATAAGCTCCAAAAGACTTACGAGTCCACAATAAAGGCAAGGTATTGAGACTAACCCTGAGGTTATACCATTAAAAGGGAGTCCTTACCAATTAATAAGCCTATATCGAAAGAGATAAAAAGTAAAAGGTGTAAATTCGCGATTCCGTAAAAGGAAAAGTAAGACGAATCAATTAAAACACCGTACATCAAAGGCGAGCACTAAATAACTAAGACAAAACTATCGACAGCAAAGCAAGTACAAACAAACCCAATAAAAAGAAAACTGCAAGTTCATTAACATCAAAGGGAAGTTCAAGTATATATGGAGCGCCTTCGAGGGCGTAAGAAGCAAAAAGTTGCAAAAGAAGAAAATGCAAAAGCAAAAAAGAGAAAAGACCCCCATCACTTTACTGGTCGCCAGGCTGGTCGCCCACCTGCTCGCCAGCCTGGTCGCCAACCTGTTCGCCGCCCGGGCCCACCGGCCCGACGGCCTGCTCGCCTGCCTGGCTGCCCACCTGCTCGCCGGCGCCTGAAGGAGAAAGACCTGGAAGGACCTCAAAAGGAGATAGACCTTCGGTGTCTACCATCGCGTCATCTTGAGCGTCGATCTGAATAGGTGGGTATTTCCCACCAACGATCTTAAGAGTTGGAGGAACGACGCTCAGGTCCACGCCCATCTCCTCAAGGTCCCCAATATCAACCACCAAGCCATCCCGAAGAGGACGCTAGGTGAGAAAGTTTGTAAACTCCTTCTTCAGGGCAGTCCAAGGGTCCTCGTTCTCACCAACAGCATGGTGATAAGCCCGAAGGTTCTCAGCAAAGGCGTAAACGAAACCAAAATCAGAAGACTCAGCTCGTATATTAGCTACGAAATAGGCGGTGTAATAGTCAGTGTGCGCAGCCTTGAGGTCAGCAAGCTCGGTCCGGGTTGCCTGAAGATCTCTCTCCAATTCAGCGACCTTCCCACAAGCAATCCGGCCTTCTTCCAGTTGAGCTCGAACACTTGCTAGCTCGGCTCAGAGACCATCGGCTTCGGCTTGAGCCTTCTCAACACTTGCAATAGCCAATCTCTCAGTGTTTGTTAAAATTCCTAAGATAGTGAGAATTACCTTAGTGAATTGGAAAGACAATTAGAGGCTCTTATGTGCATTTAGGGAGACCTTTGTGTTTATAAAAGAATCTAAGCTTGAGGATTAGAGAATAACCCAAGTATAAACAAGATGAAATGTGCAGGCTGCTCGCCCGCATGCTCGCCACCATGCTCGCCCCTATGCTCACCCAAGTCTATAGGTGATGGGGCAGCGAGTCTACGTGGCCATTCCCCACATGCTCGCCTAAGTGC
The DNA here is from genome assembly GCA_026898435.1 of Prunella vulgaris. Lineage (NCBI taxonomy): Eukaryota > Viridiplantae > Streptophyta > Magnoliopsida > Lamiales > Lamiaceae > Prunella > Prunella vulgaris. The sequence goes on along the minus strand of JAPKLY010000386.1, from coordinate 122,125 downwards.
TCGCCGAGTTGTTCGCCCAGGTGCCCGCTCGAGCTCTGGTGTAACGAAGCAACGAACCTGTAGAGCTGAAACCTACTTGCTTGCCATCATGCTCGCCCTGATGCTCGCCAAGATGCTCGCCCAGCTCATAGGGAAGCAAGACACCCGACTCTGAGAACAAACCCATGGAGCCAAGACCAGGTTGCTCGCCTTCATGCTCGCCCACCTGCTCGCCCTAAATGTTCGCCCTCGGCCTGGACATGGCAAGGCAGTAGGCCAAGAGGATAAGCTTATAGTGCTCGCCCGTCTGCTCGCCCCTTTGCTCGCTGCAATGCTCGCATTTCCCTCGAAAGAAAGAAGACACAAGATGTCTAGGGAACCCATATGAAGGGTTCAGATCACTTAGGCTAGAGTTAGCGGAGTGAAACTTCCAGGGGGTGACAAGTGGAGGACACTTGTCACCACCAGAAGCCATGTGGCTTAAATAGATGCCACCTCACCCTTAAAAAGGGTATAAATATGTAAAAATATCTCATTTTTTTGGGATCTGAAATCCAAATACAAAAAACCTACTTATGAAATTTCTCTCTCTATAATTCTCTCTACATTTCAGTTGATTATTCCAATTATCATCTTTGAATTATTGTTTGAGTGATTTCCATAGATTAACCAGCCACATAACATTACAATTAGTAAAATCACTCAACACTTTGCATGTCAGAGTGACTTGCCTATTGATTGTACAATACCTCAATGCATGAGTAAATGATACTTCACCACATGAAACATAGTATAGTACACTAATACACTTCTCACACAACTTGCTCACTTTGTGAATCAAGGTGATAGGTAGTTTACTTGCTTGACGCACTTGTAGACGATAGATACCTTATCCCCTTTACTTGCTTTGTGTTTTCGAATTCGGAACGATAATATTACCTTACAAATACCCCTTTCCCTGTGTTCGATATAAAATAAACTTGGTTAAGCTTGCCATTACAATAACGATCGTGTACACTTGCACGTAGACACCAAATAGGCAAACAAGTTTTTGGAGCCATTGCCGGGGAGACGGCGAGTTTGTTTGGTTGTTTGATTTTTGTTCTTGTTTTCAATTTTGTACTATTTTGGTGTGAGAAGTTTTGATACTTGATTCTTTTTAGGTGTATGCACACAAGAAGTTAAGGGGGCGATCTTCTACCCTTTGAATCGGATCTTGAGAATAGCCTAAGAAGAAGAAGGAGAGAAGTTCATTTAAATCAAATCAACATGGAGAATAATATGAATGAAGCTCGAGATGAGATAAGAGAAGAAGAGCCCTTGAGAGGACAAGTACATCAAGGAGAAGAGAATTTTGCTCAAAGAGAGATTCCACTCCAACCACAACCTATACCACACCAATATCCACCTTATCCACCGCCAAATCAACCTTACTACCCACCTCAATATCCAAATTACCCAAATTACCCAATGAACCAACCATACTATCCACCACCACCACATAATTACCCATACTATCCATATCCACCACCACCTCAACACCAAAGACCACAAATCGTAAATCCACCTCAAAACCATGAACCGTTGCTGCTTGACTACTTTAAGCCAAGAGTTAATGAGCAATATGATGGAATAGATAGACCTCCGATTGATGCTGAAAAGTTTGAGCTTAATACGAATCTTTTGAAGTTGTTAAAGGATTCTCCATTCGAAGGATCGAGTGATCGAGAAGACCCAAATGCTCACCTTAATAACTTCATGGAGATATGTGACACGATCAAGTACAAAGGAATGTCGGATAGTGAAAAGAAGCTCTGTTTCTTTAATTTTACATTGACCGGGAGAGTTAAAGCATGGATTCGAGCCATGAACCCTAAAGCTGCCACATGGGAAGAGTTGAGTTCCCAATTTCTTAAGAAATTTTACCCTCCATAAAAAATTCTAAAGGCTAGGGAAGAGATAAAGAATTTCTGACAAAAGGCGAGAGAAACCATATCTAGTGCATGGGAGAGGTACCAAACCTTGTTGTTGGCTTGTCCTCAACATGGTTTGAGGGATGAAGATATACTTTTGACATTCACCATTGGATTGCATGAAGGAGACAAGAATTACTTGAATTCTTGTGCCGGAGGCTAGGTTTGGACGAAGACTGTTCGTCAAGTGAACGAGATCATCGAGAACATTGCTGCAAATGATGCTTTCCAAAGAGAAGCTAATAGTGGAACGGGTGATCGAGTTGCACTTCTTGAGGAAAAGATGACAAATGTGATAAATTTGGTCTACGGAGGGCAACACCAAAACCAAGCTCCAGCTCCTATGCAAGTTAGTGTTATTGAAAGTATTCCTCCTACTACTACCGCTACTCAAGAAGAAGTGAATTATATGGGTCGTCCTCAATACAACAATTCTTTCCAAAACAATCAAAGGTCATATGTTGCTCCACCTTTTAGACAACAAGGAAGTTCATATCTGAATCAAGGAAATCCTCCTTACAACCCTAATAGAAGGCATGAGAATTTTTTGAATTCCAATCCTAAGGGGGCAATCCAATTGCCACCCGGGATTGATCCGGGGTCAAAGTCGCCTAACAATGAGGGTAAGGGGAGTGTGGAAGACACCTTGGCATTGATTTTGAAGAACATGAAAGATATGACAGTGGAATTTAGAAAGATGAATGGTGAGACGAACAAAAAGTTTGATGACAAGGAAATCAAATCAAGAGTTTGGAATTTCAAATGGAGCAAATTGCTTCATCCTTAAGCCCACAAGTGAATAAAGGTAAGTTCCCTTCTACAACCGAAATTAATCCTCGTGAGCATTGTATTTCAATTTCGTGTGTAGAGATTGCAAAGGAGGTTGTAGGGAATTCTACTTTACAAATGTTTCATGATGAGATGGTGGAGGAAGTATTTCGTTGTGTGAATGTGAAATTGGTGAAGAATAATGAGAAAGTCTTGGGGGTAGAAGATTGGTTGATGAAGAAAGAGAAGGAAAAGAAAGAAAAGATTGAGGGGTTAGATAAAATAGGGGGTGTGGAAAGAAAGGTGGAAGAAGGGAAAGTGAAAAAGGATGTGAAGGTGGAAATTTCAAAAGGAATGAAAGACAAACTTGATGATCGATTAAAAAAGTTCTTTGAACTTTTCAAGAAGTTTTATTCAAAGATGCCTTTTTATGAAGCTATTGAAGAAATGTCAAATTATACAAGGTTTTTGAGATATGCTTTGGCAAAGAAAAAGAAAGAAAATGAACCGGAAATGGTTAAGCTCACTCGTGAGAGTAGTGAGTTGATACTAAATCATTTACCATAAAATCTTAGAGATTCGGGGAGTTTCACGTTGAGTTGCCATATTAAATAGAGCAAGGAAATGAAAGCCTTGTGTGATTTGGGCGCAAGTGTGAACATGATGTCATTATCTATTGCCAAAGAATTGGATTTGCAAGACTTGAAGCCAACAAAAATTAACTGCAAATGGCCGATGGTTCAAAAGTAAGACCAAGAGGAGTTATAGAAGATGTGGTCGTTAATGTTGGTAAGTTTGTTTATCCCGTGGACTTTGTTGTGCTAGATATTGAGGAAGATTTTGATAGTCCTATCATTTTTGGGAGACCTTTTCTTGCTACGGCGGATGCTTTAATCCATATTAAGCAAGGAGAGGTTACTCTTGGAATGAATGGTGAGAAAGTCACTTTTTCGATCCATGGTAATTCCAAGAGTTCCCCAAAGAAGATTGAAGGAGAGATGAACAAAGTTGTACGAGATGATATGGCGAGTAAGGAAAATGATAAGGCAAGAAAAATTGATCTCAAGAGTGAGGCTAGTGTTGATGATCCTTTTGAAAAGAGGAGAAAAGTGAATGAAGACAAGGGGGTGAAACAAGTGGTGAAGAAAGCATATTTTTGGAAAAGGAAATTGAGTGATGTACGTCACTCAACTCTCATTGATCTTGATGTTACTTGAGCTCTTAGAGTCATCCGGCTAGGGGACGTTAAATCCAAGCGCTAGATGGGAGGCAACCCATCCATATCCTTTATTTCTTTTGTTTTTAGTTTTGACTTGATTGATTTTTGTGTTGGAATGGAAGCATGAGATTATTTGATATTTTTAGCCATTTTCTTATGATCATTGCTTGTTGATTTTGAGCTTATATGACTAGGAAGAGTTTGAGGAGTGAATTTTTGATATAATCTTGATGAAGACTTGGTTTTTTAGTTGAGAGTTTGTGATTATTTTGGTTTTATGTGCTAGCAAATTTGTAATTTACCACTTTTCCAAACTTTATTAGGATTTACATTCCGAAAAAGTTTGGGGGGGTGTGTTCGTGTTAAATTTCCTCAATTTGCTACCATATTTGATTCATGATTGTTGATATTTTTGTGATATTTTGAATGTTAAGTGAAGTTGTGTAGGAGAAGTACAAGAAAAAAGGCTGAAAATTTGATATTTTCGAAGTGGGAATTGAAGGCCTCGGTCGACAGCACCTAGAGCCTCGGTCGGCAGCCTTTGCGCGACTAAGCCTCCTGGAACGGCAGCCTCCGAGCGCCTGAGCTGTCGACTCGCGTGGGTCGACAGACCTCAAGGTCTTGTGTGACAAATATCGCGCGACCAAGCTGTCGAGCAGCTTGGTCGACAGACGTGCTGGGAAACCGAATTTTGACTAATCTTGGTCAAACTTTGACTACAATTTCCAAGGTAAGCCCACTCACTCTTTACTCATTCTTATACATTCTTACACACACAAACACACACTTAAAACACAAGAATCTTGCATCTCTCTCTCTTAAAACCCACGACCGAAAAAGAAAATAAGAGAAGAAATTTTTACCTCTCAAATCCTACACCTCCTCACTCGAATTCCTTCTACAGGTATGTGCTACTCACTCTCCTCTACCTATCTTTTGCATTTTTATAAGAATTCCATGGTTGCATTTTCATGAATTTGAAATTGAATATCTAGGGTTCTTAAGCATGTAAATTGGGGATTTTTTATTTTCTTGAGTTTTTATGAAATTGATGATGCATTTATGCTACATTGTTGATGGGTAATTCATTGGTAGCTCAATTGCATGTCAATTTTGAGTATTATGAGTTTAATTGATGATTGAAAATTTTTGGGGTAGACTTAGTGACGAATTTTTGGGAATTTCATGATGAGATTGAATTATCCTGATATTATTGTGCTAATTGTTAATGGGTATGAGTATATTAATGCTAGGTTGAGTTACTGATGTTGATTCACCTATGAATTTTCGCTTACTTTGAGTTTCATTGATATAAGACGTTAGCATGACTATGTGTGGCATGATTTTCCTTGATTCTAGAATTAATCCCATTATGTTCAATCTATTCTATTTGGTGAATGAAGTGATAATGACTTGAGAGTATTGTTCTTTCTTTGCTCATATATAGAATTTTTCTAGGAAATGTGAAATTGAGCTCATTATACATATATCTTGCTCATGCTTAAAATCTTTTGTAGGCCATGTCTAAGAAGGGTAAGAATGTTGCTAAAAATTTCAAGAAGGTATGAAGGCCTAAATGTGAATAAGAATGATGATGAGATGGAGGAGGAATGCTATGGGACTTGTCATGTAAAACCTTCAACACTGGGAATCTTCTTTGGATGTAATGTGATATTTTATGTTAAATTCGGGAGATTCGTCAACATTGAGTTTCACAGCGCAAGATACTTTCTCAAGGAGACCACAAGGTTCCTAAACTTTGGGAATGATGTTGAGGATCTTTTTGATAATGTGGGATGGAGAGGATTGCTGAACGTCAACAACAATTCTTATAGGAAGCTTAATCTCGAATTTCTCAGTACTTATCAAGTTAAGATGGAAATAGGTCTTCCTATTAGGATTTATTTTCAAATTGACAACAGAGCCCACACACTCTCCATTCAAGAGGTAAACCGAATCTTCGGTTGTGAAGAAGAAGCTCCACCAAGTAATTTCTATAACAAGGAGAGGTTTGTGCAAGATCAAGCATCGTGGAGAGCAATTTCTAAGGATGATGACATAGTATTCAGAGCCAAACACTCAAAGGCAACTCAAATTGCTAATCCAATTTTTACATATGCGCAAAAGATCCTTGCAAACACAGTCTTTGCTAGGAAAGACACAGAGGAATTGCTCCATGAGGAACTTTTCATTCTCTACTCAATGACCAATGGTTTAAAAGCTAACTTTGGAGTCTACTTCTGCATGAAATTGTCCCAATTGTACTCTGAAGGAGATTGTGTGTTTGGAGGAATGATCGCCCATTTAGCAAGGAAAGTTGGGGAGCCAAGTGAAATCGGGATAGAGTGTTTATATCTTGATCCACAATACTTGTTGAGATCAAATGTTCTCATAAAGAAAAAAAACACTCACTGCATCGTTGGCTTACCATGTGTGGAGTGGCCATTTCCATTGGTGGATTATGGATGCCTCACCATAAAGAATGTAGCAAATTGGAAATTTTGCAGCTCGTCACACTTTGAGATTGCAAGAAAGTTCCATGAGGAAGAGCAAATGGTGAAAAGAGCAAGGGTGGAGAGTCACTCGAGAGAAGGATCTAATAATGAGCAAGTAGGAAATGGGGATGAGGATAGAAGACAGAGTGAAATTGAAAGGGATCAAGAGTTTAAAACTCTTAGACATGAAGTGAATGTCCTTAGGGAAAGTCAATTTGCTCTTCAATCCGATGTGACGGCTATCCGTGCGGATATGTCCTCTATGTGCAAGATTATGGTAGAGATGCAAAAGACTCAAAAGAGGATGATGGATTGGTTTATTGACAAGAGCGATACTACTTCTCCCAGTTATTCACCTTCGTGAAGTGATGATTTCGATCTAACTTCATAAGGATGGGTAACTCATTCTTAACTCTATCCTTTGCTTCTATTCCAAACTCTTAGTTTTAATTTGGTTTGTAATGATATTGTGTGAAGATTATAGTACTTTTTTTAGGTAGTTTTCTCTTGGTACTTGTGCTTGTGATAGATTATGATGATGATGGGTCTTATTGCTTATTTGATGATGGTTATTAGTTTTGAGCTTTATTGTGCATTGCATGATCTTGTCTCCACTTCTTTGCCAAACTTTTTAGACCCTTGGTCCAAAAAAGTTTGGGGGGTGTGATCGTTTCGTCATTCTCATTGAGTTTTGGAAGTATTTTTATGCTTTGATGCTTATGGTGTCGATGAGCCCTTGTTTTGCTTGTTATTGTTGGTCATATTGTTGCTTGCTTTGAGTAGTGAATGCATGAGATATGCTTATTATTGGTGGATGAGTTGATAGTCTTGATTAGTGTAGTGGATTTATTGCTTGATTCTTGTCCTATCTTTGATACTTTTGATTTCATGATTCTTGAGATTTCATTGATATGAGCATTTTGATATGATATGAGTCGTGATCACCATTAACCCGTGAGATTTGAGCTAAATTTTGCCCGTTTCAATCTTGAACGAATGACATTTTTCTTGATGTGAGTTCCACACATGTGCATTATACTCTAGAACTTGGCTTTAGTCTTATTTGAGGCTACAATAGATAATGATTTAACATGAGATGATATGAGGCATTTTCTTAGATCTATATTGAGCCACTTTGCCCTATGAGCCTACCATTGATAGTGATATCCTTTGCTAACCATTTTGTGCCTATAGACCTTTCATTTGGCTAACCATACTTTAAGCCATTTTCCTTCCTTTTTAGAACTCTCTTGTCCTTATGATTAGTAGAGTGAAAAGAAGGAAGGAATATTGGTGATATGATGAAGAAATTGGTGGCCAAGGTGGAAAGAAATTCGATGCATGGATTGATTTGAAAAGAAGGTTTAAAAGGCAAGTGCTTGCAAGAAATTGAAAAGGTTGACTTTTCATGAAAATTTAGTCAAGTTTGACTCAAGTGTTGTGAGTATGTTCACAATTTTGCAAAAAGGGAAGAATGATTCTTTGAAGTGTGATTTTGAAAGAGCATGAAGAGTGCATAATTGCATGAAGATGTGAATGACTATTACTTGATTCCTTCTATGCTTTACTAATCATACTTAGTCACTATTATCCATATGTTCATTCCCTACCAAAGAGCCAACACTACAACCTTTAAAAGTCCTCATTGATGTGTGATTGATTTGTCATTCCAAGTGGTGGAGAATGTAGACTTGAGCCAAGCTTATGGTAGTATTTGTATCATTATGTGATGAATGAGAGAGCCTAAACACTTGAGGGTTGAGAGAAAACACTTATCTTGAAAGGATCATGACTCATTGATTGGATATTGTGCTTATTGATTTGATTTTGATAGATAATTGGATGATATTGTATTTTAGATTGGCTAGATATTGAGTGATGATTCTATGACATTGATCTTGTCTTTGATGCTTCATACATACAATTATTCCCCTATCTTATCGCTTCGTTGCTCGAGGCCGAGCAACAATCTAGGTTGGGGGTATGATTAGGGTCATAATTGCATGTTTTAGCACTAATTTCTATATGCTTTTGGTGATATTGTGTTCATATTTGACCCTAATATGGTATAAATTGTGTATTTAACTCTTTTTGGCTAGAAAGTTGCAATTGTAGGTGAAAATGAGCAAAATAGGGAAGAAACGAGCAAGATCGAGAAAAGTCCGAATTTTGGAGTTGAGCAAAATGGAGAAATTAATATTCCATGTTCAAGAGCTTGAAGAGAGGGTCACAACGAAAGAAGAATCGAGTCGATCGAAGTTCTAGAGTTCAAGATATGACAAAAACAGGGAAGTCGCGCATCAACGGAGACTAAGGCCTCGGTCGACAAGGACTCCTTCATCAGAAGACAGCCTTCGCGCGACCAAGTTACCTAGAAAGACACGCACGGAGCGAGCTCGCTGTCGACCAGCTCGGACGGCAGACGCTCAAGTCTTGCACGACAAAATTGCACCTTGTCGACCAAGCGGTCGACAGACCTACAGCTCTTGGGCGACATAAGTTCAGAATACTCGGATTTTCAGGGTTATTTTATTATTTTCGCGCGTTTTAATGAAGGGCATCTTAGTCAATGATCCAAGGGCACTATATATACTTCCATCTTAGATTTTCAAAAGGTCTTTTATCATTTTCTTAGATTCACTTACATCATATATTCTCTCACTAGATTAGGAGAAGTTAGAGGTAGTTTCCAAGTGGGTGTTCTTAGATTTCCATTTACGATTTCTGCGATTACTTTCGATCTACCGTACGGATCTTCAATCCGTCTTCTCCAGCATTCTTAGCATAGCTCAAGCTACATTTCTACCGTTCAGTTTTCAATTTCTATTGTCGGATCGATTTTTAGCTTCTAGAGGTAATCTTGTATCTTTTCAATTTCATTGTAATAGGTAAATTCTTGTATACTCTTTACAATTCCTGCATAATGATGATTGTAGTTAATTCAATTTCTCTTTTGTTTACCAAATTAGCCATGAGCTAATTCCTTTGTGTGTTGGTGTATGATTCCTATGGATTAGTGTGGTGTTTATGTTGATCTTATGAATGCTTGAGATGTTGTATGATCAATTCTCTATTTTGATGGTTTGTATGAATGCTTATATGCATAATTGATTGTATGGGTCATTAGGGTTTAACCTCATACGAGAGTTGGGCTATTTTCCTAAACATTCTTGTTATTAGGCCATTGCATACTAAGTGTTTGTTAAAATTCCTAAGATAGTGAGAATTACCTCACTGAATTGGAAAGACAATTAGAGGCTCTTATGTGCATTTAGGGAGACATTTGCATGTTAGAGTGGCTTGCCTATTGATTGTACAATACCTCAATGCATGAGTAAGTGATACTTTACCACATGAAACATAGTATAGTACACTAATACACTTCTCACACAACTTGCTCACTTTGTGAATCAAGGTGATATGTAGTTTACTTGTTTGACGCACTTGTAGACGATAGATACCTTATCCCCTTTACTTGCTTTGTGTTTTCAAATTCGGAACGATAATCTTACCTTACAAATACCCCTCTCCCTGTGTTCGATATAAAATAAACTTGGTTAAGCTTGCCATTACAATAACGATTGTGTACACTTGCACGTAGACACCGAATAGGCAAACATGTTTTTACCTTTGGAATGACACAATTTTTAAAAAAAGTGGGTGATGTGTAAAGTTATATTATTAAAATAATAGTTATATTGAATGTAAAAGTAATGACATTTTGTGTAAATATGTGAATATTGTGAGGATAAAGTTAAAATAATAGTTTCCATTTATAGAGTGTGAAAACAATTGTGGGACGGACGAAAAAGAAAAGTGTGAAAACAATTATGGGACGGAGGGAGTACATAACGGTTTGGTAAATTAATATAAACTTTTCGTATATAATGACATGAGGGCAATCACAGCTAGAACTCTTATATGAGTCGAGCATTTTCGAGTAGTCCAGGCTCAGCTCGACTCGGTACGGGTCGACTCGTTAAGAAAGATGAGATAGAAATCGAGCTCGACTCGTTAAACTTATCGAGCTCCGCTCGGCTTGACACGTTTTGCTTAAATTAAGCTTGAACTCAAGCTCGAGCTTGAAATTTACGAGCAAAGCTCGACTTAAGTTCGAATATCCTGAAAAATATATTTAATGGATACTATATCAACCATTGTTTTTTAGAACCGGGAACCGGCCATAGAACCGGTCCGGTTACCCCTAAAACCCATTTTTACGGTTTAACCGGAAAAAACCAGCCAAAACCGGAAAAAATCGGTTGAACCGGTTCATTTTTTTATTTTTATTTTTTATTAAATTAAATCTTGAGACACGTCCCAACCCTAAAATTAATTTATTCTACAATTTATATATTTTAAATGTTCATTGTAATATTTTAATTTGAGACTTTACTATGCATGAGTTATAAATCATATCATGAATTACAATCTGATATTATAACTTGAGTTATTTTGAATATTTTAATTTTGATTGTCTATGATTCTATTATGTTTATTTCAATGTGTAAGTTATAATTTATTAAAATTTTATATTTGAATAATTAACTTATTTTATTTTATAGTGTAACATATATAATATTTAAAAAAATAGGCCAAAATGATTTTAACGGTTAGACCGTCGGCCCAACCAGTTGGACCGGTTGAACTGGGAACCGTTGCTCTGTCCGATTAAATCACCGGCCCGATTATAAAAACACTGCATTTTGGTCACAAAACAATAGCAGCTTCAGAATTTTTGAGAAAAAAGAAAAAGAAAAAGAAGGCAGCCCAAATGAAGGCCCAAATTGAAAAGAAAAAAAAAGCAGCTAGGTTGAAAACGATACTCTCGGTTGGAGATTGTGAAATGACAAAAAAAAAACTCTCACCATTCATTCATCTTCAATAGTAAAATGTTACGTTGAAGCTTGAAACATTCATCTTCCCAGTAAAATAGTATTATATAAACAAACATAAATTTATTTTAAAAAAAAACGATCATAAAAAATAGACCCTACTAAAAAAATGTGTAAAGTGGAGATTGTGAGATAAAAAATTTAAAGGTGGAGATTTAAACAATCAATCCATCGGAATTCGGTCGCCATAGAAGCATTCCGTCCACTGCCAAAAACTAAGCCATTGTTTCGCCAACATAGCCGCCGCTCGCACAACCGATTCTTACCAGAAAGCTTCATCTCCACCACAATGGTGGAATTGAAGCCAGGCTCACCCCTAGAACTTGTTTAGGTTTTTGTTGAAATTAATAAATGTACATAAGCTTTGATATTAATAACGTGCAAAACTAGCTAGGTCAAAAGTAAAGATATCGTATAAGTAAACATACCCACAAAGAAATTAGATAAAAAGTAAAGATATTCTAATTAGATATTATATTTATACAATTTTATTTTATTAAAAATTTGTAATCATATTAAAAAAAATTACAACATACTTAAAAATTATAACAATTTCAATAAAAACGATTATACATAAAAAAAACCTAATTGTTCATCATGTTTGGGTCTATTATAATTATACATTATAGGACACTGCAATAGAACATTAGAGAAATTCGGCCCATTTGGGGATAAACCCGAGTTCCAGTGGACCTCGGTTTGGAGGATCAAATTCGTATAATTTTGGTCACGTGAAGAATTAGAGTTGTATTATTATGTAAAATATTATATTTTTATCTCCTAAATTATATGAAATTTATAATATAACTCCTATCTTTTTACCTCAACTCGGCTCGTTTAACACATTGAGTTTAGTCGAGCCGAAATCACGAAAATCTCTTTTCCTTTAACCGCTCTAATCATAGCAAAAATAAGAAATCTCAATTGCACTTAAATCTTCCATCATTTTCACACAAGAATCACTGTCATATTGGTATATTCAATGTCTAAATCTGTATTTTGAAACATAAATAAACAAAGCAAAGGGAAATATGGAAATACGAAATTAATGCGTCGGGGGTGAGGTTATAAAAATAATTGATTATAAAAAGAGAACAAACATATTTTTTATAAACAATCATTTTACTCGTAAACGGACCTCACAATATATATCTCATAATATCCTTCAACATATTGTATAAAACCACGTGCAAACAAATAAATTTATATATTTGAGACAAAGGAAGTATTATATTAAGGAATATTAACATCAAATTAATACTAGATAATTAATATTGTTTAAATTTACACATAAAAGTATAAAATACATATATGATGAAAATTGATTCAGACGGGATCTCCTGTAACACAATGGTGTAATATCTCCTGTAACACTTATTGGATGGTTGACATGTGTAATATAAGCTATATATTTTTTTTAAAATATATCATACAAATTTTATTTTCTCTCACCATATATATATATATATATATATATATATATATATATTATGATATCTAATCAAATCTATTTCTTATAATAATCATATCTTTATCTCACATATATGCATAAATAAATTCTCACTCCTAACATCATCATATTTTATATTTTATTCGTAATATTATTATATATCAATAAAATTGTCAATAATTATTAGAGATATTAATCCGGGCTGGGCTAATAGGGCCGGCCCGTTTAACCCTGAAAAATGCAGGGTTAGGGCCATGCTTTGGTAGGCCCGTTTAAATCCGGGCTTTTTTGGCACGGCCCTATTAGCCCGCGGGCTAAACGGGCTAGCCCGCCGGTTAACCGAGCCCGCCCGCTAGCCCGCATAATTTTTTTATATTTTATATATACATATTAAATATATAATATACTTACTAATTATTATTATTAATTGAAATTATCCCCAATTTCTATTTAGGTGTTATATATATTAATTTTATGTATTTATATTTGAACTTTTAAATACTAATATTTTGAACTTTTTAAGTGTTGACGTTTGATCTTTTGTCATTATGTTAAACTATTTTTATTAATTTTAATGAAATTATGGACAATATTTAGGTTCTAGTTTAAATATTAATATTTTATGACCATTATTTTAGATTATGTGTTAAAATTTAGATTTTTTCTATTTTTGTGACATAGCCCGTTTATGACCCGTTTAGCCCGAGGACCGCTAGGGTTAGGGTTAGGTCTCCAATATTAGAGGACCGTTAAGAATGAACCGGATAAGGCCCTAACCCGTTTAGCCCGAAACCCGTTAGGGCTGACCCTATAGGGTTAGGGCTAGCCCGTTTAACATCTCTAATAATTATAATTAATCCTTCCACATATATATAAAATGATAGAATACAAGATAAAATTAACCATAAAATAATTAATAAGAATACAAAAACACAAATTAATTAATCTCTATTTTCCATTATCGATGATTAAATATTTCAAACAGCTTACTACGTACCAATTTATATATAAAATTAATTTGAGAGAATTAGTTGCAAAATAAAATAAAAAATTGTAAAAATTTATATGTTAGTACTATCCTTGAATAATATAATGTTTCAATATCTTAAGTGTACGATTGTTTATACAAAAATAAACTAATTTTTGCATTAATAATTTTAATAAAATCAATAAACAGTTATCACCCTTTCAAAACAATTCATGTGATTACACTTCATCCTATGGGTGTTAACTTCAGATTCTCTTGTCCATACTCTCATCAACAAAATGGCCTTGTTGAGAGAAAGCATAGACACATTGCTGATATTGGTTTGTCACTCTTGGCTCACAGCTCATTGCCTATGAAATACTGGTGGCATGCTTTCCACACAGCTGTTTTTCTTATCAATCTCTTACCTACACCTAAACTGCATAATAAATCCCCTTTCCTCACTCTCTATCACAAGTCACCTGATCACACCTCTCTCAAAGTCTTTGGATGTGCCTGTTTCCCATACTTAAGACCTTACAACTCTGCCAAACTTTAGTTTAGAAGTTCCAAGTGTATTTTTCTTGGTTATTCTTCTAATCATAAAGGTTATGTTTGCCTTCATCCTTCTGGTAGACTATATACCTCACCAACAGTTGATTTCAATGAAACAGATTTTCCTTACTCAGATTTGTTTCCTATATCCAAATCCAATAATCAGCCTTCTCTACCTACTCATACCACAATTCCTGATTTTCAGACCACTTCCATCACACCTCGACTCCTCCTATTGTGTTTCCTGAACAACACTCTCCTCTACATTCATCTGATTATTCTACAAATGAGAAAATCCAAATGCTGCAAACCTCAGACACTCATTCTGCTATCTCACTTCCCTCTCCTCTCTCAAATCATTCACTACCTGGTAATACTCATCCAATGCAAACAAGATCAAAATCTGGTATTTTCAAACCAAAACTCTTTCTTACTGATTCTTCCTCTATTTCTCTAACTGAACCTATCAATACTCAGGAGGCTCTTGAGAGTCCTCAGTGGAAGATGGCAATGCAGGCTGAATTTGATGCCCTGCAAAGGAATGATACATGGAGTTTAGTTCCAAGAACTGATAACATGAACCTTATAACAACAAAATGGCTCTTCAGGATAAAGTACCTTAAGGATGGTTCAGTGGAAAGACTTAAGACTAGACTAGTTGCTAGAGGATTTCAACAGCATGCTGGTGTGGATTACTTCCATACATTTAGCCCTATTATTAAGCCACAGACTATGAGATTGGTGTTCAGTTTGGCAGTCACAAAGGGTTAGTCAATTCAGCAGGTGGACATTAATAATGCTTTCTTGAATGGGGTACTTTCTGAAACTGTTTTCATTGAACAACCTGAAGGCTTCACTGATTCAAGGTTTCCACCTCATGTATGCAAGTTAAATAAGGCCCTTTATGGTCTTAAACAAGCCCCAAAGGCTTGGTATGACACACTTAGAGGATATTTACTGGAATCAGGTTTCATACATTCTCAGGTTGATCATTGCTTGTTTCATAAAGGTTCCAGTGGCAATCAGCTCATATTGCTTGTTTATGTGGATGACATCCTCATCACCGGTGACAGCCTCTCTGATATCAGTCTTCTTATTACTGCTCTCAATACTAGATTCTCTCTCAAGCATCTTGGGGAACTCAATTACTTTCTGGGCTTGGAAGCTCAAATCTCACAGTCCACTATAAAGCTCACTCAAACAAAATACATCAGAGACCTCCTCACCAAGACAAATCTCCTACACTGCAAACCTTCCCCTACTCCATCTTGTCCAAGTTCCAAGTTATCAATCTCAGATAGTCCACCTTTTTCTGATCCTACCTTGTATAGAAGCATTGTTGGTGCCTTGAACTAGGCCTGACATTGCTTTCTCAGTAAACTCTCTCAATACCTTCATCAACCTACTCAGAATCACTGGAAATTTTGCAAAAGGATCCTTCGTTATCTTCATGGCACTTTACATACTGGTTTATTGTTTTTACCTATGTCTGAATACAGGTTATGTGGATTTGCGGATGCAGATTTTGCTGCCAACTTGGATGACAGACGCAGCACTAGTGGATTCTGCATTTTCCTTGGTTCTAACTTGATTACCTAGGGATCTCGCAAACAATCTGTTGTGGCTCGTAGTAGTACTGAAGCAGAATATAGGGCCTTGTCCACTGCAACAACAGACCTACTTTGGATCCAGACATTGTGTCATGAGCTTCAGCTTCCGCTTGTTACTCCTGCCACCCTATGATGTGACAATCAAGGGGCCATTAAGCTTGCTTTCAGCCCGGCCTTCCATAGTCGAACAAAACACATTGAGATCGATGTACACTTCTTACGTGAGAAGGTCCTTGCTAAGTTGCTTGACATCCGGTTTGTTCCCACAGATGACCAAGTCGCTGATCTACTCACCAAGTCCCTTCCTCCTTCTAAGTTTCACAAACTGTGCCTACAGCTTGGAGCTTTAGATATCACGTAATCTGTTTTGGTGCATATTAGAGTTATATAATCTATATATCATTTGAATGCATCATCCCACTATCCGTATAACTGCTCCTTGAGATTAGCTAATTTGTTAGGTTTTTACAACCACCTCAGAAGCTTGTAGAAGAAGATACTCTCGTGTATAAATACAACACTTTGTAATCCCTCTCATTTTATCAATGAAATTACACAAATTCAACAATTAGTATGTGTAAAGAAAAAAAAAAACCTTTTAGTAGCTCTGTCATGCTAATCTGAGAACGGTTGTCATTTGAATAATAAGTGTAATTAAATAGTTGATTGATCATTGTACTCGAAGCCTATGACAAAAGAATCAACAAAATATTTATTATACCTTAAAAAAGGAAAAATTACAAAATCTTGTAACATCTAAATCTATAATAGAAGACACTACTTTATCATGGTATTTAAATCTAAAAAAAATTATTATTACTAACTCATAAGTTAATTTTTGCATTAAAAGCAAAGAATTTAAAGTTAGTGTCTCATCTAGAACTACATGTCCATTTAAATCGGTATTCGAGTGGATTATAACAATTGAATAAACAATAAATACTCCTAAATTGTGGTGTTATATTTAGCGATTGTATTAAATATACTTTTCAGGTTGTTAAATTCAAAATTTATTATTTTACTAACTAATGAGGCTTCTATTACTAGATCACATCTTTTTGTCGAAAGGGGCTTCAAAATCTATCTCAAATCTTAATGTAAAAAAGAGAAAGAGAACTGGAATATTCCAGTAATAACTAATGAGACATCTTAATTTAAAAAAGAGAAAGAGAACTAGAACATTCTACTAACAACTAATGAGACATATGACCAAATTAATTATATATAAGGCATATATACTAGAAAAACATGTGAGAGTTTCAACGAAGCATGTAAAGAGTTGAATTGAGAGGAAACATCAACGCTTGAAGTGTCTTAAGAGAAACATCCACATCCTGTTATTTAATAATTAATAATATATTAAAAAAACTAATACATAATAACTTAGAATTTAAATATATACTAAGGAAATATATATATATATATATATATATATACATGTACATTATTTTCAATTGATGTATTTTTATCTCGAACCTTTTTTTGTTGAAACTCTTCCAAACTACTTCTTTCTCTTTTTCTTGATTTTATCAGTTTTTTCTCCTTCTTTTTCCACACTTTAATCATAATAGAACCTGATGTTTGTTCTTCTTCATTTTCTATGCTTGATAATTTATTCTCTTGCACCATTTATTTGGTTATAGGTGGACGCCTTACAAATGAAGTATTCTCCAAAGATGCATCGATTTCTTCAATACCCTTGATAAAATATTGCTTTGCAATTTTAAATATTTTTGTGGTTAGAGAACCTCGGATTGCTAATTGGTTATATAAACTGCACAATTCTTTGTAGTGCACTCCAATCAACTTCTTTTCCTCGTCTTCATTCACAGATTTAGAAGATTCTACAATAACTTCATCTGACTGATCTTTAATAATATTAAAAAGTAAGTTCAATTTTGGCCAAAAATTAAAAAACAGTGTTGCTATATGTAACAAGAATGTCCAATTTTTGTCTCATATCTAACATCCAGTGTATGAATCATTTTCTTTTTTCATCAATTTTGGGCTGAAATTGGATACTCTTTTTTAATATTGGGACTAAATCTAAAAGGTAAAAAATTTGGACTAAATTTGGATAGTAGACAAGTTATGGGCAAAAAACATGAGCTTGCACAACCTCACCAAAGCAAGGAAATACACAAAATAGTAATCTTCACAAAAAGCACTTATCAAGAAAACAACAAATACTGAGAATTGAAATGAAATGTTTTGAAGCGCATGTGAAAGAATTTAAATAATGTTCAGAGTACTCCACGTTACTGTTGATATTGCGAACAAATAATGTCCAACACCGTTCACAAAACCGTAATGTGAAATGTTGTTAGCACTAATATTATCAGACATATCTAGCCTTTATATCCCATTGACTAGATTGTCTTGAGTTTCAACATTTCCAACCCCCTCTACTTCCAAAAAAATCATCATCCAAGTCCTCAAGCTGAGTTGGCAACCCGTTAAGATTGAAGTCGTCCATAAGACCAGATAAAAGTGTGTCTTCATTACCCGGAAGAAAACTTCCAGCAACACTTGCATCCTTATCTTCAAGTGGGTCCTTCACTTCGTCACGTAGGCATAGTTTACTTAGGCTAGGAAAGTCATCATCAACTGACTGGCCACTTTGATCGAAATCAGTTAGATTATCTAAAAAAAAAAAAAAAAAGCAATTCCAAGTGATCATTGTAAATAAGTGTTATAGAAAATATTACATCGTTGTGTTACAGAAGATTCCGTCCGAAATTGATTCACATTATACTTTGATATAAGATTAATGCAGAGATTGGTTGAAAATGAAGTTCAAAATCAAATCGAATAATTCGATATTTAATTAAAGTTCGTGGATATAAAATTGTTTAACAAAATTTTACGCCTAGTAAACTTTGATGTTTGACTTAAGCTTAAATTATTCGATTTGGTTTAAAATCACCCCAACTCGACTTGATAAATTACATGACATTTTTTTTCAAAGTTGGATAATATTTTAAACAAATTTAGTAACTACGAATTCGAATTAACTCAATTTATTTACACCTCTGCGCAAAAGTGTAAATTTCTCATCTCACTAAATGTCTAAGTCTCAACATATGACAGCTCGAATAAGGGCAGCTAAGGGTGCAAATGACGCTTGGCGGTCGTCGGACGGTCGAGTGCCGTCAAACATCTAGACCGCCTTAGCAGTACCAAAGTTTTTTTTTTCTTCTAATAATATTAATTTTTTTGGACATATATTAATAAAAATGCACATTATACAATTAATTATAAATTTAAAACATATTAATAACCAAATATATTTTTCACAAAGTGTAACAAGTCAATAAAATATAATTAATAACTATGGTAATACGACATTGTCCAACTTCTAAATAAAATACAAACATTGCAAAATACATAGTACAAACAAATTATGAAGTATTTTAATTAAATTTTTAACTTTTAATAATTTAGTTTCTATCTTTTAGTTTTACTTTTAACTTGAAAGAGGAATTAAAAAGAAAAAATAATGGTTGTCTAGGCGGCGCTAAGGCGGTCTCGGCAGCACCAAATATGTTGACGGATTTTTCTTGATAATTTGATCTATGCGTCGGCGGTCGAATGTCTTCAAGCGCCTAGGCGGCTTCGACGACGATCGCCATTTACATCTATTAGTGCACCCAAAATGCATATGACGTGGCAGGCTTGACCCATATTCAGAGATATTGCAAAACTTATTAAGATTTCAGGCGGTGGTCCAAGTATAAATTTTCTTTTAGGGGGCGCTTGTTTCAAATTCCCCAATGGTAATGGGAATAAAATTTTATTTTCCTTCTTTATCCTTACATATGTTCAATAAGAGTTTATGTTCATGGTGGTTACATCATTAATGTTGTGCTCCAATTTTGGAATAAATATACAAAAAAGAAAGTTGTTGATTGTTGTAGGAGGATTGATTGAGGAGGATGATTATAGGATGTAATGAAGGTAATCAAATGGAGGTAATGATTACCTTATTTAGGAGGAAAATCAATATTTTGGTCTCATTACCTACTATAATTACTATATATATATATATCTTCATTCTCATCACCATTGAGGAATTTTATACTAGGCGCCACAAATGTGTTTGGTCTTATGAGTTATGACATAAGTTATTACTATATTATTATATCCACCACAATATGTGCAACGATATGCTTAGTTATATAGGTTGGAGTAGATTTTTGTATTCAGCCTATTAAATTTGATGAATTGTAAAATGTGTATGTAAATTTTATTTTTATAAAATGTAGATTAATTTATAGAATTTTGATAAAGTCGATTTTTTAAAATAAAGGTGAAAATGATTAATTGTAATATTGAAAATTGTGTGTAAAGTAAAAATGAGAAGAAACAGTGTTGAACCTACAGATAGACATAGTATAATACTACTTCTCGTTCAAAACAAATTACGTTTTGCACTTAAAATATAAATTAGTTTGGGGCAGTTACAATGAAAAATAAATTTTGACTTTTATTTCAAAAAGAGATAAATGTATAATTTTTATAATATAAATGAGTGTGCAATTTTTTATAATTTTTGCATATTTTCTCTTTGTAATTTAAGAAAAAAGTGTAAATTTTTTTTTTTCCAATTAGTTATGCATATTCGTTCAAGATTGAATTAACTCAACAAAATACAAATAGATGTCGTGGTATTAAAATTTTATATTTTTTTAGCAAATAAATTTCATTTTAAAAATCAAGTTGATGAGTAATACTCTGCCAATATCACAACAATCCGCATAAAAAATGAGATGGGTCGATCCTGTTAAGCGTCTGTTTTTGAAATTTTACTAAATAATTTTTAGAATAATTTTTTTAAAGTTGTAAAAATAGTTTTGAAAAAAAACTATTCTAAAAGCAGTTTTTGTGTTTGAAAATAGGTATACTAGTACAAGTGTGTTATGAGTCTCTTTGAATTTGTCGGTTTTTTTTAATATCAAATTATTAAAAGAAATAGTAACTCTATTTTACAATAAAAATTATATTTGTTTTATTGAATTTTATTTCATTTTAAAAAAAAATATATATGAGGATTATGAGGCAGGGATTATATTAATATGACATAGTGCAAATCACGGTTGCCAATTCAAGAAAACAGATAAAATTCTCAAAAGGGCCAAAATGCAAGAAAAAATATATGGCGCACTGGCCTTTGTCTGTGCTTACAGAACAGAGTTGGAACCAGAAAATGACGATAACTGGCAAATCTCGATAACGTGCATTTGATTTGATGTGAGCCCTTTGTCCATTGAAGGTCTACGAGTTGCCACGTCGATAAATTCCGACCGTTGGATCTCATATAGACCACCCAGATAATTAATGGTTAACGGTAACGTCCGTTTCCGTTAGAGGACAGTTAAAGCATGGCCAAACTAGTTTTATTCTACGGTTGAGTAAGATAACTCTTCCCACATAAATTTTTTTTATTTTTTTTATTTAAACGTTTGATATAAATTTATATATTTATATATAAAATATATTATTAAATATGGGATAAATTTTTAGGAAATAGATTATCTGCTCGGAAGTGAAACCAGCAAATGGTGCTGAATAGTAAAATGATGGCTTATGGTTAAAATATTTTTTCCTTTTTAATAAGGATCAAATCATGATTTTTTTTATTATCGTATTAATAAGTTAAGAAAGAAAAAATATTTTAACTATATGTCATTATTTTAGTGTCCAATATAATGAATGGTTTACATATAGGTTTAAGAAAGTCACTATATTTATAAATATGTTCAAAATATTTACACAAAAATACATTTTTTTTCTGCACAATACCTATTTATAAATATAATACTCTCTCCGTCCCAAAAGATATTGCAGTGTCTTTTGGACACATAATTTAAGAAAAAGGTATAAAAAATACACTTTTATGAATATTATATGTGTGTTGTGAGAGTGGAGTTTAATAAATAGTTTTTACTTTTGGATAATGGATATGCAAACTTTTTATGGGACAAACCAAAATAGAAAGTATACAATGTCTTTTGGGACGGGGGAGTAACTTTTTTAAATTTACGTTAACCAAACAGCAAAGGATCCATATCACAAATTATATATGGGAAGCAGTAACAGGATTGGTTGGCGCGGCGCTATCTAATAATAGCAGCTGGGCCGCAGCTGCGCGCTTTTGTTCGCATTAAAAGGGCGCACGTGAGGCCGCATCTGTGTAAGTTTAGACATAATTATGCTCCGTTGCTCACTTTCACGAGATTGACAAAATACTTTTAATAGAAGATCCGAACAAATTTAAGTTTTAGATATTAAAATACATTTATCTTTTTAAAAATAAAACTATTTGAATTTACATGAATTCGTAACACCCCACCGTTATATATTATTGAATAGGTTTTATATGAAATTTTTTAAAATATTAAATATTTAATTAAGTGTATTAAAATATTTATCAAAAGTATCAAAAGTTTTGGGTAGTAAAATCTATAACAATTATAACACGATATCATTGACCTAATTTTTTTCTACTTTTAAAGAGATTTTTTTATACTGCTGATCAAATGTTTGATACTTTAAAACTGATTCATGATAATCTTATCATAAATTGTTTTCATACAAAACTTTACTTATATTGTTATTATCACAGTTATTCATATATATTATTACTGTTATAAAAGTATACTTGATTTGTTAATAATGTAGTATAAAAATATAACAATGATATTGTATATAAATGACAGTGATAATTGATAAATCCGAGTTTACCATAAACTCGAATTTATATAAATTTTTGTCATTTTTAAAATATAACCATTCAATATAAGTGTAATTTGTATTAAAAATAAAACAATTGTTGGAATTGGTTTTAACCATAATTTAATTAAATGTTGTGTGACAATATAATTATTCATTTTGCATAAAATGGATTTGATTGATTAATTTCTCATAATTAAATTTGCGTGAGTGAGAAATTTATGTCAGTTATATATGTGTGTATAAATATATTAATGAATGTATTTATATCACAACTTTTACCTACAACCTTAAAGGTGTGTTCTTTTTGGGTTTTAAATGACTTCTGGAGTCGTCGGAGTTCGCGATTCCGATGGCCGGAAAGCTCAAAGATTACCGGAATTAATGGTATTTTACCAGAAAAACGTGAAGAAAAGTGAAAAAATGGAAATCTGCAAAAAGAAAGAGTTAAGAAAGAAGAAGATTCTGTTTACTACTTTGTAAAATCAAAGGGGAGTCTAACGATGCTAAGGATCAATCACCGGAAAAATGCTTGGATTGCTTGGATTTGCTATGGAAATTCAAAGGATCAAAAGTGGTTAATGAAACCGTTTTCTCCCTTTTATAGGAAGAAGATGGGCGAAGTGTAGTTTCCAAGGAATTCAGGGACCTACTTGCAAAAGATTTAAAAGATTGAAATGATGGGCGCGGGAATTGAGGCGTGGAAAGGTGTGAGTGACGCCTCAGATTCTGCACCACGACAACACGTCCGCCGCCTGAAGGTAGCTCGCCACGTAGCTCTGCACTGTACAAAAGCGAGTTCGCCTTCACTAGAGCTAGCCCACACATTAGAAAAATCATGATGTGGACAAACTGAGGGACAAATGTTGATAGGCGAACTAAAGCGAAGTATTATGGGAGGATTAACAAAATAAATGACTCAAGGCTAGGGAGCTCGCCAGGTTGACCTAGTGCCACATCATCAACCTTGACCAGTCAACATTATGGAGAGAAGGAGCTCGTAAGTAGGGGTGACAAATGGGCCGGGCCAGGCTGGCCCGACACTGGTCCACCGGGCTGTTCATATTTTACGGGCCGTGCCCGATACTAACCGGGCCTTCATTTTAATGGCCCAGCCTGGCCCTATGCGGGTCACCGGGCCACCGGGCCAAAATGATGGCAAGAAAATGTAGCAGCAGAACCAGATTTTGGTTATTCACTCTAAATAAGTTTACAATATTAATATATCAAATTCGGAGTTAAATCAAGAATTGTCCTGTAATATTCACTTTTATGATTTTGTCTTCTCAATTTTGGTGTTAACTTCGATGTTTTTTTGAAATTTAACACGCCCAAAATTTACATTAAAATTCTCCATCTTAACTTATCAATTTTGAAAAGGAAGACTGCATGATTAAATTAACTAAGTTATAATCTATGTTTTGCGGATGCGAGTACCAAACATGGGTACAGGAATACGTGTCCAACTCTCAATCCACGACATATTAATAATTTTAAAAATTAAAAAAGCGGGCCAAACTTTTTTTCGGGCCAAGCCCGGTTGGCCCGATTCATTTCGGATTGATATTTTTTAGGCCCAACATGGCCTAAAAAATGGGCCAACTGGGCCAGCCCATAGGGCCGGGCTCATTTTGCCAATCCTACTCGTAAGTCATAAGGGAGCTCGCCCAGTGCTCGCCTAGAGCTCGCCCGATTCCAGAACCAATAGCCCATACCTACTACCATCAACATATCCCGGATCAACACAAGGTAAGGGAGCTGCAAAGGAGCTCGTCCAGTCTGAAGTGAAACTGTTAGCTATGTAGGGAATCAGTAGTGATGTAGTAGGACAAAGCAATGTAATTAGAGTGTAGTATGTGGTATGATGACAAGTGTTTATTGTTTAGTGTTTATTCCTTGTTTATTGTTTGGCGGAATTCAGTGCTTAATCAGCCACATAGTTAATCAAATTAACAAATTCTACCAACATGTTTATTTGTGTTTTCTATTATATATGATTTTATAATTGTATTATCATTTGTATTATGAATTTTAAATTAATATGTATGATTGTATGATGTTATTAAATTTAATTTTATTCTATAATTAATAAATTATTTTTAAATTAAGAAATAATTTATATTATTTGAAAATTAATAGTATAAAATAATAATATAATTATGTAATTATTAAATTTAAATTAATATAAAAAGAATATAATAAAAAATAAGAAAATATATATAGCCAGAATATAGCGCGAACTGTTGGAGATGAATTACAAATTCTGCGCTACTCTAGCGCGAACCATTGGAGATGCCCTAAGGGTGGTGCCGTGGACAGGCATCCCGTTGAGGTTAATTTTTTTTTTTACTATATTTAAAGACATTTTTTTTGTTTATTCTTAAATTCATAAAATTTTATTATTTTATTCACTGATTTATAAAATTTAACACTCTTTATATTTCACTCCATATGACGAAATCCTGGGTACACCGCAAATTGAAACCATAAAATGTTGCATCTTAAAATTTATTTCATCAATTTGTGAATGTTGTAGAACTGATGGAGCTAAAAAATTTAAATTAAAAGTAGGTATTGTGTGAAAATAGTTCATGATATGCTTATCATGAAATTGTCTTAATGTTTTAAATATCTGGTTAAGTGTATCAAAATATTAATCAGGTGTATCAAAAGTTAAAGTCAATATATAAATTTTATTGACATCAACTTTTGATACACCTGATTAATTAAATATTTGATACTTTAAAATTTATTCATGATAAGCTTATCATAAACCAGTTTCATACAATACTTTGTCAGTATATATAGTTCACTATGCACTAAATTTGTTACTCCCTCCATCTTAACTATTTTTTTCTACCTTAAAAAAGAAATAATTTACATTCACAAAAGTCAATAAAATACACTTTTTATATTTTATTAATTAACTTCTTACTCACATATTTTACTTTTTTCTTAATCCGTGTGCTTATGTCTTTCGGAAAAAAGACCCGGGATGGAGGTAGTATTATTTATAAAAATTAGTACTATTGAATTAGTAATATTAGGTATACAAAATGTATGTAATACATTTTATATATATAAAAAAAACTAAAGTAATTGCATACTCATAAAAAGACATCAAATATCCAAAAAAATTTAAAAATTATTTAAAAAAGCATAATCAAAGTTTAGTTTTAACATCTACATGACAAAGTTATATGAATAAAGTACACCAAGTGACCATGCGGTTCAGTTGCATTTTTAAAAAACTATCTCTATTATTGAAGAATAAATTTATCCTGAAAAGTCAAATTAATAATAGGAGTGAATTTTAAAAAATAAGTACATTCAGTTACACAATGCACTTTACTAAACCAAGTTATATTAATGTGAAGATTTGGCATGAAAGTTCTAGAAATTAATTGTGAATAATTGTACGTTTTTTTATTAAAATTAGGTCACAAATTTTAAAATTATTATTTATACATGAACAGATTTTTATTAGTTGATGATATACTTAGGGTGCGACTATTCATACCCCAAATTCTTCTAAACATGCCCCCATTAATTAATATACTCAATTTAAAATAAAAAAATAATTTAAAATACTAAACATACCCTTTTTTTTTATTAAAATATCCTTTTTTTTATTTTTGACTTATTCTTCTTCTCTCTCATGTTCTAACTGTTATATTCATGGAATTCTCGAAACCATTCTACAGCTCTACTCAGCCCTAAATTTTTTTGTTGACGATCAATTCATAAAATTTTGGAATAGGGAGAATGAAGATTTTCAGGCGGAGAAAAAAAGATCTGAAGGAGCGTGGAGAAGAAGACATGACGTTCGTCTAGTGAATTCTTTTAAAATTTTATTCGGTTGCAACAGATAAAATGACGATACAAAGTTTAAGTTCTTATAGCAGGAAAAAAAAAGATCTGAAGGAGCGTGAAGAAGAAGACATGGCGTTCGTCTAGTGAATTCTTTTAAAATTTTATTCGGTTGCAACAAATAAAATGACGATGCAAAGTTTCAGTTCTTATAGCAGAAAAAATGGGGACGCGAAGAAGACGTGATCAAATTAAAAAGGGTATAACAGTTATATCTTGAGAGAGAATAATAAGTCAAAAAAAAAAATGGTATATCAGTAAAAAAATTGGGTATGTTTAGTATTTTAAATTGAGTATATTTAATAATGTGGGTATGTTTATAGGAATTTGGGGTATGAATAGTCCCACCCATATATTTATTATACTTTTATTAATATTTGAAAAAATATTCATATAAAACCGTCTCATGACAGATCAATATAAATATGTTACTTATTAATAAAAATAATAAAATTTAATTAAAAATAATAATATTTTTAAAAAAATAATAATCACTTTTAACAAAAATATTATTATTTTTATTAAAATTTTATCCCTTTTTAAAAATGATGATTATTCACTAATAAATGATAATTACATGTTATAAGACGGTTATTTTCTATTAGTATAAATTTTATATTTTGACAACAACAAGCCTAAAAAGGCATGTCTAAGAAAAGTGGCATTTACGAAGATAATAAGTTAGGGGGCGCTTGGTAATTTTTTTTTAAATGAAAATGGGAATAAAATATAAACATAGTAATTATTATATGTAATGAGAATAAATGAGATACATAACATTGTTTTTTTTTTCTAAATAAGGTAATTATTATTTCCATTTGATTACATTCATCTCACCTTATAATCATCTTCTTCAATCAATCCTCAATACCACAATCAACAACATTCTTTTTTTGTCAATTTTTTCAAAATTGGAGCACAATATTAATGATGTAACCACCATGAACATAAACTCTTATTCAATATATGTAAGAGTAAAGGAGAAAAATGAAATTTCATTTCCATTACCATTGAAAAATTTGAAACAAGCGCCCCCTTAATTTTATTAAAAAATAAATGGAACCTTTAAAAAATCATGAATATTAATTTCCTTTATGCATCCACTTAAAATTCAAATTATACATATATTTTTTAATCATAATTGAATTTAAATATATCCCACTCCATTCCCTATTAAAATTTCATTTCATATGTGATGTTTTTTAATGTTACCTTTATGTAATTATTACTAGGCTGTGTGCCTAAAAATAATGAGCAAGTCTATTCTAAATTATCTGTAAAATATAATTTAAATGTATTTGGAAAAAAAAAATTATTTTTACTGAATTATCATCTTTATTTCACAAAAGGGTTAGTGATAATTATGTGAAAATAGGAGTAACTCTTTTCAAAATGCATTTATATAATTTATATGATGCACCACATATAAAAAATAAAATTAAGATAAAAATGATTTGTTGCTATATATAGAACTAGGATGTATATCCGTAAATTCGCGGTTATGTATAATAAAATTTAAATTAATTTTCTTCAATTTCTCAAATATATTTATACACAAAGTCATTTATAATGCACAATATATTTAAATTAAATTTTAATTCAAAAAATATTTAGTATTTGATAATTTTATAAATAAATTAAAGTAGTTCGCATGTTAATTGAAAAAAAAATAGTAAATAAATGAAAAAAACAATTTAGTTAAATAATTCAATGTATATTTTAATTACATATAATAAAAAGTAATAAAATATTTTATTAAATTTACAATGATTACGATAAGTAAACAATGTTAAATTGATTATCATGCACTATATATATTCTCAAAATAAAATATTTAAAAATTCAAATATACTATTGAGATTTACCAAAATTAAAATGTAGGATCAAGATTATTGAAATATTATAAGATTTAATTTGTTCTACTTAAAAAATTCAAAAAATGTTTAAGATATAGTTAGTTTCACTGGTAATATAAATTATAAAATTTAATTATTATATGAATATGATATAAAAATCAAGAACATAAAATTTTATAAAATTTAATTTCTCACATTAAAGAAAATATAACAAATATAATATAAGATTTAGTTTATTCCAAGGCAAATTTATTAAATTATAGCTGTTTTCAAATTCGTTTATCAAAATAGAAAAAAAAATGATTGTCTTAGCAATCTAAAGCCAATCGGTATTAGGGATATCGACTGTGACGTGTATATCTGACCCCTTTGACTTAAGCAGTATTTTATAAATTATTTTTATTAGAAAATATATATCAAAAGATATAAAGGACATGAATTATTTTATTAAAAAGTATAAATTATTCTATTAAAAAAATAATATTATAAACCATTTCATTGTTAGTGATGCAATATTGCATTATGCATTGATGTCATGTAGTGTGTTTCCAGTGTTTAGGTTATGCTTTTTCTTTTTCTTTTCTTTTTTTTGGTTGAATTTTATTATTTCAATTTTGTATTTATCTGTTGATTAATTAGACATGTGATTTGACTTGGCATAATCAATTAACGAAAATGTTACTTAGCTTAATTGTAGGATTTAGAAAATATTTTTCTCCTAAAATTGAAAACGTGAGTATTTTAATATCATCGTATAAATTTAAGTTGTTGAATTGTAATATTAATTTGTAGATATTCTAAAATTATTTTACACATATAAATTGTCTGAAAAGAATTTATATATAAAAAATTTAAATTTAAATTTTATAAAAAAAATTAATGTACGGTAATAAATATTCCCTCTGTCGTGCTTCATATTGCATGTTTATTGAATTGCTTCACAAGACTTTATGCACCCAAAACAAAAAAAACTCTTTATTAAATATCACTTTCACATTATTTATATATTTACACAATTGACATTTTATATTTAGAACCAGCATTGTGTGTGCTGGGTTATTGAACCAGCGGATGATCAATTCCCGAGTATTGTCTCTCCCAATCAGTTCTACCACAACTGACTGGACCCGCTTCACAAAAATATTCCTTAAGTCAAAGGGGTCAGATATACACGTCGTTTTTTCCCATTTTAATATACGAATTTGAAAACAGCTATAATTTAATAAATTTGCCTTATTCCAATCTTAAGTTGATAGTACTAAAAATATTATATGTGCAAATAATTCATGAAATAACATATATCACATACAAACAAATTGAGAAAATATTGAATTAAGGTTAAAATGCTGGAGAAGAAGGAAATTAATGTCCAATAGTTTAAAAATTTGTCCACATAAGTAATCAAAATGCCATAAGCAAACAAAGAAAAAAAATTAAATTGAGATTATAATGATCGTGAAGAAGGAGAAAAAAATTAATGTCCACTATTTCAAAGAACTGGTCATATAAGTTATCAAAAAATACATAGCTTATTTGAGAATTTGAATTAAAAATACAAAAAAATACACTTATAATATGAGATAAAAACTAATTCTAAAAATTAAAGTTAATAAGAATATTAGAGAATATTTAAGAATTTTGATTGGTTTCATAAATTCCGTCTGTGTATAATAATAAGATATATTTAAATGAATTTATGATACTCCCTCAATCACATAACATATTGTGGAAATTTTTAGGTTCATAATTTAAGAAGAAAACATAATGTGCAAAAGTGTTGAGAAGTTAGATTTATAAAATTATATTTTTTAAAAGTAAATATATAAATTGAATGAAGATTATGTGTTGTCTCTAAATATCAATTGTGTAAATATATAAATAATGTGAGAGTGATATTTAATAAAGAGTTTTTGTTTTGGGTGCATAAAGTCTTGTAAAGCAATTCAATAAACATGCAATATGAAGCACGACAGAGGGAATATTTATTACCGTACATTAATTTTTTTTACAAAATTAAAATTTAATTTTTGATATATAAATTCTTTTCAGACAATTTATATGTGTAAAATAATTTTAGAATATCTACAAATTAATATTACAATTCAACAACTTAAATTTATACGATGATATTAAAATACTCACGTTATCAATTTTAGGAGAAAAATATTTTGTAAATCCTACAGTTACGCTAAGTAACATTTTCGTTAATTGATTATGCCAAGTCAAATCACATTTCTAATTAATCAACAGATAAATACAAAATTGAAATAATAAAATTCAACCAAAAAAAAGAAAAAGCATAAGCTAAACACTGGAAACACACTACATGACATCAATGCATAATGCATTGCATCACTAACAATAAAATGGTTTATAATATTATTTTTTTAATAGAATAATTTATACTTTTTAATAAAATAATTCATATCCTTTATATCTTTTTATATATATTTTCTAATAAAAATAATTTATAATCTCTAAACTTAGTAGTTCTTTTTAATAAAAAATAACTCATACCTTTTTATAAAACTATTTTTCAATTTAAATTCTATAGCATAATAAAATATTCATTTAAAATGAATATTATATAATATTATATTATATTATAGCGTTAAAATATAGAATTGACTGTTGAAAGTGAAGTGTTATCTCTATTATAAGATAATACTAAATTAATTTTAAAGTAAAGCCAACTATTGAAAATTGTCTTACAATATATTAAAAGAAATTGAAAGATTAAAGAAAATAGAAGATTAGATTTTGCTATAATTGTAGATAAAAGAAATAAAAATCAAAAGGCAAAAGTGTAACGTAATCTTTTTAGAGGCCAGCTTTAAATTGAATTTTCCAAATATGATATATAATAATATTTCTTCATCTTTGAGATCTTTCATAATTAGGTTCATTATCTAAATACCAAAAACTCAAAAAAAATAAAAAATAATAGAAAATATCATACGCATTAATATTATTAGAATTTCTTTACGGAAGATTACCATATTTAGGGATGGCAAAATGACCCGCCCATAGCCGCCCCGTCCTGACCTGCTCCGTTAGGGGCAGACCCGCCCCGCCCCATCCTGAGAATGGGGCAGCCCCGCCCCGCCCTGCGCATGGGGCAGGGCAGGCATGGATATGTATTTTTACTGCCCTGCCCCGCCCCGCCCCATTATATCCCGTAGTATATATTAAATAAAAATATAATATTTTATATTATATAAAATACATTTAATATATAATATTCTATAATATATAAAATAAAATTAATATCCTATATTTATAATTTATCAAATAAATTTAAAATTATATTATTTATTATAATTTTAATCTAAAATAATTTTAAAATTATTTTTGTTGAATATATTTTGATAAATTTGTTGTATTATTTTTATTTTTATTTATCTAAAATATATTTTATATTATTTTTAGTATATAGTTATATACCACATGGGACAGGACGAGACAGGACGGGACGAATCTGCCGGGCGGGACAAAAATGGAACGCAATATTCTGCTTCGCAGTGGGGCATGGGGCAAGGCGGGGCAGAGGCGCGGGCATGCATGGGTCTTTGATACCCGCCTGGCTCATTGCCATTCCTAACCATATTAAATAAATATGGCTCATTCGTTTATTAATCAACTACCACGTATTTTTTCGAGTTGAACAATTTAAAT
The DNA here is from genome assembly GCA_026898435.1 of Prunella vulgaris. NCBI lineage: Eukaryota > Viridiplantae > Streptophyta > Magnoliopsida > Lamiales > Lamiaceae > Prunella > Prunella vulgaris. The sequence goes on along the minus strand of JAPKLY010000386.1, from coordinate 90,081 downwards.
TCGTGATTGTAGCCTCCTCTATATTGAATTGTTTCACTTTTTAAAAAGTTTTCATTATAATTTAAATGATTACATTGAATTGTTTCACTTTATTTTAAAGAAGAAATCTTATAATTTAAATAATAAAAATTTATGTCAGTCCATCTCACCATAAAATTATTATGAAATAATTTCAAATTGGTACATTTTTAAAGCATTATTTTTAAACTGATACTCCTTCCGTCTCATAATTATTTTCACACTTTTCTTTTTCGTCCGTCCCACAATTGTTTTCACACCCTATAAATGGAAATTATTACTTTAACTTTATCCTCACAATCTAACTAATCTCATTATTTTAATAATATAACTTTACACAACACTCTACTTTTTTTAAAAGTTGTGTCATCCCAAATGTGAAAACACCTCTGGAACAGAGGGAGTACAAAACTTTTGCATAATAGAGTAAATATAATTTGAATAATATAATTATTTTTTGTATTATACCAATTGAAAAATAGTGTGTTAAAATATACACTCCTCGTCCCCTTATAAGTCGATCATACATTTTGGGCACGAGTATTAAGAAATGTATAAAAATATTAATATAGTACATGTGATGTGATAAAAAAGTAAAAATGTAATGTGAATAGTGTAAAAAGTATTGAAAATAATAATAAAAAAATGAATAATCGTTTTCTAAAAGGTAAAAAAGCAAATGAGTAACATATAGTGGGACGAACGACAATAACAAAATGACCAAGTTATAATGGGACGGAGGAAGTATCATTTTTTAAGTGTCCCAATTATTATCACTTTTTTTTATCTTCCCAATTTAAATTTATTCTATTCTAAATCAATAAAATAATTTTTTAAAAGACTTTAATTCTGATTAAAAAAAAAGAGTATAATGTATTTTAAAAAAATACTCTATAATTTATCTTATAAATAACAATACCCCTATCAAAAAGTGATACCAATCTCACGGTATGGCAAAGGAATTGCTCTAATTAAAATATAATTTTCCAAACTTAGATGTTGGAACGAGTATTCCTCCTTGTTCATTCAAGCTGATCACTACTCTGAGCCAAGCCGAGTCAAAGGAATATAACTCGCCTTTAACAACATTTGACTCAATTACTCTTTCCTTTGAAGCGTGCGATCCACGTGCCCCTTATTTATATCCCTATTCCCTGCCTCCTTTTCTCCATCGACACACTACCTCACTCCTCTCTCTCTCTCTAAAAAAATCATCCAAACCTTTTCCCCTAATTATTTATTTCTAGGTTTTTTTTTGTTTTAAATTTCTGATACATCCATGGAAGATGTCAACAATCCGAATCCAGCGTCGGGGCGTCAGCCTAACCGGCTGCAGAGGAGGGCGCCGGCTTCGTTACAGATCGGTCCGGTGACGGAGTGGAAAGCGGCGATCCCGCTTTTATCGCCGTTGGTTCTGTCGCCGGCCTCCGATAATCCGACGGCTGAGATCAAATCCTGTTCCGGTAGTGGTAAGGAATCGGCCACGGCGGCGGTGTCGGTTGCTGAGAAGCCGGCGGTGGTTCTTAAGAAGTGGCAGCACCCGGCTGCGCCGTTCAGTTACGAGCCGGCGCCGTTTATGCCGTTCGTTCATACAGGTTTTCCCGACAGATGACTATTTATATATAGTTTTTTTTCCTTTTCCTATTGCAAGTCTTATAAAAAATGTAAACAAATTGAAGGTGAATTTTTATAGTTTTTTATTTTGATTCTTTTGTTTTGGTTGCGTTTTCTGAGCTTTATTAAAATTCATTTTATCAAATTATAAACTTTAGTTAGAGTAAATCTGCACAATTTAAATATACTTTTGTAAAAATTATTTTTATTATTGAAATTTCACTTTTATAGTCAATAAAAAAAAAATTACACGGATTTCAATTATTCTTTATAATTAACTAGCTTTAAGGTCGACGAAATATTCTAAAGTAGAGATCTCAATAATTCTTCAGCAACTTAATATGATTGTAAATCTATCTAAAATGTTGAATGCACTATACTAGTGTGCCAGTGATTGTGGAAATCATTGTCACATAATTGTAGAAATTATGTTTGTTTAAGAATGAGGGTAAATGTCAAATTCTGTTAATTGAATTTGGTGAATAAGTAAAAGTGTAATTTAATTGTCTATATGATTTGGGTATGAATTTTATTGGATTTAATATGATATACTCTTACAAAGACAAAAATTTCTATGAACAGTTCGTCGGGTCTCTAAACACTCATATCTCCCTCGAGAATTGAATCAGGTCACTCACTTAATTGAGGAGTCTAGTGGCCAAGTGAAATTAGGTCACCTGCTTGTTAATATATATAAATGATCGCAGTAGTGATTATATAAATAATAATACGAGTTAATAAACTCGAATTCGTAGGAGACTAGCTTAATTTTAAAAATAAAAGTGATCGCAATTGATTGCGATTATATATAGAAAATTGTGTACCGTAGGAAAAATGTGGACATGAGTAAAAAAAAAATTGTTGAGTAGATAATAACTGTGATGAAAATAACTCAAATATTTCACTCTTGGACATGATTAAGTGTTAAGATGATCGTGATTGATTTATGATTATATATTGAAAATTGTGGACACAATAGAAAAATTATGTGTAAAGTAAAAAAAAATCTTGTTGGGTAAATAATAATTGTGATAAAAATAGCTCAAATCTTTCATTTTTGAACATAGTTATGTGTTAAGATCGAGGAAAAATGTTAAGTTAATATGATTCGAAGCTTGAAAGGTCAAGTCAGTGAATGATTGCTAATGAGGGTGATTATGTGACTGATTTGACATAAGAATTCCTTTAAATAATAATTAAAGAGAAATTATGGATTGAATAATATAATGAGAGAAAGTAGAGAGATGTATTTTGTGTTGTAAATGAGCTTAGAGAGATAGAGAGATTACAAGAGACCTATTTATATGTTTGCATGTAATGATGTGTCATTATTTAAACTTAAATGACTTAATTAGCTGACAAGTGTCATAACATTTGTCATTTGTGACACCTCTTATGCCCTAATTGCATTGCTTTGAGATTAATATGCCCTTACTAAGGACATTCCTAACTACTGCTCCCTACTGCAAGTAGGGCGAGCTCTTCGTCCTTGTGTCTTTTGGGGTCTTGTCTTGTTATTGTGTTGATGGGCCTACAGGTCTTGTTATTGTGTTGCTTTATATTTGATGGAATTTGATCAAATATAAAAAGTATGATTAAAGAGGGAAAAATCATACTTGAGTATCTTCCAACAAATCAAATACTAGTAAAATTCTAAATGGAAGATGAATTAAAAAGGTTGTAAGAGATATGAAGCTAATACTAATTAAATATGATGTCTTGATTGAAACCAACTCTATCTTAAGGTACAAATGAAAAATTTGCACCTTAACATTGAGTTTAAAAGGCAATTCAATATTAAACTTCGGTGAAACGGAAACTTGGATACATTTCAAAGTGCATAACTTGGAAATAGTGGGGGAGGGTTGATACTATTTCGAAAGCTCCTAAATCTGACCCATGCACTTTTATTTACCACAACAAGTAAATGTTGGATTTTAAATCCTTAATAGACTTATAGCTATGTGGGATGCGTTGTGGATATTCATGATAAGTCTACTTATGCAAGTAGAGAAGTGAGAGGCTGCTTCTTAGGAATTACATCGGTAAGATCCTAGAGTACTTGCAAGATCAGAATAAACACATAGCCCTATATGAAATTGGTGCTGCAAAAAACAAATAAGTAAGAAATCATACACGACGAGAACCTGATTCCATTGGTTTCATGTTTAACCATAAGTTAAAGCCGAAGTCCACTTAAAGATTATTTGTTCCGTAAAACAAGTGTGTATTTTATTATTTTATTATATATATTATATATGTAAATAAGTGGGGGATTGTTTTATATTTTGGTATTTACATAATATAAATAGAGTCGAGAGAGCTCTTTGCGTAAATATATCTTATGAGTAAAAATCGTTACCATTCGGTTTGTGTCTCTTGAAGAGGAGTTGCAACCTTTTGGTATAACTTTTGAATAATAGTTGCAACATTTTAATACAGCTATTGGATATCTTTATATACTCAAGATATGTGAAGTTCAGAGTAAACTGAACAAGTAGATTCAATTTTAGTGAAAAGTCGAGTATCTCTATATATTTAATTTGAGTCTTTTATTTTATGAAAACACTTGTGATTTTTGCTTCTGAAATTCATTAGAGTGTAACTATCGAATTTCCGGAGATAAATTTTGTATCCTGGAAGGTCAATTCCTTGTGAGAACCATTTACACCTATGTGGGAGGAATTAATACCTTTAAAGCTAACATCATTTTTCTGTGTGTCTAACCTATCATTAATTATATTACCCACATATATACAACACATGTCCACCAGGTATAGTAGCTCGCTGAGTAGCTCACCTCTTAATTTGTAAAGTAGTTCGCTAATAGGTTTGCTTTTATTGTGCAGCTCAAGAGGTGACCATCGCCATCCCGCCATCTTGCCATACTCTTGTGCAAAACTTCAGGATGACGTGCCCGAATAAGAGGGGTCCGCCCTCTGCCATGTTGGCAGCTCAAAAGAAGGCAATGGCGGCCGATACCGCTAAAACTAAAGTCGGGGGATCTACTCAAGCTCTCCCTCTGAAGAAAGCTCCGGCCCAGCCTCTATCTCCTCAAGGAGACCGTTTGAGGAATGGGGATGGGACCCCTGTGAGTGAGGAGGAAGATCGGGTTCGCAAGAGAGCAAAGATCACCGCTTGTGAGTCAGAGTCCGATCGTGCTGGGCGAGCTAGCTCTGGCTCCGGACAAGGGGCTTCGGCACGATATGCTGGTCCTACCTCTGTGCGAACTCCTCCACCACCTCCGACATCTTGCCATACTCTTGTGCAAAAAATTAGGATACCGCGCCCGAACAGGTTGGGTATACCCTCTGCCATGTTGGAAGCTCAAAAGAAGGCGATGGTGGTCGCTGCCGCTAAAAGTAAAGCCGGGGGATCTACTCAAGCTCTCCCTCTGAAGAAAGCTTCGACCCAGCCTCCATCTCCTCAAGGAGACCGTTTGAGGAATGGGGATGGTACCCCTATGAATGAGGAAGACCGGGTTCGCAAGAGAGCAAAGATTACCGCTTGTGAGTCAGAGCCCGATCGTGCTGGGCGAGCTGGCTCTGGCTCCGGACAAGGGGCTTCGGCTCGATCTGCTGGTCCTACCTCTGTGCAAACTCCTCCACCACCTCTGTTACCTTTCGGAGTTCAGGTGGTGGATGACACCTTGCTAGGTTTGGATCCTGACCGATTAGGGTAAGGCTTTCATTGAATGTTGTTCTTGCATTAGTTGGTTTATTTGCAAAAAAAATCACAAGTGTTTTTTGTGGGTTTCTTGTAGGTACGCCCCCGCTAGCCATCCTGATAGGTGCGAGGTCCTCCACTCTTATGCTCGCTCCCGACCACTTTCCTCTCCTCGCGATCTACCTGCTGGCGTAGCTCGCCGGACAATCGAGGAGATCCCTCGCCACTGGACTCACTCCCAATTGGCGGTTGTTGGGAAACAAAGGGCGGTTGACAACCTCCGCTTAGCCATGCACCACACCAGTGGGGCTATGTTGGCCACTCAGCAGGCAATGGAGCAGATGCTGGAGAGTGAAAAAATTCACCAGGAGCTCAATACTTCTTTCTTACGAATGGCCGAGGACAAGAAGAAGGCTGAGAAGGTGGCAGTGGATATGGAGGCAAAGGCCAAGGCGGCCCTGGCGGCCGAGCAGGCCGCCCTCAAGAAAATAGAAATGTTGCAGGCAGAGCTCGCCCGTCAGAAAGAAGAGGTGGATGCTTCTCTTATGGCCAAGACTGAGGAGCTTGCCCTTAAGTCACAAGAGCTCGTCGGAGAGAGAGAGTTAAACAAGACTCTGCGGGCTGAAAATTCCAAGCTGAATGACGAGCTTCGCTCCTTCGCTAACCAAATAGCTGATCTACAGAGCCTTGTGGATATCTCCAGCTCGCCCAAGACTGTGGAGGCCGAGAGGGGTACTGCTTCTGATTTTGGCTTCCTCTGTTGCCATGCTGAGACTCTCCGGGCCTATCGGTATGCGATCGACCGCAACGAGGATGCATGGGAGCTTTTGAAGAACGAGTTTCAAGAGTTTGTGGAGTCCACCACCTTTCCTCCTGGGACCGTCGTCGACATAGGGGATCTGGCTGCCCTCGGTATTGATTTGAGTATCATACCCTCGACTCTTAGGATCACGGGAGGTGATTATCCGCCTTTCGAGGGCGAGGAGGGTGGTGAGCTAGCTGGTGAGAAGGGTGGCGAGGCAGACGAGAAGGTTATCGAGCTATCCTGCGAGCAAGTGGGTGACATTACGATTGATATGGGAAGTCTTAGCCCACTCACCCAAATGCCCACTCTATCCCCTCCGGCCGGGCAAGACGCTCCTACTGAAGGTGGTGAGCAAGCACCGCCTACTGCTGAACCCGACACCACTACGGAGCTTCCGCCTACTGCTGATCCTTCTTCTGCTTTAGCACCTACTTCTTAGACTTAGAATTTTTTCTTATTTTTCATTTTGTAGGAATCTGGTAGTTCCCCTACATGAGTTGTCTTTTTCGTTCCTTCAAGTACTTAGTTAAGTTGTCCACAACGGTCTTTTGTAATTCACCCTTTATGTACTTGAATTTTTGTGAAGATTTTATGAAATACGAATTCCCGTTCAATCCTGTTATATTCTTTTGAATGTTATTATATTCTTTTGAATGTTATTATTTTATTATTGCTCGTTTTTCATTGGGTGCATATTTGTTCGTCTTACGTCACTTACAACTGCGAATTTGCATTTTATAAAGATTTCTCGGGCAGTTGAGTTTTTATAAAACACTTCGCCTTAGACGTTTTTTAAAATAGTCTATCGAGAATTTTTCTAACACTGGACAATGAGTTTATAGTGATCCTTTTAGTAGGACATTTTACATCCCTTAGCACTTTAATGGCTTTTGCCTCGAGTTTTAATAATAACATTTTAGAACTTCACCCATTAGATAATTGGTCTGAATAGACATATTTCGAAAAGCGAACTCTTTATTGATAAATGAAATATAGATCGTCATCAACATTTCGGATGCGAACTTTTGCCACCTAATTACAAGCTATTGTTTTACTTCTAAAAGTACTTGAAAAACTGTACTCCTACTATTGATAATACTTCTTCAAGTGGGCCGCGCTCCATGTGTAGGACGAGATTTTTCCTTCCATATCATCCAAGTCGTACGTCCAATTAGTCCAGCTCACAGTGACCCGGTACGGTCCGAAGATTCTTGGCGGTACTGTTGTTCGCTTCCTTAGTACCAGCTCCCCAATCTTGAATTTTCTGTGACATACTTGAGTGTTGTAATATTTTTCGGCCCTTTGTTTGTAGGTTGCATTCCTTAATTAAGATGAAGCTCGGGCTTCTTCGAGTATGTCTTTTTCTACAGCCAAGACTTCATCATTAGTTCCTTCATTATACCCTGGAACCTTCCACATCTGATTTTGGACCTCCACTGGGATCACTGCTTCAGTTCCAAAAGCCAAGGCAGAAGGTGTCTCCCCTGTGCTAGATTTATAGGATGTCCGGTAAGACCACAGTACTTCGGGGAGCTCGTTGGCCCAACTACCTTTTCTATCTTCCAAAAGGATCTTCAAGAAGTGTTTGAGGATTTTATTGACAGCTTCGACATGTCCATTGGACTGTGGATGGTAGGGGGTCGGGTAATGCTTCTTTATGTTCCTGGAGCTGCACAATTCTCTAAGCTTCTGACCATCAAGTTGTTTTCTGTTGTCTGTTACAATAGATTATAAAAGTCTGAACCTGCAGATCAGGTTTTTCCAGATAAAGCTAATCATCCTCTCCTGCGTTGTTGTTACCAATGCTTCAGCTTCAGCCCACTTTCTGCAGTAATCTAGGGGTGGACAATGGGTTTCGGGTTTTGGGAACCTGATCTGAACCCGAAAAAAATTACCCAATTGGTTCATGTATTTTTAAAAAAAATTGGGTTTCGGGTAACCCGAATTCGAAATTAAAAAATGGGTTTGGGATCGGGTATTTTTTTCAAACCCGAATTACCCGATTGGGTACTCGAAATTTAATTTTTTTTAAATAATGTTAGGTTTTTAAAAAAAAATTTGAAAATAATATTAGCCTAATTGAATTATTCACGACTTCAGTAAATTACTTTTTTTTTTTACTTAAACTTCAGTAGATTACTGGATTGTATTAGTTTCCAACTTAATAATCTTTAGTAATATTAGAATATATTTAATTATCTCAAATATTAGGTTAAAATCTTTGTAGAATGATTGGATGATATTTGAACGATTGAAATTACTATGGACTATGGGATGAAATTTGAACGATTGAAGTTATTGCATTGATTATTCGTATTTGAATTAATTATGATAGATTATTAGATTGTACTTTCGTATTCAATATTTTCATGTTGCAATTAAAGTATTATCTATGGAATTTTGTATTTGTATCTATGAACCATATTATTTTTAATAGAAAGAAATTAAATTCTCAAAAATAAATTTTAAAAATTGGGTACTCGATTTTGGGTACCCAAAATTTTGAGACCTGAATTTTGGGTACCCGAACTAAATCGGGTTCGGGTTCGGATTTCTAAATATTGTATTTAAAATTTCGGCTACCCAAAATTTTGGCCCCGAACCCAACAAATCTGAATCGATGCCCACCATATAGTAATATACCGCGACTACGACAAATTTAACACTGCCTTTGTCATGTGGGAATGGACTGATCAAGTCGATACCCTATTTTGCAAATGGTCATGGACTGAAAATTGATTTGAGCTGATTAGCTGGAGTGTGGATGTTTGGTGGGAATAGCTAGCATTTATGACATCTTCGAGCGAAGCTAATAGCATCTTTTCGCAGAGTGGGTCAATAGTACCCTTGTCTGATCGTCTTATATGCTAAAGCATGCCCCCTAGCGTGACTCCCAAAGATTCCTTGGTGGATCTCCTCTAGTACCTCTTGTCCTTCTTTATCTGTCAAGCATTTGAGTAGGGGTAAAGAGAATTCTCGCTTGTACATCCGACTAGCTATCCATACATCCTCCAAAAGTGTTCCATCTTCTAAGTACTTTCTGATGGGAGCTCGCCAGTCGTCGTTGTCTTCTTGCCCCTCGATGTCAAATTTATTTTGTAATCGGACGTCGAGGGATTTTACAGCTTCGTTATTACGATTTCTACTAGCTTCGCTTCTCCGTTGCTTGTAGCTAGTCGGGCTAGTGCGTCTGCTTGTGTGTTCTCTAGTCTTGAAATTTGTTCAATGTACACTTGCTCGAATAGTGATATTAGATGCACCACTATTTTTTGATATAGTGTCATCTGATGGTCCTTAGCCTCGTAGTCTCCTCGGACTTGGGATATGATTAGCTATGAATCTCTGAAAATTTGGAGTTTGGTTGGCCTCACAGCTAATGATAGCCTAAGTCATGCTATCAGTGCTTCATATTCAGTTTCGTTGTTGGTTACTTTGAAGTTGTTGGAAAATAAAACAATAAATGGTGTGTGCTGACGAAGGTGACTTATGCAACTGACACGGTAAAGTCGAGGCACGAGTTAGACTCGCTTTCCGTAAGACGTTATTGCCCCGTACACAGGTGCAATATGGATCATGACAACTGTCCCCAAGATACGACTTTGGAGCCTTCTGCTCGTTGCACTACGAAGCAAAAGCTATCGGCGAATCGCAAATTAGTATCCGGAACTTTTGGACTCAACTCTAATGCAACTCTACGTTTCTAGATTGCATGCACTTTAAAGTGTTAAATCAATTCATATGAATTCGAAGTAATTTCAAGTATCTTAAAGTCAATGTGGGGGAGATCTATTTATAGATTTCCCAGAGTTGCGGGTAATAGACGTGACTCTTCACCAATTCATTTCTTCAAAGGGTTGCAACCTTTAGGAAGAACTATTCACCAAAGGTTACCTCTTTAATTCAAAGAGACACAACACTTCACTATTACCACAATAAATACATTCATTAATGTACTTATCTACATATTAAATGACATTAATTTCTCATTCACACCAATTTGGTTTCGAGAAATAATCAACCAAATCCATTTATGCAAAATGGATAGTTAAATTGTCACTTAATATTTAATTAAAATATGGTCAAAACTAATATTTCCAACAATTCCCCCACATGAATGAAATTAATGCATGTGACCTCCTAAGAATGTTCCGATGAATTGTTACTGCATCAGGATAGGTAGCAACTGACTTTGATCATTCCATAGTAAAATGTCGTCGGATTTACTCGCCACTCAGTGAACATAATGTCTTGAACTTGTTGGCTTTATGTGTAAATCAAGACAATGACATATACACAGCAACAACTCTAATACCATTTGGTTCTCATGTTGTTGTCCATTTTTTTGCCCTGGACTGTATCTCGGATTCATAAGCATGTACTGAAATCCTCAGTTAGAAGCGGCCCCACTTCAACGCTTATATAGGTGATCTCCTATTAAAGGTACCCTGCAATACCCCACCCGTAGGATATAGGAATCATTAAAAGCTATTAAGTTTAACCTTACCACACGTTAGCAGGTTTTATGCTCCTGAAAGAACTAGAAGGTGCAAGGTTGCACTTGAAGGGATTCGAGAATGGGCTGTAGAGATCTTTCAAGTGCGTATCTGAGTGCTTCATAACTTATTTGTCTCATTGAACCAAGTTCTTGAGATCCTCCAGTCATTATAGTTGAGTTACCGCTATGAACACCCTTTTATGTGTGGGTTTTTAACCTCACTCCCCTTACTCGTAATCTCTCTAAACATTTCATTTTTAACCAGCCGAGTCTTTTTCAAAAAATGCAATCACCATTGCATATTTGTTTAGAGGATTTTCAAGACATTTCACTAATGCGCTCAAAGTCCATGTCAAAATATTCAGTTTACTTTAGTGTATCATTTAAACACAACTGGACATTTATTCTATTTTAGGAACATTTCTAATTTGTTCAACAATCACAGATAAACACTATTAGTGCTTCAATCTTTACAAATCACCCCCCACACTTCGAGATAATTTTTGGATCATTCTATCCCCACTTATCATTTCACATGATTTTATCTCTTTGTGTGGTAACTTTACACGAGATTGAACAAATCCGTTTAACTTGTGGAATTTATTCCACTAGGCATCCTCTGCTTTTTTATTTTCCATTTAGGCTTAAGGCCACGCCTTAGCTAACCACTTCACATTCTAAATGTATTTCTCATGGAGAGACTCTTCTTCTCCCCCCACATTCGAATGTATCTTATAGTCGAGTTGCCCGTTCATTCCATTAAATATTAGTTTGGACACAATCTCAAAACAAATTTGAAAACCAAGCACTTTGAATTCACTCTTGAATTCATACTCATTTTGGTCGAAATACCAAAAATGAAATTCAATTTTCAATGGCCGTAATTGCTATGTTTGACTCTCAGATAATTTTTCACTGAATTATGTGAGTCAAAACTTATCGACCATGTCCAACATCACAATTTGTGCATTCCATGCACAATTATTAATGGAGTCTTAAACTTCGTATTTGACTCAAGAATGATTCTTAAAAGAATTAAACGAGTCAACCCTTTTTGGACCAAAATGCTATTTGTGCTCTCAAAGCACAACATTCAATAGGACTTTAATTTCAGTCTTTTGACTCAAGAATAATTATCGAATTAATTAAATGAGTCAAAATTATTTTTGGACTAGATCCAAAATATTGCTTGTGCTCTCAAGCACAAAATATTTAATCCCAAAACAAAATTTAATAACAATCAAGGATCAAGAACAAATTCCATAATTCAATTAATTTTTGGTCATAAACCAATTGGGTCTTAATTAATTAATGGAATTAATCCATAATATTATTAATTCCCCAGCTCATGAATCTCAATTAGTTTAGGTCCAAATGCCCAACAAATTGAATTGTCTTGAGACCAATAACTATAAGGCCAAATGATATTAATTTGTGGCCTACTTGACTCTCAAATCAAGTTTTAGAAAATTAGGCCAATTTATTTAAGGCCACAAACAAGACCTCCTTTCCAAGTAGCCCAACAAACATTTTTAATATGGCCTAGACTAAATACCCCTCCGTCCTTATTTGATACACACTCTTTTAATGTACACATTCTATTTTTACTATATTTTTATCGAAAATTTAACTAAATTTCGATAGATATTTACTGAATTAATATATGGAATAAATTTATTCCATATTTTTATCGAAAATTTAACTAAATTTCGATTAGATATGTACACACTCTTTTAATGTACACATTCTATTTTTACATATATTTCACACATTTTTGTTAAAATATGGAATAAATTTCGACAAAAATATATCAAAAATAGAATAAATATATTTTAGGTGGGGTATCTAATAATGTTGGAAGGGTACATAGTTGGGCCCTTTTAATATAAACTCTGGGCCCAAAATTAAATTAATTTGGCCCATGTGATACTTCTTCTTGCCCATCACTAATATGACGCATTAATTAATACGGTGATTAAGGAGACAGTGAAGAAAATCATTCTTCATCCCAGTTCATCGAGAATCATTGTCTTAATATCTCAAACGACGCATTCGTTCGAGGATGAACAAGAAGAGTTCACATTACGGATCAAAATCCTCACGGCTCTCTCACAGACGCAGGATTGAGAATGGCACAACCACCATGCTGTAATTTTAGATGGCATCACTTTCTTTATTTCCTAATCGTCGGCGCTGCCGCAATGATTCTCTCTGCGACGGCAACTATAGTTCACCCAACACCGCAGCACCGCCCGAGGAAGCGCCACCCTGTCGTGCTGGCCTTCCCTCCGCCAGAACTGGATCTGGAATCATTAACGGACGGCAAGGGCCACGTTGGCATATGCGGCGGCTCAGTCCGCCCAACGCCTTCTCCATCTCCGATCGATGCCAAGCATAGAACAGATTGATGGTAAGCATCGCTAAAGATGCCGCCGAGCAGAGCTTCATCGGTCGCGCCCGCAATCTCTGCCGCGATGAGGGAGGTTGACGGGTTTGAATACACCGTTCACGGTGTTGGCATCCCCAGTCTGGCTATCACTCGGATCCTTAAAAACATCTGCGTGTTTCTGACAAATGGATTCCAGAAATGAGATAAGATTCCCCTTAGAGTCCCAAGACCTTCTGGATTTAAATGGAGTAGTCACTTCCTTTGTGTTGCGCGATTTCAATTCTGTAATTGGACCACCGCCCAATTCAAGGAGAATGGTATTAACCCATTTTACAAATTTATCTCTGTTGGTCGTCCTTCTTTCTCTCTCTACGGTAGAGATCCTGCACACAAAGTGTTTGTGAAAATGCTTAAATGAAAATCATTTTTCCAGAAATTAGTTCATTATATTAAATTTAATTAAAATGAAAATTGAATAAAAACTTCCATGGCATGATTGAATCATAGTAGTCACTCCAAATACACAAACAATAACGTTCTACGATTGTTAGAAAATACAACAATAAATGTTGTGTGTAGACGAAGGTGACTTATGCAACTGTTTACCTAATATGTGTATGCAATCACGCAAGTGTACGTGGATGTTGTCGTATTCGGTAATTGACCAAGTTTTAATATCGACACAGGGAAACGAGGCTTGATAAGCAAGAATTTATGGTTCAACAAATGTGATTAACTAATAAAAGTAAGAAATGATCTTGGGTTCTATCTATTTTCAACCAGAATCAAAATATCTATCTATCTATCACCTTTGATAAGATGAGCAAGTGTTGGAGGTGTGTGCATTGGAGTATTTCAATTATGGATTCATCTAACAACTTATCAATCCTAGCATGCATAAGTATCACTTAATGTATTAATCAAGCCAATAGATTCTATCAAATGCTTAGTTCTCACTAGAACACTTAATACTATATTTGAGATGTTCTTAGCTCCTACGCAATTCTCATTGACATAAAAATAATAACACAAACACTTGGTGTGCACTATTATCAATCATGAACTTCAATGAATTAACTCAATTCTCGTACGTTTCTAACTAAATTAGGCTTAAAACATCCAAATGCTTACACCAAAAGGATCAATCAATCATCAAGATAGAGAATTAATACATCAGGCTAACTCATACATGGATAGGATTAACAATGTATTAAACTATACCATAATATCCATACACCAATGCAACAAAGGTATTAGTCCATGGTTAATTTGCAAGTACAAACTACAATTAAACTAATTACAATCATGATTAACACTAAAGTAAAAGAATTACAAGGAATCTTACCAATTATAAATGAAATAGAATTACACTCCACAAACCTTCAATAGCTATCTTCTAATCTGAAACTCGAAACGATAAATCCTACCCTACAAATGTAGCTAAGGTAATGGAGAATCTACTGCAATGAACGGATTGAAGTTCAACGGTTGGATCAAAAGTAATCAAAGAAATAAGAATGAAATTCAAAAGGTAGTCTAAGCACTAATGAAAATGATGATAACTCCCTCCAAAATCTGATGCATGTGGTATTTATAGTGCTCTAATCATTAAGACTCATTTGTCCCTCATTAAATGCACGAAAGACGAATTTGCCCTTAATTTCCTTCAAAATCGGAGTGACGCTCGATCTAAGGTTCACTGGCGCTCGAGCTCACCCAAGCTTCTCCTCGAGCGGACCCTTGCCTCATGGGCAGGCTCAAAGTGCTCGATTAAAGGTTGGTTTCGCTCAAATTGTAGTTGGTCGGTGCTTGAGCTAAGCACAAGCTGCGACGTCCGTTTTTGACTTTTTCTGTTTCGATCCAATGGCTCGTCCAAGCTTTTTAGGATCTTCCTCTTGATCATTTAACTCTCCCTAAATGTTCGGATCACATCATTTTGCCTTCCTAATAGTGATTTCCTCAATTTTGCCCGTTTTTCCTTTAAAAACAACTTTCTTGCACAAAAGGGTGAATAACACAATATATAGCATATTATGGTCAATAATGCATACAAATCACAATATCATGCTAGAAAAATAAATTTGTATCATTCTAGCTACTTGAATTGTACTTTAATTTATAATATAATTAGATAGAAACTCAATAAACACATGAATCATAATAATAGATGATATAGAATATGTATCATGTATAATATCATCTTATACAAATTTTTATTTTTCTTGTTTATTTATAGCTAAGTAATTTTGTAAATGTTCTTTTTATATTTTTAGATTTAAATATTCTATTTAAATTTTGAGGCACACTCATGTGAAACATACTATATTAAAAATTAGCGGATCCTTAACCGGGTCGGGTAAGCTTTGGTCTTTTTAAAAAAAAAGAAATTTGCAACTATGATTCCATATTTTTTCGCTCTCAGGTATGTTACAATTTAGCCAAATGCATGTTACTAATAGGTAAAATGTGTGTTACAATTAGATTAAATATTGTTTTTTTACATATATTCATTTGTTTTTGTATAAATAACATTTTTTCATACAATCTAATAATAAATGTGTGTTACTATAAAAAAATATTATTTTTTTCTTAAATATTTATGAGAAAATAATATATTTTATTATAGTAACACACATTTTGCTTTTGTGTTATATGAAAAATTATTTATTATATAAAAATCAATGAATATATATATATATATAAAGAACAACATTTCATAAGATTGTAACACGCATTTGCTCTAATAGTAACACACATTTGCTCCCCAATTTGTGTTACAATATGGGCAAATGTGTGTTACAATATGGGCAAATATGTGTTACTGTAAGAGAAAATGTACGTTTATAAGAATAAGTATGTGTTTTTTTAATTTAATCACCATTCTTTTAAATCTAGGTATATTAATTCATATATTAATATTTTTTTTTACTATTTTATATGTGTTATTATGTAAAAAAAAATTTATTTCTATACAAATAAATAAATATATATGAAAAACCAATATGTTTTCTTATAGTAACACACATGATTTTTCTCTTATATTATGTTAGAAACTATTTATTCTATAAAAATAAATCAATATATGCAAAATAATAACTTTTTACAAGATTGTAACACACATTTGCTCTAATAGTAACATATATTTGCTCCTCAATTTGTGTTACTATATGGGCAAATGTGTGTTATAATATGGACAAATACGTATTACTGTAAGAGAAAATGAACTTTTATAAGAATTAATATATGTTTTTTAATTTAATCACCATTCCTTTAAATCTACGGGGCCACTTGGTTGAGGGTGTGGAATGGGAATGAATGAAGATTAATAAGGATTCATTCTCATTAGTAGTGTTTAACATTATTTATTGTACATGAATGAGATCATAAAAATATGTTAAAAAAAGGGTAATCACTAACTCTATAGTGATTACCCCCACAATGATACTCATTACCATTACCATTTTAAATTTATACCAAGCGCTTGATTCATATATTAATACACATTTTTACTATTTTATATGTGTTATTATATAAAAAATAATTATTTCTATACAAATAAATAAAGGGAAAATTAATATTTTAGGACAGTATCTTATAATAATTTGCAAAAAGAGGACATTATCTTTAAGAGCTTGCAATTTTAGGCCACTTTCTTCTAAGTTTTTCAAATTTAGGCCAATTAATGCTAATTTTGGGTCAAATCTCACATGAGTAGCATGTGATACCTTAAATGAGTCTAATACTCCACCATGACTGCTTAGTGGCATCCACGCCAATAAAATTCCTCCACGTCATTAAAAAATTTCATTATTTATCTTGAATGCCAAATCGGTAATTTTAATTTTCATATAGCATAAACCCTAATTCCAAATCTCCCCTCAAAATCGCCTCCATCCAAATCGCAGCCTCTTAAACTCGTGTCTAAGAGTGATGATACTGAAGATTGGTGGGATACTGAAATCGCAGCCTCTTAAACTCATGTCTAAGAGTGATAAACCCCAATCCCAAATCTCCTCTCAAAATCGCCTTCATCCAAATCGCAGCCTCTTAAAATCATCTCCTATGTATAGTAAGTACCGAAATCTCAATATAATTTGGTGGGATACTGGAGATTGTTGTGTTCATATTACTGATATTGAGTGTGGTGGTCGTTCATTTTATGGTTATATGTAAAGGATTCATATTGAGTGTGGTGCGTCGTTCATTTTTTTTTTCATTTAAACTCTAACTTCTCACATACTCAGTAAAATGATAATTCAATTATTATATAAATAGTTTTAATTTATAAAATAAACAAATGGGACAAATTTTCAGCAAAAATAAAAATAAAAATATATTTTTAAACTCTAACTTTTCACCTTCTCAGCAAAGTGATAATTCATTTATTATATAAATAGTTTTAATTTATAAAATAAATAAATGAGGCTTCAGTATTTTTAGGTCAACCCATAGATATGGTATATATTTTTAAACTCTAATTTCCCATGTTAAACTCTGACAGTCTAACTTCCCACATCTTCAGTAAAGTGATAATTCATTTATTATATAAATAATTTTAATTTATAAAATAAACAAATGGGGCAAGTTATTTATTTCTTTCTCTGTTTGTTTTATTTTAATTGGCCCACTATACCTTTCTAATTATGCAGGCTTTGAGAGTTATTTCCACTATACACACGATTACTTTAATTCTTTTCTTTCTTTCTCTATTTGTTATATTTTCCATTTTAATTTTTTTTGTTGATTTATTTATGATCTTTCAATTTTGAATTTATTATGAATTTTTAGTTATTATGAAGTTTTAGTTATTATGAATTCTTAGTTTCAGGTTAATTCGATTTTAGTTGTTATGAATTTTTGGAGTTAGTGGTGCAATTAATGATTTTTTTTTTGTCTGAAGAACTCAATATTTTATGTTCTCTTTTTGTTAAATTTTTTTGTAAATATTTTATTCTCCATATTTTTAATGATGTGGATGCCACTAAGCAGTCATGGGGGAGTATTAGGCCTATTTAAGATATCACATATCACTCATGTGAGATTTGGCCCGAAATTAGCATTAATTGGTCTAAATTTGCAAAACTTAAAAGAAAGTGGCCTAAAATTGCAAGCCCACAAAGATAGTGTCCTCTTTATACAAACAGTTATAAGATATTGTCCTAAAAAAAAATTCCCATAAATAAATATTTATGAAAAACCAAATGTTTTCTTATAGTAACACACATGATTTTTCTCTTATATTATGTTAAAAATTATTTATTCTATAAAAATAAATGAATATATGCAAAATAACAACTTTTTATAAGATTGTAACACACATTTGATTTAATAGTAACATATATTTGCTCCCTAATTTATGTTACTATATGGGCAAACATGTGATACTGTAGGATAAAATATGTTTTTCTTAAGAATAAATTTTTGACTTAATTGCATATTAAATCACCACCTTTTGAAAATTTGCAGTTTAATCTAAATTTTTAGATATTGGCAAAAGAAATCATCACCTTTATATTTTTTTTGCAATTTAAACTTCGGGCAGTTTGCCCCTTGCCCGAATGTTGATGTGTACAAATAATTACATATTTATTATTCTAGTAAGCATCCACAACATTAAATACTAATAAATATAATGAAGTTTTTCAAAAATACATAATTAATTAAATAAATACTATAAAAACTTCTAAATAAATATTCATTTTAATTTTGAAATGAAAATATTTTTTTAAAAATATAAATTAATTAATAAAATAAAAACATAAAATATGAAATTAAATTCAAAACTATACATATTTTGTCTAACAAAATAAAAATATAGCAAAGTATACTAAAAAAATTAATAAATTTTAAATTTATATAAATATATATTTATATGCATTATTATTATATTTTTTAAATATAAAAATTATATATATTTCTTAAAATTGTAAAATCTCTTACAAAATTCATGATTCAAAATTACATAACTATTACTTTCTCCGTCTCGAAATAGTGTTCAAACTTTTTTCAATTTTATTGAAATTTAAACTTCGTGCAACTTGCCCTTTGCCCGAAAGATGATGTGGACAAATAAATTCACAATCATCATCCCAATAAGCATCCACATCATTAAATATATAAAAACACAAATGAAATTATTAATATTATAATATAACAATAAAAAAATACATATAATTTTAAAAAAATTAGTCATATTTTTAAAAAATTAAAATTTAAAATTATTTCTAAAATAAATTAAAAGTTATACTAATGTTTAAAAATTCACACATATATTTTATATTTAAATAAATAAGTAGATTATATATATATATATATATATATATATATTAACAATATAAAAATAAAAGTATTTTTTAAATAATAAATGAAATATTTTAAAAAATAAAATAAAATAATTAAATTTATCTACAATAACTCTAAATCTAAAAGTTATACATTTTAGAAAAAATGTACACATATATAATCTTAAATTTTTAATATATTTTAAATTATATACACTTTTTCGTCGAATAACTTTTGCACTTTTAAAAAAAAATTTGAGAAATTTAAAAAAGTTTGAAATCTATCCCTAAATATTCTTCACTTTTTTTAAATTTCTCCTCACAAATCAAAAAAAGTGTGAGCACTATTTCAAGACTGAGAAAGTAACAGTTATGTAATTTTGAATCATGAATTTTGTAAGAGATTTTACAATTTTAAGAAATATATATAATTAGTATATTTTAAAAAATATAAGAATAATGTATATGAATATATATTTATATAAATTTAAAATTTATTAATTTTTTTAGTATAGTTTACTATATATTATTTTAGAGAGAATATGTATAATTTTGAATTTATTTTCATATTTTATGTTTTAATTTTATTAATTAATTTATATTTTTTAAACTTATTTTTAGGTTTAAAATATAATAAAATATTTTCATTTCAAAATTAAAATGAATATTTATTTAGAAGTTTTTATAGTATTTATTTAATTAATTATGTATTTTTAAAAAACTTTATTATATTTATTAGTATTTAATTATGTAGATGCTTATTAGGATAATAATTATGTAATTATTTATACACATCAACATTCGGGCAAGGGACAAACTGCCCGAAGTTTGAATTGCAAAAAAAAATAAAAATAAAGGTGGTGATTTATTTTGCCAATATCTAAAAGTTTAGATTAAACTGCAAATTTCCAAAAGGTGGTGATTTAATATGCAATTAAGCCAATATAACACACTTTTTACTATTTTATATGTGTTACTCCCTCTGTCCCACAGGAATTTGCACACTTTCCTTATTGGGACGTCCCACACAAATTTGCACACTACCAAAAAAGGAAACATTGATTTACGTGCACACTCACAAACCTTTACACATATTTACCCATATGCCACTACTTTATATATAAAACAATTTTTCTTAAAAAATGTGCCGTCCCGTAGGGTGCAAATTCCTATGGGACGGAGGGAATATTATAAAATAAAATAATTATTTATATACAAATAAATATATACTTATGAAAAGGTAATGTTTTTTTCTTATAATAACACACATTTTGCTTTTACATTGAATGAAAAAATATTATTTCTAAAAAAACAAGTGATATATATGTAAAAAAAAATGGTCTAATTGTAACACACATTTTGTCTTAAAGTAACATACATTTGCCTAAAAAGTAACATACCTGGGAGCGAAAAATCTAGAAATTGTGATTGCGTGAGAATTTGAGAAAATGACACAAATTTGACCCGACCCGGCCATGGATCTTTGAATTTTATGTATATGGTATGTTTCACACCGTGAAACGTTCCATATAAGTTTTTGTCTTAAAATTTAAAACTCGTAAAATCACAATATTCTTAAACACCTCTAGTAATACATAGTAGTCGAATACTTTTATAACTTAACTTGTAGGAGATGCATTGCAGAAAGTAAACATTTATGAGCCAATAGATAATTTTTCCTTGGAACATAAATAAAAAAATATAGCTACCGATAAAAAAATTAAAAAATATAGCTCTTTGTTTAAGCTTCATTTTGCAACTTCAGAAACTCATAAACTTTCATCATATCCAACTATCATTGAAAATTATCTCCATACCTAGACACATCGCTTCTTCATCAAATAAATATCTCTTTTGGCCACTCTTTATTGGAAATTTCTCTATACAACTTCATATTCTATCTTGATTGGGGGTGCATACGCAATCTTCAGTTGACACCTAAGAGAAACAAAATATCACCATTAACTCATTAATGCTTTTATTAAAACCGTAAAAGAATAACTCAATTATAAACTAAGTTTAATATCATGTCATAATGAATCAAACCAGCATTTCCTTGATTGGCTGCATCATCATTCTTGTTAATCTACCAAATATATCATCAACATCAATTAATATTTGTTCATCAATAAATTAGCTAAATAGTACTCCCTCCGTCCATGAAACTTTTTTCCATTTCTTTGTGGGCACGAGATTTAATGAAAAGTATTATTATATTGAAATGATAGATAAAGTAAGAGAAAAATATGAGTATTGTGGGGCTCAAAATTTTATTGCGAGTGCGAGTTGTTTCCAAATAAAAACATGGGAAAAAGTTTTGTGGACAAACAAAAAAGGAAAGTGGGAAATAGTTTGGTGGACAGAGGGAGTATATTATTAACATTGTCTCATTAACACATGCTCAATTTCATTAAATCTTTTTCAACAAATTGTTATACAGTGGAAACATACATATAAATTTTTTTACATATTTCAAAATATAACAAAATACCTCATCATCAATTAAAGAAGAAAAAATAATTTATCAGCTTCTCATTTGTAGTTAATTTTATAACAATGTACTGGTTATCGTCATCTACTTACTTGTTTAGTTTTCATTTGTGAACTTTAAAAAATGATATCCCCAGGTAGTTGCATTTGCATAATTTCATTACTAATAAATTCAAATATTAAATTAATTCATTAGTGCAAATTTAATGCACAGATAAAAGTTATCATTTTTTTGGTTATCACAATCTATATATTCAACAAAAAATTCAATTGATTCCAACTTTCGTGAAATAAATAAATATTTCTCAATAGTAAGAAAAATTTAGAAAAATTAATAGCTTGATTTGACAAAGATTTAAAAGCAACAATCCATAAATTATAATCAATTGCAACTATACTTTTTTTCAACAATAGTAGAAACCCCTAAATATCTTCAATATAACAAAATAATAAAAAGTAGTAGAACTCAATAATTCAAAGTATTAGTGAATTGCACTAAATAATTTATCTCGTCGGGGTGAGTAAAAGTTTGTCATGCTGGCGTGCATACATAAATTTTAGAAATTCAAACCTCCAGTATTGGGTTATTTCAGGATTTGATACAATTCTGAACAATTTTTTCCTAGGGTATTTGAGTTATTTTTCAAGTGTTTTGTGAATCTGATACTGAATACTACAAACATATAAAGTGTTTTTCCCTTCTACAACAAAAAAATATTTTAAAATAAAAAGTATGTTTTTTTATATATATGCATATGATATATGATGTGAATTTTTTTTTTTAAAAAAAGGTAATTAAATGTGTATACGCTAGTGTGGTAAACTTTCACGTGCTCCGATGAACCATGTCATTAGTTGCCGGCCGAAAATAAAAGAACATGTATTGAATTGAAATTTCGTAAAATGTTGAGTTTTTTAATAATAATCGTGAAGACCAAGATTAAATTGAAAGTTGAGTACAATGTGGTGCATTTTTCATATAAATCCTATTTTTTTTAAAATTACACAACTATATTCCACGTCTTCATTGCAAATATAATTTAACCATTTGTTGTTCATCAATTTAAAAAAAAAAGATTAGTAGACATATAATTTTCATAATTATTTATATACTTAAATTATTTATATTATATTTTTAAGTGGATAATAATAAAATAAAAATAATAACTTAGAAAAAATAGAAGATTTATTATTTATATTTTTATTGTCTTTGATCATTTTAAAATTTTATTCATAATTTAAATTTAAAAAAACTATAATTATAATATAAATGTAGTCTCATTATTTTAATTGTAAAGAAATTATGTTAATTAATAATTCAATAATTAAATTTGAAAAAACTTTAATGAATATGATAATATATTGTGAAAGTAAAAGAAATATGTTAATTAAATTTATTGACTCAATATTTTGATAGGTCTCTAAAGCGAATTGTGAATTGGGTCAATAATTGCTAACTATGACATCAAAGTTGTTATATAATATTATAGTTTATTAGTTGTATATTAAAATTAACCACAATCATTTTTTCTGAAAAGTAGGGTATTAACAAATGGAAGTTTATAGTTCAAATTTAAATTTTGAACTTATCTACTGTTCAAATTTAAAATTTGAATTTATCACATGTATGATAATCTTTTCTTGAGACAATTAGTGCAAAATTCTTAATTACTTTTTATTTTTTAAATTAAACTAGCTTTTTTATATCATCGGACGTTACGATTAACAAACTAATAAAATTGATAAAATTCTGATTAAATAATATAAAAGAAAGTTGTATTTGTTATTTTACAAAAAAATAATACTCCCTCCGTCCACGAAAAATATGCTCATATTTTTGCACGTGGTTTAATGCAATGTGTCAGAAGGTATTATTGGATATTGTGAGGTCTGTTTTGAGTAAAAAAAGTATTTTTGGAAAGTACATTTGATATACTTTTCATAAATATTCTCTTTATTCAAAACGGACCTCACAGTATCCCGTAATATCCTCCAACATATTGCATTAAACCACGTGCAAAAATGTGAACACATTTTTCATGGACTGAGGTAGTAATATATACATGTTTATAAAAATTAATAAAATACACTATTTTTATTTAAGGTCATACTCACTTATTCCTTTTATATTAACATGTGATCTCATATTATAAAAATAATTATGAATAAAATAAAATTAGCACTATCATGTAATAAATATGTTTAAGTAAAATAAATAAATGAGAAAGTTGGGCCAAGATTTTATTAATGGCCCATGAGACCTATATTTAAACCTAAAATTTCAGAAACCCACTTATCCACATTGTACCATCTAGTATACTCTTGTTCACTTCCTCAGTCATTACCACGGCTTTTCAGCGGCCAGGCATAGCTGCCTCCTCCACCTCAACCGCCGCCTCCTCCCACGCCGGCGCCGCCCACGCCTGTGCGCTACATCAGACACAGTCGCCTCCGCGCTGCCACACGCGACGCACCCCCTGCCGTCCACGGCCACGCCACGCTGTCAACTGAAGGTATAATTGAATGTGATTATATTTTATTAGGGTTTCAAAATTATTTTTTGCAAGTGTGGGCTCAACATTTTTTGCAAACTGTTTGCGATTTTGTGACTAAAAATTAGGCGTCCCTCTGAATGGACAAAAAAATAACAAAATTAGTCCAGCCTTACCATTGATTTATGAACTTAGCTGCTTTTTTATTTTGCCATTTCTTGGATTATCACAAATTCTTTTGATTTCCTTTTTTCCCGAGCCTGTTTAGCCTGAGACTGTTAAGGTTAGAGTTAGGTTCAATTATTACGTGATTGCTTTGAGTGAACTGGTAACAAACTTAAGACAGCCTCTTTGCATAAGACATTATGTTTTATCACGACTAATTGTCAAAAATTTTATTACCTTTGTTGCTTATGGGCTGGATTCTTTTGTTGCATTGACCTGCTTGTTGATAATCTTTTGTGTTTCCTCCAGTATGATGGATAGCAAAGAACAGACTGAGAAATTCAAGAGATACGAGACCGAATTTAAGCAATACCTGATGTCAAAGTATTTCTCAGACAAGACTGTTTTTGGAGGTAAATTTAATTGCAAGTGATACCATCGAACTGTCATAAAATAGATAGAAATATGAGATTAGGCACTTTAGATTATCACAGTATACTGCATTGATCTTGTGGAAGCCCAAATGCCAATATGCTCTTGCACAAAAATTGAGGCAAAGATCAGATTATAAGACTAATCTTTCATCTCTATTAACTTTCATGAGAATCATCGATATCTTTGGTCAATTTCTCATATTTAAAGACTTGAAATTATACATGTTGCATAATGATTGTGTCTTTTTAGTTTTGTGGTTATTGGATTTCGTTGAAGGAATGGACATTCAACACCTCACTAGGCTGTGACTAAGTCGAAGTAGGGGATACCGATATGGCGAGTGGGCTTCGCCTTTGAAGTTCAAATTTTCAGTGGCAAGTTGGGAGTTTTTACTGTGAAGACCTATTGTTTGTATAAAACAAAAATAAAGACACAATAAGCACAATGTTCGGGTCAATGTTGAAAAGAAATTATAAATACACACGTATATATGAAATAGTCTTCCAGTGTTGACTTTTAGATCAAATAATTTGATGGTTGGATTTTTTTTCAAGATATTGACATGGTAATTTCGTGTTGTAATTAATCATCTTTGCCACTCTTGCAGGCAATATATTCGATGTGAAAATGAATATTGATGGACAAACTATTGCAGCTAGCAGGTAGAAAGGGTGTTTCAACAAATTGTAGGTCCTTCCTTTATATTGGATTTTAAGCACAGTTCAAATGTTAAATATGTAGGTTACCTCCGTACCAATCTTATCTCGATCCAGCAAAGTTCCACGAAATGATAAGCAAAGGGTCAGGTTCTACAACAGAAACACCAACAACTAGTACTTCTAATGGGAAACCCTCCTCAAGCTAAAACCCATTGTTACCCTTTCTTGGTTTCTACCGGATATTGTGGTTAGGAGAATTTATAATAGTGAAGACTGCATCTAATCTGAGTTTTTGAAGAATATTTCTAGCTATTTGATATTTAACAAGTTCTAATGTTAGAAGGGTGTATATTAAATATATTTTCACTAACCTTTTCATTTTATATCAAACTAATTGATGAATTTTGGCCCAGGGAGTCTTTTTCTGAGTTTCTTCCCTATTTTCACATATTTGTAAGTCTATTTGTCTCTGCAGAACATGAAAAATATGTTGTCTAAATAAGTTTGTGAAGGAGTCGACTAATGAGCTTGATGCTTTGAAAGTTAGCTTAGCTGAACGAGTAAAGATGCTGGTGGAAGACTGGAACTGGAAGTCTAGGAAAAAGGAAACTAAAGAATACAAGCAGTTGTAGTTGAAGTTTGATGGTCTTTTTCAGAGGTAATAGAAAGCAGCCTAATTGTGACCTAGTAATAGGATTTAGTTGGCCTGTATATCAACAACCTATGATTAATTAACTGTGAAGTGATAACATATTAACATGTGTTTTGTTTTGAAATTAAAATTAAGTTGGATGTAAAATCGGGTTAACTTTACGTTAAGCTGAGAGTGGGTATTTGGTTGAAGTTATAAGTTTTTTTAGGAGCTTATAAGCATATTTGAAGTGTTTGGAAAAATAAGAGTTGACAACTTATAAGATATTTTTATAAGCACATTAAAGCTTATAAGTTGTAAAAAAAAAAATTTGAGATATCTCAATTTATTTTCATCACCACCTTTATAACTAATTCTTGGTCTTTGTTTTAATTGTAAAAAATATTACTTTCTTCGTACACAATAAATAGTCAATGTTGTCTTATACGATCATCCACAGTAAGACAGAAGGTTTAGGATTGGTTAATTTTTTTAATGGAAGAATACAAGTAATAGGGATAAATTCATTTCATTATGTTTGGTTGAGTTTTATATATCTGCTAATTCTGTGAACTGAATTTTGGTATCCTTGTGTGTTTCCTTCATCTATGAAATGGTTATTTTATTTTTGATTGTGGTTCTGTAATTTTATCTTTATTAATGTGTATGTATGGATTGAAAATTTTGGTTTTTGAATTTTAGGTTTGTTTGAATGTCTGATGTTTGTTGAGGAGACACTATGATAGTTATATATCTTTCATGTCTATTTCAATTTGTATATTCCATGTATTTTAATATATATAGTTACAGGAAAGATCTTGTTATTCCTGACTAAGAAAAACACAATCTATTTTAAAATGTAGAATATATTCATATTTCAATATTAAGCAGATATCTTGGATGAAACTTGAAATATGAGTGATGCAGAAATTAGTAGGTCTCAAAATTAATTGTACCTTCCGCAATTTCTAGTTGATCAAATCTAGTTCGATTTATGTCCCCTCATTGTTCCCCTACTTGGGCTGGTGAAATAAATTAGGTGATTAATAACCATCACACGGCGACACTGCATGTCCCTATAAAAGTTCCGTAAGATATTATTCCGACCAAAAGACTTGTGCCTTAAATACTCATGGAATAAATCTCATTTTTTCTTCTAATTATGATGGTAAGACATAATTCATTCTAAATGATAACTACTATCTTCGTCCACAAAAAATACGTTCATATTTTTGCACGTGGTTTAATGCAATATGTCGGAAGGTATTACAGGATATTGTGATGTCCGTTATGAATAAAATGAATATCTTTAGAAAGTACATATGTTGCATTAAACCACGTGCAAAAATATGAGCGTATTTTTCGTGAACGGAGGTAGTATATTTTAGTTGAGGATCATTTTTAAGGGGGTATTTAATTTCTTAAAACAATATCCAATTTTACATGCTCAATTAGATATGAACATTTATTGGGCACTGTCTACCCAAACATAAATTACATTTCGGAAAATAGTAGGTGCCTCGTACCCAGAAAAAAATTGCGGACTCTAACTAAATAATGTGAATTTCAATTTACATAAATAGTTATACAAGTGAGACCAACTATTCAAATTGTCATGTTTTATTATAAAATTAAATTGCATAAATAAAGCATTTAATAATCACACAAATCAAATAAATTTACAAAATATAATATTTGTAGGTAAAATAATGTCAATTTTAGAAATACCAACAAGCTCCAAGCTTCGGTCAAATTTTATATCCTTTTCAAAAATTATTTTGCCCAAAATATTATTTTATCAAAATTTTAAGAAATTTGATCCTATCAAACTACCCTTAATTTCAAAATTGAAAAGTTGGTCCAACCAAATAATTCATATTTCAATTTCCAGAAATTTGGTCCAACCAAATAATCTTTTATTAAATTTTCTGAAATTAAAACCAGTAGGCAAATCAGGCCTTTAAATTTTTTAAAATTTAAAAATAACTCAGGAATTTAATTGCAATTATATTAAATAAAATATTAAAGCATGAAAAGGAATGTAGCTGTAACGATGGAGTATATAACAATTTTTCTAATAAATCAAGACTAACGACTTCCTATTCCTTACTCTTGACTTAGTCACAGAATTATGTACTCCCAAATTGATAAACATTGGAACCGTGTTTTGAGATGGGCTTAAATCAGTGCAGTAATTATAAGGATGACTTTCTTATAAAAATTCAATCTTTAGGTTCAAACATAATGTATATATTTTATAAGTGTCCATTAGAAAACATATACCTATTACAATACAAAGTGAGAGTATATACCTATTACAATACAAAGTGAGAGTTTTAACTTGGCCACCGGGTCCTCACTTGAGTGAGTGACCCCGGGTTCGATTTTCTCTGAGAACGAATAAGAAAGAGATATAAGATTGACTTGGAGATATGAGTGTATGGAGACTTGATGAACTAACTACTAACCACTAATATTTACCGATAAAAAAAAAAAAAAAAAACAAAACAAAGTGAGAGTTTTGATGTAAACGGTATATACATATTACAATGCAAAGTGAGAGTTTCGATAGAACCATTCATATAGGGACTAGTAAACTTGTCTCTTTTTTTTCCTCTCCCATTTTGTTCTAAAAATAGGACTGATGTTTAAGTATCCAACACACTCTTTTCTTTCTCTCCCCTTTCCTTAAACATGGCATCTCAAGCCATAATTTGTATCCTATTCATAATCTCGTTACTCTCATTTCTCGAGTGATATTGCACTGTATTGTAATATGACCGGAAAAGAAAAAATTGGCGAACTCAAGTCTGAACTGGCACCGGATCCTAGGATCCTCCGCTTTGCGGAAAATGTAACCTGCGAGGTGGCCGCAGATCCTCTACATGAGGATATCAAAATAAGCCCAAACAAATACAATGTGGTTGGTCTTGACATGCTCTTTGCAAAGGATAAATTCTAGTTTTGGGCCGATGGGGGACTTGTTCTGTTTGCTGTTGGTACACTTTGATATCCCAGTGCGTAGAGGGCACTTTTCTTTATGAAAAGATGGTGGCTAGAGCTCAAGCA
Source organism: Prunella vulgaris (assembly GCA_026898435.1). Classification (NCBI taxonomy): domain Eukaryota; kingdom Viridiplantae; phylum Streptophyta; class Magnoliopsida; order Lamiales; family Lamiaceae; genus Prunella; species Prunella vulgaris. Next base: position 60,872 of record JAPKLY010000386.1, on the reverse strand, counting down.
CAACTTAAGGCTGGTGGTACAGACATTCGAGCACTGCTATGGTATCAACGGGAAAACGACCAGGCCGATGTAAGAGCAATTAAGTACAAGACGAGATTCCAAGAGCTCATAAACGATGTGCAAGCAAAAATATTGATATTGTTCATATGAATTTGTCATCTATGAATTGCCTCCAAAAACTAATGGTATATCATGACCAACTAACTTAGCTATCCATAACTAAAACACACATCTACAAATTAAACTTTTACAAAAATGTAACAAAAAAGAATAATAAAAAAAATTTCTGTGTGAAGATGTTACAAAACAAACCAATTAAATATTTCAAAAGAATTAAAAGTAGTTTTTTTGTGCATTACGTTTATCAATTTAGAGATGTTAAACGGGCCGTGACCCGGCCCGTTTAACCCTGTTTTTTATAGGGTTACGTCCGAGCATATGGCGGCCCGTATAAAATCATGCCTTTTTGGCCCGGACCGGTTAGCCCGCCGGTTAACCGGGCTGGCCCGGTAGCCCGGTTTTTTTTTTCATTAAATTATATAATTAATATATAATATAAGTTAATTAAATTGGAAAGTGATTGTGGGCTGTGGAGGTGTGGGCCATGGGCCTGTGTACTGTGGTTGTGAGCTGACCTGATTTCTCCTCACTTGTGTTACGCAATTGTAAACTTTATTAATTAAATTTTTATTAATTATTAATTACTAATTCATTATTAACTAATAGCTTAACTACAGATTAAAATAGAAAATAAGTAAATAAATTAGATCTCAATTAATTCAAAACTTCTGTTAGGGATATGTGAACTTTAGTTATTAAATCATTAGTTCTATTTTATATTAAATTTTAAATTGTAAAAAAAATTTACCCCGAACTCGTTAGTGGCCCGTTTAGCCCGCAGACCGCTAGGGTTAGGGTTAGGGTTAGGGTTAGGGTTAGGTCCAAGCATATAGCGGCCCGTTAAGGATGAACCGCTAAGGCCGGAGCCCTGTAGGGCTGGCCCTGGAGGGTTAGGGTCAGCCCGTTTAACATCTCCATTTATCATGCAATTCAAGATGAATTTGCAATTATTATCACTTAATAATTATAATCCATTGAACAATTTTAATTGTATAAGTTTTTTATCATGCAATTCAAGATGAATTTGCAAGTATAATCACTTAATAATTATAATCCATTGAACAATTTTAATTGTATAAGTTTTTAAAAATATACTTGAGTGTCATTATTCTCTTTGTACATACACATATACAAATTTTTGTTAAAATTACATTTTAATAGCTTCACATGTAAATTAGATCCCCATGCACATATAACATAAAAGTAGAACAAATGAGGTACATACAATTTAAATGCAAGCTAAGATATAATTAATTAAATAAGATTAAAGTAAATTAATTAATTCTTATTAGTGTATACACTAGGTTGTTGTTTGTGCATCGCAATGTATTTTATTCTACAACACAGCTTATATATAATTATACATATACCTGGATTATTGGCATTGATGATTGCTACAAGTCTACTAGCACATCGATATGAGCTTTCAGAATTTCATCTTATATTTCCTTGCCGTTGCATTGGCATAGTCGTTCTCCTCCTAATATCACAACAGAGCTCAAATGTCACTACCATTAGCTTTCAACCCGTTTGAGCCTTAGTCGCCATTGTTACACATAAAGGAAAGTGCCCTCTGCGTAATGAAATATTGACGTGTCACTTAAAGCACACATCCCATCAGTCCAAAACTGGGATTCATCCTCGAAAGGGACTTGGCAAAGAGCATGCTCGCTGACCCCTTTGTACTTTTTGAGATTTATTTCGATACCCCCATGTAGAGGATATACGGCCACCTTAAGGTTAGGTTTGCCGCAGAAGGATTCTAGGATTCGGTGCCCATTCGAACTTGAGTTCGTCAATTTTTCATCTTCTTACCATATTACTTTGTCTACTAATGACAAAGATGTTTTTTCAATATCTCTAAAAAAAATTATAGCAATTAAATTATGAATAGAATGCAAATTATGCTTAAAAATGCCATGTTTGAAGATATTCTAAAAAGAAAGGGGATAATTCAATTGAGATTGAGGGCATTTGTCATTTTTAAAGGTTTGCCGCAAATTGAAGGATTCTAGAATCCGGTGCCCATTCGGGCTTGAGCTCATCAATTTTTCATGTTCAAGAAAAAAGAGAAGAATTTACTGCCCTCAATTAAATTATCCCCTTCCTTTTCATGTTCAAGAAAAAAAAGAAAAAGGAAATTCATGTCCTCAATTGAATTATCCTACCCTTTTTAGAATATCTTATTCTCATCTTTTTTGAAATATGACATTTTTTTAGCATAATTTGCATTCTATTCATAATTTAATTACTCTAATTTTTTGAGAGATGTTGAAAAAAGATATTTGCCCTTAGTAGACAGTAATATGGTTGGAAGAGGAAAAGTTGACGAACTCAAGTCCGAATGGGTACCGGATCCTTGAATTCTTCTATTTGCGGCAAACCTTTATAAATGTCTTAAAAATTTACTGCCCTCTTCTTTTATGGTAAATTGAAAAGAAAATGACAAATCAAATAATAAATGACAACTTTTAATGTGTTGCACGTTAAAATGAAACTGACAATTAAGTGATAAATGTAAGTCACTATATTTACAAATAGTTATTGTGCAGAAAAAAAATGTGCTTCTGTGCAGAAAAAAAATGTGCTCCTGTGCAAATATTTTGAAAATATTTATAAATATAGTAACTTTCTTGAACCTATATGTAAATCATCCAACTTTTAATGTGTTGCACGTTAAAATAATAATTAGCTCCAAATCACTTTCTATGCATTAATAGGGTGCATAGTCGGGTGGGCCAATCCCCGTCCCCGCGAACTTCACGGGAAATTTTTTTGTCCCATTCACGCCCCGCCGGGGATTAAATGAATAAAAATTTAAAAAATATTATTAAAATTTAAAATGCATAACTAACATTAAATTTAATATATATATTTTATACATACATGAATAATTAAATGAATAATTAATTGACTATATATGTATATACATATATACATAATTTATATTTATAATTTATGCAGGTTCCCGTGGGACGGGCGGGAAATACAATCCCCGTCCCCGCCCCGTTTCTTTCGAGAATTCTACAACCCATCAAGCCTATTTTTTATGTGCCTTTTGTTTCTCATACCAAACGTCAGGAGCTTATTGGTTGCAATTATTTGCATCAATTAGTATAAAGAGTGACAATGACTTCTATTTAATTTATTGTTCTTATCTTGTCTTTTATATGAAGTGAAGTGTCATTAGATGTATAATTTTTATACTTATCCTGATGATGTTGAACTTGTTGTTGCTTCGATTTTATTGCTGACAAAATCTTTTGAAATGGGAGAGAATGATGAAAGTAGAGATTAATACTTTATAGTTTGAACTTCATAAGATTTTTAATTAATTATTATTAGAGAAGACTTTAACATATGAAATTCTAGTTCAGTTATTATAAGTAAGAGTTTTAAGATGGGGTTGAATTGAATATTGAATCCCACAAACGCAGAAGTATAACTTCTCTGTGTTCATGCAAACATTTGTTGATAATTTTGTATTCAGGTTACTGGGCTGGTGGTCAATTGATGAAGAAAGTCGAGAGGAACAAGCTCGGCTCTACTGTGCCTGAGAATCTGGGTAAATTTTATCTATTATGTAATTACACTTCTAATCCATTTCCTGCAATATTTTTTACATTAATTTCTCTGAGATCTATTTGCCTTGATCACTAAGTTTAGTTCACGCAAACCTAGAAACTTTGTTTTATGGCAATACAATATTAGCAGAACGAACTGAGCAAAACGTTCATACAAATTTGACCAAGTGGTGGGTATAATAACAAGTAATTTGGTTGATGCAAATCCTGCCCTAGTAATATAATCAAGTACAATAAAGGCACAAAATTTTAAATTTTATGAGAAATTATATACTCCCTCCGTCCCACTCTGCTCATGTTATCATTTTCGTCCGTCACACTATATATTACTTATTACTTTTTTATCTTTTTTATTTTCAATACTTTTTACAATATTTTTTCACTTTTCTCCATCACATCACTTATACTTTTTCACTTTTACCTTAATTCGTGTTCCCAAAAGCAACGAACAACTTATAGCAGGACGGAGGGAGTATATGTTTTACTTTTATTATTATGTGGTATACTTTTAACTTAATTCGTGTTCCCAAAAGCAACGGACATCCCCATTATACAATTATGTGGTATACTTCAAATAAAATAATACTTCTAAGTAGAAACTAAAGGTAACTTTAGCTTTTAAAATTAAGATCTTCAAATTAAAGGAAAAATAAAATAATTTAAGTGATTAGAATTTTATTGGGTACGAGTCAACATGTGACTTTAAAAAATATATCTTCACCAAGGTTAAAATATATCCATCTGCCACGTGGCGAATCCGGCTTACGGATTGACGAATCCACTGCACGAATCCTATTTATAAGCATTAAATATATTATTTAAATTGAATTTTATTATTTCGTATAATTTAAATTGATAGTGTTACACTCGTTTAATTTGAATTTACTAGTATGATTTATGTATTGAACTAATGCAACTCAAATTGATATTTTTTTTTACATTATTAAATATACTCAAATTTTAAGTGATAAAAAAAATATAAATGATTTATAATTGATTTATAAAAATTTTATAAAAAAAATATTTTTTAAATATTATATATAATAAAATATAAATAAATAAACGTATCCTTAACGAATCGCACCCTAATTTTTTTAAAAACTCGTATCCCCGAACTCGTATCGTATCGCACCCACATCTGCGTATCCGCACCCGTGCAACATAGATGCTAACTAGTCATTGAAATATATAGAATAGAATCTACCACACTCTACTTTTTTTTTTAGACAATTAGTAATTTATGATTTTTTTAATGTGCAACTAAAATAATATAACTAACTATATTTCATATAATCAAAAGGTCTATGGGAATATAAGTACAACGTGTGAATTTAAGTGGTACAAAATTATAATATCAATAATTAAAATTTGTAATAATTAACTTTCCAGCTACTGTCAATTTAAAAATAATATCATTAAAAGGTAAAAGAAACAAATCCAAATAATATATAGTCAACTCACTTCATGGTACGATGGTGGAGCAATATATCCATATCCCCTATAAATAAACTTCGAGAAATTTTCTTAAACCCGGAGTTGAATTCCACGCCATCTTGTATGACATAGTATTCTTTTTTGATACATTCTCACCATATCCAACTATAGTAACCGCATGGTTGCTTAAAACGGGTGTTGGACAAAGCTGTTCAAAAATACACTTTTTTCATATTACTTATATATATATATATATTTCATTTATGTTCTCTTATTACATGTTATTGCAGTAACATGTACTGTCTTTGCTCTTATAAATATTCTGCATTTTCATCTTTGGTATATTTACCATCGAAGCATTCGATTATCAGCTCAACAGCTCTATGATCATTTCAGTATTAAAGGTACCACCGACCATCCTGGCATAAATGTGCGCGATGCTATTAATTATATTCACAGCTTCGGTTTAGTATTAGACTCCGATTATCCTTGGGAAAGCTTCCCACAGCATTTTACAATGCCACAGCCCCCAGTAAGTACTGCATTTTAGTAATATTCTAATTTCGTAAGTTCACATTTTGTTTATTTCTTCCCTCAAGTCTATCTAAACCTATCTTCTACTTTACAAAACCTTTCAAATGTCTAATATTTGATTTTTGTAGGTGTATATCTTTAAAGCGAGTTTTGGTATAATTGAGGAGGAACAATTTGCAGCCAACTTGTGGGAGCGTCCGATTGTTTCAACTTATTACGTGACTGCAGAGTACCCACGTAATAAGTTAAAACAATCAGACGCTCCCACAAGTTGGCTGCAAATTGTTCCTCCTCAATTATACCAAAACCCGCTTTAACAATATCTAACTACGAATCGATTATTAGATAATTGGAAGGTTTTGTAAGGCTGGTAGAAACTAGTTCTAGATAGTCTTTAGGGAGGAAATAAGCGTTATGTGAACCTACGAAATTTGAATATTATTAGAATACAATACAAACTGAGGGTTGTGAAATTGTAAAACGTTGTGGAAAGTCTCTCCAAAAATATGCGGAATCTAATACTAAAACGAAGTTGCGAATATAATTCATAGTCTCAAACACATGTATGCCAGAAAGGTCGGTGGTACCCTCAATACTGAATTGATTAAAGAATTGTTGAGCTGATAGTTGGACGCGTCGATGGTGAATGAACCAAAGATTAAAATGCAAAAAATATTTATAAAAGCAAAAACAGTACATACGTTTGCAAGAACATGTAATAAGATAACATAAATGAAATATATATCTATAATAATATTATGAAAAAAAGTGCATTTTTGGATAGCTTCCTCTAACACCATTCATAAGCAATCATGTTGTTACTATTGTGGGATATGGTGAGGATGTACCGAAACAAGAATACTATGTCATAAATGATTTTCATGGCATGAAATTCAACTCCGGTTTTAAGTAAATTTCTCGAAGTTTATTTACAAGGGGATATATGGATATATTACAAATACACTCCACTATATTATATTTTTTTATATTTGTTTCTTTTACCTTCTAATAATATTATTTTTAAATTAACAATATCTGGAAAGTTGATTATCGAAACCTTATAAACATGAGCTGTGGAGATGTCATATGAAGAGCAGTAAAGAGATTTTAAAAGTTGAAGTCACTTTTAGAGTTTCTATTTAAAAATATTATTTTATTTAAAGTATACCACATAATTAAATAATGGGGATGCCTTTTTATCATAAAACTTAAAACTTTGTGCCTTTAGTTTGCATGAACTAAACTTAGTGATCAAGGTAAATAGATCTCATATAAATTAATGCAAAAAGTACAGCAGGAAATGAATTAGAAGTTTAATTACATAATAGATAAAACTTACCCAAATTTCCAAGCACAGTAAAGTCGAGCTTGTTCCTCCCGACTTCCTTCATCAATTGACCACCAGCCCAGTAATTGAAAAAATTTAGCAGCAGGAGGGTTCCCTGGAATCAAAGAGGTAAATTCATGATCGGTTCAATTGAAAGTTAAAACCAGAATTTTTTTAATGTACCTCCAAGTACATGAAGAGCATGATCTGATTCTGAAAACCAATAAACGGGAATTTCATCACATGCCCATCATTGTACACAGAAACATAGTCACTCGTGATGAGAATACAAACATTTAAATTACAAGATCAAAAGGAACGGTTTTCTATTTAATTTATAAAATTCTGAAATAAAAATTCATGTTTAGGAATCATATATTTCCATAATTTTTTTTAATAATCTGAATATGTGTATACGCAAACTGTACATTTATCATGTTTATGTTAATATGTGTTCTAAATATGCATCTTCGTATGAGCAGTATGTTTACATACACTTTGAATCACTTTATATGCTTGGTTATCTTATAGTATATGATTATGCGTATTTACATCCGTACATATGTGTATAGATTATTTGTTGATTTCTCTTTAATCAAAAATCTGTACCAAAACTCAAAAAAAAAAAAAAAGGAAACCTAGAATCTGTAATCCAAACCTGAACAAATCGTTCGAAACAGAAATCCAAAAACACAACAGGGGTCAAAAAAAAAAATTCCTCGAAACCAAATTCTGTGAAACCCCAAATCTGTGAACAGTTCTTGTTTAACACACCTGCTTATTTCACAAACCCACCATTTAAAAAAAATTCAAAATCTCTGAAACGATTTTTTTTTCAAAGTGAATCCCTGTTCTTCGTTTATCACTGTTTGTGAATCAAAATCCCAAATCAGATTTTTGAAACTCCAAATTTTTTTCGAAACCAAAAATTTTCAAAAATCAGATTTTTCGAAATCAAAAGATTTTCGAAAAACCAGAAATGGGCTGTCCAACGAAACCTACCTGTGTACGCGCCGCGACGACGAGATGCGTCCGGCAGACGCGAAACGATGCGGCGGGCGACTCCTGACCCGGAGACGATGACCGGTGACACGCCGGCCCCAGGTTCGCGACGGCAAGCGCCCCGAACGGCGGCGAGCCCTCATCGAACGCCGGTCGTGAACCGCGCGATGGCCCCTGAAGCGGCCTCGACGAGAACGGCGTCGAACACGCGACGGCGCCTCTGGCGCGATGGAAAAGACGGTGCAAAGGCCACCGCTCGAACGTGAGCCGCCCGATTGTGAACCGCACGATGGCGCCTCTGGCGCGACAAACGACGATCCACCACTGAACGGTCAATCAAGGTTGATCGGCCACAGATGCATGATGGTGCGAAAAAAGCGGCCGTCGTTTTCTTCCGTGCTTCATCTTGACAAAGTCTGTATTCTCACCGAACATATACATAACCCTAGTGGTTTATTTTCGATTGGACTCTCCTTTTATTTTGGACCCTTTTTTACTTTTATATTGATTGGGCATATTTTTATTGAGTTATTTGTGTTGGGCATGTTCCTTTATTTTTATATGGGCTATTATTATTTGTTTTTGAGCCTTAAGTTAATTTTTGGGCTTGAAGTCCATGATTAAAATTAATAGATTTTAATTTGGCCCAGGTTAAATGCACCAATAATTGTACTGAGCGCACCCACTTGTTGAGTGTACTCACAAATCTTTTCCACAAATTACCCTTCAATCTTAAGTTAATAAAAATTGCTGGAAAATACATAAATCAAACGTGCACCCACCAAAGAGTTAGAGCTCGAAAATTATTTTCGAAAATTGTCGTCGCTCCTTCGTCGTGACATCGTCGGCGTAGTTTCAGTAGCCACCGCGCCTCCTTCGCCGCAAACCTTCCAGGAAATGAGAATTGTAGTCGTTGCGCCTCCTTCGCTACGCCTACTTTGCACGAATCGAAACTGATTTTGTTGTCGGTGTTGTCGTTGCAGCTGCCGATGCCACGTCTTCTTCGCCGTCACTACAATGGCTAAATCAAAGCATCTTCCAGGTATTTGTTTTCATCTTCCAAATAGTCATAATCATCGTCGGCCAAATCCTAAAAACAAAACAAAAAAGGTCTTAAAAATTTTCAAAAAATATAGTTGGAAAACATCTAAAATTCGAAAATATTAATTGAAAAATTATAAATATTTCGAAAAAATGTGTCAAAATTATGTATGAATTTTGAAATAAAAAGTTGAATACTTGTAATAATTTTTTAATTTTTTTTCGAAATATGTCACAAATTTCGGCCACATTTTTTGATATTTTATCATTTTTTCAGCAAATCAGAGCCGAAATTCGTTCTTACGAATATTTTCAAGTTGCTCAAAAATTAAATATACACAATTTTCTCATCATATTATCAGTATATAACAAACCTTATTACGCAAATAAGAACTATATTTAAATATTCATAAAAAATAACTAACAAAACATTAAAAATAGTGTTTCAAAACAAACCCTAGTTGTAAAAAATATGGTGAAAAACTTACTGGAGTGAGGGGATGACGACGATGGACGACTATAATCGTGATAAGGAGTTGTCTACTTTTCGGCTACTTTGGAGTTCGTGATATGGAGTTATTCCGGCAAAAACTACTAAAATTTTGATAAATAAATGGGGTGAGTGCATAACTAGGTTTATTAAATAATTAGGAGTATATTAGTCATTAAACATGTTATTGATCATAATTATAATTTATGTGGATGCGCTCAATACAATTATGGGTGCATTTAACCTGGGCCTTTTAATTATCTTAGGGCCTAATCCTTAATAAATTTATAAAGCCCAAAATTACTGATAATATTTTTTAGTTATTAATATTATTTGGGCCTGAAACCTATGAACAAAGCACATATATTAATAATAAAATTCCGAAGTCCAAATTACTAATAATAATTTATTTTGGACCTTATTTATTAATAATTTTTGGGCCTGATGCTCATTAATATAATTCATGGACTATTTTTTAAGGGCCTAATTTTATGATTTGGACTATTTATGGGTTGGGCCCGATTATTTTATAAATAAATAGGCAACTTTATTTTGTCATTATTTGGGCTTGATGCCCATTAATAAAGATCAACGACTAATAACAAAATAAAATTCAAGCCCAATTTATACCCCTTAATTATTTGGCCCAATTCTTTTTAATACTCTTAGTCCGCCTAATTTTTTTTTAAACGGCACCATAATACAAAGATCAAAATCCACACCTACCCAGAAAGCAAGAGCTCTGATTTGTCTAAGACATCATCTCAACCAACGTCTCAAAAATGAATACCTCACTGAGAAGGATCCCAGTATTTTATGGACATCCCTGTAGGATCATCTCCAACAACAAACTATTGAGATCATTCCCCAAGCCCAATATGTTGAGTTACTTATCCACTTTTCACGCAAGTAACCCTGTACTCCAGCAGCAGTACAAGGCCAAAAACTATACCTCCCATTATGAGTCAATATCTGCACTTTTAGTTGCAGAAAAATATAATCAACTGCTTATGAAAAATCATAATGCAAGACCAGCTGACTCACAAGTAGTGCTAGAAGCACATGCTACTGCTCAGAAAAGTTTTAGAGGGTATAGATAGAGATGTTAAACGGGCCGCGGGCTGGCGGGCCGGCCCGTTTAACCCTATTTTTTACAGGGTTAGGCCTGAGCATATGACGGCCCGTATAAAACTGGGCCTTTTTGGCCCAGACCGGTTAGCCCGCCGGTTAACCGGGCTGGCCCGGTTGCCCGGTTTTTTTTAATTAAATTAAATAATTAATATATAATATAAGTTAATTAAATTGGAAAGTGATTGTGGGTTGTGGGCCTGTGTACTTTGGCTGTGGATTGTGTTACATAATTGTAAACTTTATTAATTATATTTTTATTAATTATTAATTACTAATTCATTATTAACTAATAACTTAACTACTTAAAATAGAAAATAAGTAAATAAGTTAGATCTCAATTAATTCAAAACTTTTAGGGATGTGTGAACTTTAGTTATTAAATCATTAGTTATATTTTATATTAAATTTTAAATTTGTAAAAAAAATTTACCCCGAGCCCGTTAGTGGCCCGTTTAGCCCGCTGACCGCTAGGGTTAGGGTTAGGTCTGAGCATATAGCAGCCCGTTAAGGATGAACTGCTAAGGCCCGGGACCGTTTAGGCCCCTGAGCCCTGTAGGGCTGGCCCTGTAGGGTTAGGGTCAGCCCGTTTAACATCTCTAGGTGTAGATGTGGAAAGGGGTTTGATTTGAATATGGGCTGCGGATCGACTCGAAGTCGAGGCCGTGATAGAGGAAAAGACTGAGATCGGGGTGATGGTCAACAGAATGCACAAGATGCCCAAACTCAAGGACATGAAAAAAGGTGTATCTCAGGTTCAAAATCCTACACCATAATCGAGCTCCCATTTTTAAAATAAGCAAGTCTGTTATAAGTGTGGATGCGATGACCACTGGTGTCGCACGTGTCGTACTCTAAAACATCTAGTCGAGGCTTATCAGCGAATGCTAAGAAACAAAAAGGGGAAGGCTCCTCAAGATGAATCACACCATACCAACTTGCCTGAAGCAGACTTTGACAAAGATAAAGATGACCTTTTGGGTGATGATATAAACGTTGATTACTTTTGAGACAATGAGTGATCGACACATACATGCTGATTATCTATTTTTTATGTTAGGCCTTATTTGCTATTTGCTATTGTTGCCCAACATGTTTTGACTGACTTTGCTTTCGTCATGTTTTATGATACTACTTGACTTTAAGGATTGCCTATTTATGCTTTATTTTTCAGTCAACCTCAATTGGCGATCACTATTGTCTACAAATTTATACATATTAGATATCGTAGGACCTAAGTGATTTCTTGTGCAGCTGATAAATCAGTGTCTGTACTCTTGGCTCTCCTTAGTATTCCTCGTATATGTGTGTATCAGTGTGTGCTTATGGAGAAGAATAACTTTTTATGTTTAGTAGATAGTGCTACTACACATCAGGCCTTCTAAATCTCCATACAACTTTTGTCCATCCAAAATATAACATAATTTGTCGGATTTTTTTTTAAGAAAAGAGTTATAGTATACCACACGACTTAAACTCTTCTGTAATTGAATTTATTTGTGAGACAAGTCTGAGTATAAACTCATTGAATGATTGTCTCATATTAAAGTTGGAATAAAATCGTCTATACTTTATTAATATTTTTGTTCATGGAGATTATATGTGGACTGACATATATAGTAATCGGACTATTTTATTATGACCATAATTGGTCTTCATCATAATGGACTTACATGTATATATTATCCACTTGTCACAATATTTTTGCATAATTTCTTGCAAAATTATTGAGCTTTGTCACAATTCTCAAATTGTCAATTCAATTCGTTCGAATAGACAATGTGAGTTGAAGTGAGCTCACACTGAAGGCACTTAATCTTTATTATATGACAGTGGAAAATCAAAGTAAAATATTAAGTCCATTAAGTCCACACCTGAATGGTCTAGCTGAATCACTAGTATGATGCATCAGATTAATTGCTAGACAGTTATTATACAAATTCCAACTTAGCTGCTACATGTTGGGGCATAAAATATTACATATAGCTTAAATTCGACCTACTTCATAAAATTAATACTCCCTATTTGCAACTAGTGCGTCGAAAATAATAATCATTTCCCATATGCGAGTTTTTTTTAGTTGTGCATTATATATTTGTATATCACTTTTAAAGTGTACCTCAATGGGCCACAAAGGAATTTAGGTATACAGATTAATTTTGTATCTCAATCCATTTTGAAATACCTAAAGCCTTTAATAGGTGATCATTTTATGGCCTGGTTCGCTGACTGCACATTTAATAAAGATCATTTTCCCTGCATTAGGGGAAGATTAGAAATCAAAATTTAATGAATGCCGAGAAACTTTTCTAAAGAAAACAAAGATCTTCAAATATTTCGACTCAAACACTAGTCAAATTGAACTGGAAGTTCAAAAGAAAATAAACTTGCAATAATTAGCAAGTAATCTGTCAGATGCCTTATCAAATGCATTACTGATTATAAAGAAGTGACTACAAATAGTTGAGGTTCTAATGAAATCAAATAATATTGATGTCTCTGTACGCCGGAAGCGTAATTGACCTCCTTACACAAAACCATGGTATATTAAAGCTAATAAAATATTCAGTCACTCTTGAAATCTCCTGAAGAGATTTGTCCTGAAGACAGAAATCTTAGTAAAAAGCATGTGCACATAGCAATCAAAACACTAGGATTGCGGAACACCTAGATCAATATATATTTTGGGAAATGATGAAGATCTGGTTTGTATGAATCTTAAAATAAATAAATACAGGAGATAAATATACCACTGCTGTCGATTTCAAGATGAAGATCCTCCCCGAAGCCAGATATGAATGGATAACACTTCGATTTCAAGATTACAAATCTGTAACGGAGTATAACTCTGCCCTACATCGCATTGTTTCTCAGCTTAAGCTGTGCAATGAAACAATAACTGATGAACAGTTAATTGAAAAACTCTTTCTACTTTCCACGCAAGTAATCTTGTACTCCAGCAGGCCAAAGAGTATCAAACTCACTCTGAGCTCATTTCTGCACTTCTAGTTGCAGAAAAGCACAACCAATTGTTGATGAAAAATCACAATACTAGACCGGTTGGCAAGTTGTGCCTGAAGCACATGCTACTCGGAAGAACTCTAGAGGCCGCAAACGTGGAAAGGGAAATGAGGCGAGTGGGGGCCGCGGATCGACCCGAAGTCGAGGCCGTGGTAGGGGACGAGGTCGAGGTCGCAACAATGCACAACATAGTGCAACTGAAAAGAATACACCTCAAGATCAACCATCGAGCTCACGTGCACATAATAAGCAACTCTGTCACAAGTGTGGATGCGACGACCATTGGTCTCACGCGTGTCGAACTCCAAAACATCTAGTGGAGCTATATCAACGTATGCTAAAAGACAAAAATGGGAAGGCTTCTCACGGTGAATCACACCACACCGACCTGCCCGGAACGGGCTTTGACATGGAGAAGGATGACCTCTTGGGTGATACAATGACTGTAGACGCCTTTGGAGACAATGAGTGATCGACACCAACTTGCTGTTTACTTGCTTTATTGATTAGACTTTTTGCTACTATTTGTTTTTGGGTTGACCAACATGTTTGACTTGCTTTTATTTGACTATGTTGCATGATACATTTTATGGATTATATGAATGCTTATCGATGCTTTATTTTTACAGTCAAATCCCAATTGTCGATCACTATTGTCTACAAAATTTAATACTTATTTGATATTATTAGGACCTAAGTGACCCCTTGTGCGGCTGATCAATCAGCGTCTGTAAACTTGGCTCTCCTTAGCATTCCTCATATCGAAACGTACAATTGTGTGCTTATGGAGATTAATGTTTTGTGTTTAGTAAATAGTGCTACTACACATACTATCTTGATAGATAGAAAAAAATTTCAAACATTAATTAAAAAGAAAGGAAGTGTCACTACTATTTCCGATGACGACATACAAATTGTTGGCTCCGGAAGAGCCTCGATAATCCTCCCTATGGGTACCGAATTAATAATCGAAAATGCTTTATTGTTTCCACAATCAAAGTGTACCCTCATCAGCTTTAAAGACATTCGAGAGAATGACTATCATATTGAGAGGAACACTGAGGACAATAGTGAATATCTGTTAATGACTCACTATTTAGATTGTCGAAAATACATCGTCGAAAAACTTCCTTCTTTCTCGTCTGGCTTGTATTACACATACATCAGACCCTCAAATCTCAATATAGCCCTTAATCTAAAATTTAATGATCCAAATTCTTTCAAACTATGGCATGAGCGGTTAGAACATCCAGAACAAACCATGATGCGTCGGATTTTATGTAATTCAACTGGCCATAACATAACATACAACAGAATCCCTTCTGTTAACGAATACATATGTGATGCTTGCATAATGGGTAAATTTATAATTGGACCTTCTAGTAGTAATTAAGAACAGAATCTCCTAAATTTTCTTGAACAAATTCAAGGAGATATTTGTGGACCGATACATCCTGCATCCGGACCATTTCAGTACTTTATGGTCCTAATAGATGCCTCCACTCAGTGGACTTATGCTACCATGCTATCCACCCGCAATACTGCTTTTGAAAAGCTTATTGCCCAGATTATCCTGTTGATATCTCAATTCCCAGATCATCCAATCAAATCCATGCGCATGGACAATGCCGGTGAATTCACCTTTAAGGCATTTGATGATTATTGCTTGGCATTGGGAATTAAAGTGGATCATTCGGTCCCTCACATTCATACTCAAAATGGTCTAGCCGAATCATTAATTAAACGTCTCAAATTAATTGCTAGACCGCTACTACAAAAATCTAACTTACCCATTTCATGTTGGGGGCATGCAATCTTACATGCATCATCACTAATCAAAATCCGACCAACTGGATATAATGAATATTCCCCTATTCAACTCGTGCGTGGAAATGAACCTAACATTTTCCATCTGCGTACATTCGATTGTGCAGTGTATGTTCCAATACCACCTTCTAAGCGAACCTCTATGGGCCCACAAAGGAAACTCGGTATTTACATCGGTTTTGTATCTCCCACCATACTTAAATACCTTGAGCCTTTAACTGGGGATCAGTTCACAGCCCGATTCGCTGAATGCACATTCGATGAAGATCTATTTCCGGCATTAGGGGGAGAGAAAAATACCACACTAAATAAATACCTTGAAATTACTTGGAACACAAAAGATCTTCAGTTCTTAGACCCACGCACAAATCAAACTGAACTTGAAGTTCAAAAGATAATAAATTTGCAATACTTAGCAAATAATCTGCCAGATGCATTCACCGATCATAAAGGCGTATCTAAGTCGCATATACATGTAGTAAATGCGCCTCAAAGGGTACAACTCCCTTTGAAGACAAATGTTAATCCTCCCATGCGCCAGAAGCGTAAATGAAGCATTAACATAAGCGAACCAAGTTCGCGTAAGTGTAAATCTAGCAAACACATTATGTCACCCCTAAAATCTCCTGAAGAGATTCGTCCTAAAGACGAGAATCCTAGTCAAAATGCACGTGCACAAGCAAACAATGACTCTAGGATTGCGGAATTATCAGACCGATACTCTTTGGGAAATGAAGAGGATCTGGTCGATGTAAATATCGAAGTTTCAACAAACTTCATAAATAAAGGAGAAAAACATATCACTGTTGTCGACAACATATTCGTACCCATAGTTGCTCTTTCTAAAATCTGGTAAGTATCTAAATTCGGTGCCCGAAGCACTTTGATTAGATGCAATAGAAAGAAGCAAATATGGAAGAGCTAGACTCGCAAAATAAATAAACTATTTTGTTCTATCGTACATACCCCCTAAATATTTTATCCCTGAAGGATATAAATGGGTATTAATACGAAACAAAATGAAGTTGAGAGATACAAAGTGAGATTAACAGCTTAAGGGTTTTTCGCAGTGACCCATTATTGAGTTTGATATGATCAAACAAATTCTCCTGTTGTGAATATTATAAAGTTCCGCCATATATCTCTGGCAGTTGAACTAAACTTAGAAATGCAGTTAATGGACATAGTTACCGCATACTTATACGGATCATTAAATTCTGATATCTATATGAAAATCCCTGATGGATTAAATATTCCCCAGAAGAGGAATAACGAACATTGTAGTATGTTCAGCATTAAATTGCAACGCTTGTTATATGGCTTAAAACAGTCAGGTCGTATGTGGTATAATCGACTAAGCGAATTCCTCCTGAAGAAGAAATACATAAATAACGAGGCATTTCCTTATGTTTTCATTAAGAAATTCCTTAATGGTTTTTGCATCATCTCGGTGTATGTTGATGATCTAAACATTATCGGAACAAGGAAAGAGATTGAAGAAGCAAGTTCAATCTTAAAAACTGAATTTGAAATGAAAACTTTGGGTAAAACCAAGTTCTGTCTTGGCCTGCAGATCGAGCATTTCCCTGAAGGAATACTGATACACCAATCAGTCTACCTAAAGAAAGTGTTGGAGAGATTCCACATGGATAAATCTCATCCTTTAAGCACTCCAATGGCTGTCCGTTCCCTCGATATGTAAAAGAACCCATTTAGACCTAAAGAAGATACCGAAGAGCTATTGGGACCTGAAGTTCCCTATCTAAGTGTGATTGGCACACTGCTCTATCTTGCAAACTGCACTAGGCCCGATATTGCCTTTACAGTGAGTCTACTTGCAAGGTTCAGTGTCTCCCCTACGAGGAGACATTGGAATGGTGTGAAACATATTTTACGATATCTTCAAGGTTCACAAGATCTTGGTCTTTTCTATCAAAGAAACCAGGACAAAACACTTGTAGGTTATGCTGATGCTGGTTATCTATCTGAACCCCACAATGCGAAATCGCAAACGGGTTATGTCTTCCTCTGTGGTGGTACATCCATTTCATGGAGATCTGTCAAACAAACTATGGTGACCACATCGTCAAACCACTCAGAGATCATAGCTCTGTACGAAACTGCACGAGAATGTGTTTGGTTGAAATCCCTTGTAAGACACATTCACGATTCGTGTGGTATCCTTTCTGTTGACTTAAGCTCCTCAATTATCTATGAAGATAATGCTGCATGTATTGCACAAATGAGCAATGGCTATGTCAAAGGGAACTTGACGAAACATATTTCCCCAAAATTCTTTTATCCTCATGAACTGCAGAAGAGTGGTGAGATCATGATAAAATAAGTACGCTCAAGTGACAATCTCGCTGATTTGTTCACTAAATCTCTTCCCACTTCGACTTTTGAAAAGTACGTACATGGAATCGGGATGCGTCGACTTGGAAGATTGTTATCTTCAGGGGGAGTATCAAATCCAAAACAATCCTGAAGATTGGATCCTGAAGATCATTGATAATACTCCTCTGGGTAACTCTTGTATTCTTCCATGTCACTGTTATTATGTCCAAGGGGGAGTGTTATAATATATTCTGTATAATATATTATATTATATGTGGACATAATATTAGATATGGTCCAATGGGCTTTAGGCCCATGGACTTAGAGTTAGGGTTAGGGTACTTCTATTTATTGTATTCTAAACCCTTGTACTTCATACGCTTTCATACTCTGTACAAACTATACGACAGTCATATTACTATCTCCTGGCTTGGTCGCCCCAGACGTAGTCACGTTGTGACGAACTGGGTAATCAAATCATGTGTTCTTATTTTACGCTTTATCGTTTTATTCGATTACAACAACTATTTTCCTGGCAGAAAATAACAAATTAATCCTCAAATTTCTTTTTTTTTTTCAATTTCCTGCATGCTATATTGAGTTTTGTTAATTAGATAAAATTAGGCCAAATAATAATTAATTCAATTGTCTTATTAATTCATTTCAAATTCCTATAATATTTCAATAGTGTTAATATTGTGAGAATCAAACACAATTAATCAAATTAAGTCATCAAAATTCTATAAATTCATATCTAAATGAGCACAAATTAATTTAAGTATGACCCTAATCACCCTGATGTGTAGGCTGGTAAATCCACATAATGCCTCATATGGAGATATGTGTAAGATAACATGGTGCATAATAATAATTAATTAGTTAACATAAGTATTTATCTTAATGATATGATTTAAATTATCCTATGTGTCAAATGCGTTGGGTAACAATATCTGCGGTTGGTTTCTGATAATTATTAGGGATGATAATTTGGTCTGCCCTGACCTACTCCGACCTGAACCCGCACAGTATGGATCGCCCCACCCCACGATCTGCAGCGGAGCGAAGCAGATATGTATATCATTATCGCCCTGTCCCGACCTGCCACGCTCCATTTTGACCCGTTTATATTATTAAAAATTGAATATATATGGTATTTACAGAAAAAATATTATTATTTATTAGCATATATATATTATAAATAAGAATAAATTTAATTTAACAAATATATTTTAGATCAATATATACTAATAAAAAATAATATGAAATATATTATGATGTTTTAACTATAAATTTTAATTGATATCAACATATTAAAGATAAAAATAAATTCGTATATTATATTTTTAATATCATAAATTTAGTTTTCTTTATTAAGATCTTAAATTTATTTTAAATATGTAAGAATATATTATACATTATAAGATTTTAATTTTGAATGGATCGATCTGTCCCACCATGTGATCCATAACGGATCGATCCGATCTGATCCATACATAGAGTGGAGCGGATTTGAATCTTATAGTATCCGCCCCGACATGTTCCATTTGTCATCCCTAATAATTATCTCATTGAAAGAATGAGAAGATAATAAGAAAAATGGTTAACTAAACCTTAATTGGAACTGGTCCTCACCCCACCTTTAAAAAGACCACAAGATTACAGATTATATTTCACCTAATTCCGCGGTAAGGAAAAGGGCAAAAAGAGAGAGAACAATTTCTCAATAATCATTCAACAAAATAAACAATGGCTCTTCAAGGTTAGTATCCTAATTAAATATTTGAATATGAGAATTATGAAGTTCTATGTTCCATGCCTAAGTCTAAGTGCTTGTTTGCAAAATCAACATAAAAAATAAAAATTCTTATTTTTAAAAAAATCATTTAAAATATATTTTCAATAATTATTTTAAGTACTTATTATTACTTTTGGTCAAACAACAATTTAGCTTTTAACTTCTACTTAAACACTTCTACACATTCCCCAATAAAATAATACTCAATACCCTTTTTAAAAGCACTTCTTTTGCAAATACATTTTTCTTAATTATTTTTTAAAATTGTTTAAATTTAAAACACTCCTTATTTTTTATTTTGCTACTAAAATTACTTAATATCATTTTTTATTATTTTTTTAATTCTACTAAGGATAGTAAACATGCACTTAAATCAAATTTATATTATGAATACAATAAGTAGGTGAGACGCTTGATTTGAATGCCACTTGTTACCTCATTAGCATTACATGCAGTCGCTAGGTGGCTACCTAAGGCGAAACAAGGTCTTACGTGTCAAAAAGTGGCGACGAGATATGAACATATCTGATACCAATACCATGTACATCTCAACCTTTTCCATGGGATTAGACGGGGGACTGAAAATAATAAGGCGGCAAAATTATTAAATCCTAAAAAATAGGTATTGTGTAAAAATAATCTATAATAAGCATATTATAAAATTATTTTGAAGTGTCAAATATTTGATTAGATGTATCAAAATATTTATCAAATGTATCAAAAGTTGAGGTTAATAAAATCTATAATAATTATAAGATAATATTATTGATCTCAATTTTTAATACATCTGATAAAATTTTTAATACACCTAATTAAATATTTAATACCTTAAAATTGATTCATGATAAGCTTATAATGAACTATTTTCATACAAAATTTTATCATTCTGAAAATAAAACAAAGAAGCCAATCAATTATATATATGAGAAAGTATAATTCTAAAGAGCTAAATTTGGAAAATATTTATTATAGTTACCACAACTATCACGTTGAAAGTTTTTATTATGTTATGAAAAATATAAAATAAAAACGTCAGACACTGGATGTGGGGTGTAATGTGATCACATTACGTCAAACATCTAATAAAAATGCAGTAAAAAAAATAAACAACCGATAAAATTTTACAAATTATATGAAATAACTTGTGAATGTCTACGGCAAAAATTATTCACTATCTCAATGTGAATTACAATTTACAATAAGTCCTTTGGAATTAAGAAAATTAAGAAATACATCCATAGATTCTTCTGTCTGGATTCATTTTTGAATATGATGTACAAACCGTGCAACAAAACCACAATGACACTTCTATTGCGCTCGAAACTCGTTGATTCATACGAATTTCTAGAAAACATCTCTCTTCCTTTTCGTACAGTGAGTATGGGCTCAAAAGAATTTAAGTTTTTTGGTGTTTTGATTTGGGAGGGAATTTGTGGTTAAAAGTGTATTTTGTCAAGACCTAATTCCCTCTAAATACCCCACATTAGTATTTTGTTTAAAAAAAAGAAAGAAAAAATGGACTCACGTGTGTATTACCGAGTGTGTGACTAGTTATAGGCAATTGGATGACGAAAATCATAATTTTTGTTAAGTTAAGAAAACAAAAATTCAAAACTTAAGAGGATGAAAACCATAATATTTGGTAAGTTAAAGGACGAAAACGAAAATTCAAAACTTAAGACAACGAAAACTAAAGTCAACAAAACTTATAGGACAAAAATGTATATTTTCCTTAAATTTGATTACAAATTATAATCTTAGCAAGATTCTTGCACTCCACAAATTGATTAAAAAAATAATATGCAAGGAATGCAATCTATTGAAAATATGGTATGTCTAATTTAATAATATATTAATTTAATAAATACTTTTTTATTCTTAATTAATTTGCCTCCATTACGATTAAAAGTTAACCCTTCTCCATGATCTACTAACTTTTTACTAAATTCAATACCAAGTCAAAGATACTATAAATAATAAATGATTTTTTTAATCTTCTACTAATTCTATTACAAAGTTCCATAATCTTAATTATAACATCAAAAGAATTTAATTTGAGTAAATTGGGGTGTAAATTTCTTAGATTATAGGAAAGTAAATATATTTTTCCACCATCATAATATACATATCTTTTTATGTATATTTTAAAATTTTAAAATATAATATTAGTTATAATCATGTATTTTTAAACCTTTTTATGGTTAAAAGAACCTAAAATGCTATTACAATACAACTCCATCAAAAAATACTATTGAGAATGATATTTTTAATAAATTTAGACTGACCTCCGGCCTTTCAAATACTAATTTTGTACTAATTAAAAAAATGAAATGTTAATTAAATTTTCACAAATTCTAGTATGCACCCCTGTGCATACTATGCACCTTGATTTTACTTTAATTTTGAATTTAATTTGATATTTCCAGAAACACACAGTACACGCCGCACTGTGTATTTTTGGGGTATAAATAAATTGTTTTTCGGATATTAATAATTGTTCTTGGGGTATTAATAATTTATTTTTCGGGTATTACAAATATGTTCTTGGGGTATTAGTTAAACTTCTCCAAGTTCTTGCATCCTTGCCTTTTGCCCCTGCGTGTAAGTTTAGTTGGAGTGTGTCTTTACACTTGAGGAGGTAAGTCGCGGTGATAATCAGGTTTCCTGGAAAACAGAATGAGGAACAAGCTTCAATCATTAGTTAAGTTGTTGCAAAATAGAAAGGATATGTTTGAGTTGATTGATCTTGAATATTCTATTACCTTTTCCCTCTTCATGGTTGTGGTTGTGGTATTGGAATGTGATGAAAGGGATTTTCCCTGATTTTTTGTGCTTTAATACCTTCCAAATCACATTACTAACACCTGCTCCCCAACCTGTATTAAGGGAGAAATAAATTGGAATTTTAATGAAAATGTTAGTACATTTTTTAAGAAATTAAGCTGAGAGATCGACATCAAAATATTATACCATTTCCACCGTCAGTCTTGTCTAATGTGTGTGCAACCCTGCCAACAACTGCACCAAAGGAGTGTTTATCCTTCTATGTATTCAAAAGAATGTACATTATAATTAGGGGTTGCATTTAATTTATGTAATAAAAATGTATTTGTTAGGATCAAAATTTCCATAACTTGCTGACCTGATAAGCATGAACAGAATCATATCCAAGAACGATGTCTGCTACATTTCTTGTAGAAACAAATCCTTTAGTAATACCCGAACAATAGATAATAAATACCCGAAGAATAGATAATAAATACCCAAAGAATTCTTTAGTAATACCCGAACAAT
>JAPKLY010000386.1:0-37928 GCA_026898435.1 Prunella vulgaris | reverse complement strand
CCCAAAGAATTCTTTAGTAATACCCGAACAATAGATAATAAATACCCGAAGAATTCTATAGTAATACCCAAACAATAGATAATAAATACCCGAATAATTCTTAAGTAATACCCGAACAATAGATAATAAATACCCAAAGATTTTTTTATCAATACCCAAAGAATTTTTAGATATTATAAATTATTTTTTGAATATTACTTGTTTATTAATTATTTATTTATAAATTATTCTTTCAATATTATAAATTATTTCTTAGTATTAAACATTTGTTTAGGTTGATTGCATTATGCATGGGTTTTTTGTCAAAGTTGTCATTCGATTGCGCCATTGCATCTATTCAGTATTTTAAATATTTTGAGCCAAAATTAAGTAGGATATATAATATAATATAATATTAATCTTAATTAGTATATCTTTCCATTCAAATTGAATGATATCATGTTTTGAGACGTATGTATTGTATGCTTATGTTATATTTGGCAAA
Source organism: Prunella vulgaris (assembly GCA_026898435.1). Taxonomy (NCBI): domain Eukaryota; kingdom Viridiplantae; phylum Streptophyta; class Magnoliopsida; order Lamiales; family Lamiaceae; genus Prunella; species Prunella vulgaris. Next base: position 37,444 of record JAPKLY010000386.1, on the reverse strand, counting down.
AATAAAATTGGATTGGAAATAGTAAAAAATTAAGGGTGCATACCATGCACCCTTGTGCACAGGAGAATCACTCTTAAATTTTTATATATTCATAGACTTTTTAAGATAAAAATAACCTAAAATGAAGTTCCGACCCAACTCTGTCACAATATATTTACTAGAAATGCTATTTTTTTCACTAGTCCCCGACCTTTTAAGAATACTATTTAGCTATTAATAAAAATTTAATAAATAATGTCAATCGTAATCATGTATCTTTTTAATTTTTTTTGTTGAAATTTTTTAAAAAGTCATTCCGACCAAACTCCATCAATAAAATATTAACGAGAATGATATTTTCTATAAAAATTCGAATGACACCCGACCTTTTAAAATGCTAATTATGTACAAATAAAATAAAAATTAACATAAATTAAAATTTTATATATTTGTATTTTTCCTAGGTAAAAATAACTTGAAAATAAGTTCCAACTCAAATCGGTCATAGAAATTTTACTGAAAAATGCTATTATTAATAATTTAATTGAGCTCCAACTAGATTCCTACCTTATAAAAATATTAATTTTGTACAAATAAATATTAAAAAATTAACAATAATAAAAAATTTATATATTTGTATTTTTTTTCTATGTAAAAATAGCTTGAAAATAAGTTTTGATCCAAATCTGTCACATAAATTATACCTGGAAAAGCTAATTTTTAATAATCTGACCGGGCTCTGACCTGACTTTGTCTTTCAAAAATACTTATTTGATTCTTAAAAATTAAAACGATTATGTTAGTCATATTCATGTATCTTTTAAATTTTTTCTAGGTTAAATAAACCTAAAAAACTATTCCGACCTAACTCTGTTAAAAAAATAAAACTATTGAGAATGATGTTTTAAATAAATTTAGACTGATTTCCGACCTTTGAAAATACTAGTTTTGTTTTAATAAAAAAAAAATATAGCGTAAATCAAAATTTTATATATTCATATTTTTTAGGTAAAAATAACTTAAAAAGAAGTTTCAACCCAATTCCTTCACAAAAAATTGAATGGAAATGCTATTTTTTAAATAATTTGATCGGGCTCCAACCAGGTTCCGACTTTTAAAAGATTCTTATTTAATCCTTAGAAATTAAAAATCTAATGTTTGTTAGTCATAATCATATACCTTTTAAATTTTTTCTACGTTAAAAGAGCTAAAAAAAATCATTCTGACACAACTCCATAAAAAATATACTAACAAAAATAATATTTTTAAAAAATTTAGATTGATCCCCGACTATTCAAAATATTAATTTCTTTTACTAATAAAAATTACAAAGATAACATCAAACAAAATTTAAATATATGCATATTATTTTATAGGTAAAAATAACCTAAAATATAGTTTCGACTCAATTTCGTCACAATTTTTTTTTTTTACTGGAAATGCTATTTTTTTAAAATCCGTCCAGATTCTGACATTTCAAAAATACTTATTTAATCTTTAAAACTTAAAAAGATAATGTTAGTCATAATCACATATCTTTTAAATTTTTATAGATTAAAGGAACGTAAAAAATCATTCCAACCCAACTCCGTCAAAAAAATACTATTGCAAATGATATTTTTAATAAATTTAGACAAATATTCGACTTTTCAAAATACTAATTATTTTACTAATAAAAATTAAAAAGATAATGTTAATCAAAATTTTATATATGCATAGTATTTTTTAGGTAAAAATAACTTAAAAAGTAGTTTCAATCTAACTCCGTCACAATTTTTTTTACTAAATATGTTATTTCTAAAAAAATTGGCCAAATTCCGACCAGGTTCCGGCCTTTTAAGATTACTTATTTAATCCTTAACAATTAAAAAAGAATAATATTAGTCGTAGTCATGTATCTTTCAAAATATTTTTTTAATAAAATATTATATTAATTTTGTGTAACAAACGAAATTGGAAAAATATTAGGAGTGAAAATAGAAACTAAAAATAAGGAACGAGAGTTAAGGGTATATTGGTCATTTATTTAAAAAAAAGTAAAAAAAGAGTTTTTATAAATTTGTGAAAAAATAAACAGGCTAAAATTTATAGCTTTTTTTTTTTTAAAATGTAAAATTTATAGCTTTGTGAAAACATAATCCATACTTTGAATGTTATTTATGGAAATTAGGATAATTTGTGAGGGTATTTTTGTAATTTCGACTTATATAAATAAGACGGTTTTTCCATCATATACTTTCATTTCTTCATCTTCAATTTCTATCATCTTTGAAAATTTTCAATTCGGCCGCTTCACATCGCCATCTCGCAGCGTCTGCTTCATTTTCCCTTTGCATAAGGTAAACAGAATTATCAGCCCTAATTTCTCTCTATTCCGGCACAAATCTGAAATTTGTTTTTTGTAAAATTATTATAAAGAGAGACATTGATTCACATATTACAAAATCTTGATACTAATCACACGTGTCAATTAGTTGGGATCTTTGATGGAACACAAATCTGAAAGTATTACTGGGTCGTGAAACGTTAGTGTTTCTTTGTGAAACTTTTTACAATTATGAATGCACAATTGATAAAATACATTAAATTAAATTGGCTACTGATGTTCTTCATACATGTTTTATCGTGTTACATAGTTACTCCGTTGTAGAAGGAAAGATCATAGTCGGTGCCAAAAGCATTGTTCTAAAAATCGGCCGACTTGACCGATTAGTATGCAACTAGTCGCTTGTTGATCATAATGGAAAAGGATTGGCCACCTTTAGAAGAATGCCCGCAATATCGTTTTGGGTTGATGAAAGCGGCCCTATTTAGGTATCCGTGGGAAGAAGATGGATATGCATTTGACTTCGATAGCTTTTATCCCCCAATTCCAGATGAACCCCCATTCCTTCGAAAGCTTCTGGAGAGCACGAGGAGGGGGAACAAGGATGGGGTCGTGGAGAACACGGAGAATTGCCCACTTTGCCACCCTCACGTGGATCTGCCTCCAGGTTGGCGTCTCCCATTCCCTAAGCACATGTGTTTACCTCCATCTTTCTCTGTCGAGAGTATGGGTCACATTACTTATCCGGAGATAGGAGAGCATCCAGTGTGGGATATGGACCCAATTCCGTGCCCCTTTCATATTCTCTCTCATCTTTACGGGCAGAGGAGCAGTGTAGATGAGCCGTTTCCTAGTCTTGTAACTCCGGAGGAGCTAGAGAGCACAAAGAAATTTCTTAAAGAATTGCGAGCGAGCAGAGTGAGTAATTAGTTACTATGATGATTGATTGATTCCTTTTTTTTTTTTTGGGTTATTACGAATTATGGAATATTATGTTTGAGAATAATTTCAGGGTTACCAGGTGGAAAGCATTCCGCACCGAGGTCTTGTCGACTCTCTTCTTTTCGCCAAAAAAGCTAACCTTGATGCTCCAATCTGCAACGGAAACGGGATAACTTCACGGAATTTGATAGAGGATGCCTTGGATGATGTGATTGATTATATTAGTTTCAAGGTACGTGATCGAATATTGATCAATTTATCCTTAATAGCTAATTAGCAATCTAACTATTACATATTTGATGTTATGCAGACTGGTAAAAGTTTCCAATTGGTTGAGGTTTTGAATGCTATTTATACAAGGCCTTTCTGCTGCTGCTCCACCTGTCCCTTCCCAGATTTTTATTGCAACTCTGAAATCATTGGCACCAGAGCGTACTATTTTTAACACCAAATTCCCACAAAATTCTAACCCGAATATCCTTGAGTGCTTGGGGCAGCCAAATTATGAAGCTCCTATCAGTTATAAGCCCTGGGGTATGTAATGCAATGTAATTAATTTCTCACCTTATTATGGGAAAACCACTATTTCAGTATTTACTTTGAAATTTCTGGCAGTTTTAAGATATTTGAACCTGATTCGGAAATCACACTTACACATAAGCTAACAGCCTAACACATAAATCACCCTTAATGTATATTCATTCCTACATCTCTCCACCTCTTTTTAGTTTTATATTTTCACCATTCATATTTCTTTCATTTCTTTGTTATATATTTTTTAATTCTTTAGTTCATATATTAACTGAAGTGTAGAAAATAATGTGATATTTTTACTGCAGTTACAGAAACTCATGTTCACCAATTAAAGTTAAATTTGGAGTGTGTTTACTGTTGTAGGGAACGTTTTGATCAATTTTCACCATTGTTGTACACCTCAAATATAAGAATTCTTCTTTTATAAATTGCAGCAAGATGAGATAAGGAAAAGGCAAAGGGATCATAAATCAATCCTACAACCTCTGATGTCCTCAATGCCTGAGGAAAAATCAATTGGAATTGATAAGAAAAGGAAAAGGGATCATAAATCAATCCTACAACCTTTGATGTCCTCAATGCCTAAGGAAAAATCAATTGGAATTGGTAAGATCTCTCTCTCTTGATGTCTGTATCGAAATTGGAAATATTTTAAAATATATCAGGTAATCGGTCTGGTAGGTCCTTTAAAGTGATAAGACCTGATATTCGAACTAGACCCGATGCTTGAGAAATATCCAACCAGATGGGTGGGGTTGGGCCGGGTACCTGATATCTGGTTCTTAGTGCACAGCCTGACCATAAAGCTCATGGTCTTTGGCTAGAAAGAAACAATAAAATATTGGAAGATAGTGAAGAAACATTTGAGGAAGGGATAATAATTTTTCAGGACACTAAATTTATGGGAAGGTACGGAGGTGATAGGAAATAGGCAATTTTTTTCTGGGGTTTCACATTTAAGATGCTAACTTTTAATTTGGACCAATTATGACCAGAATTACATGTTATGCATGTACATGGTTGCCCAATTTTGGGCTAATTAAACCAAATCATATTATATATATCTTAAAATGTTAAAATATCTGAAGAATATTTAATAACAATAGAAAAATCAATGTAATGACATTACTATTGAATTCATTTGCACTGTGTCAGCTTGTTCATAAAAGTATTTGCAAGTATAATTCAAGCCACAACCACGTTCCTTGTTAAATAAGGGTATCTTTGGTCTCTAGTTTGCTATGTCATTCTTTCTCTTTTCTTTTTTTAAATTTTAAATTAACGTCTCTTATGTAACTTAATTGTATGTTTGCCCAAATTTCATCATCACCAGCATCCATATTATGCTTCTATGTAAAGTGAAACTCTGTGTCATGAGTATATCATCAAATCTTATGGATGCAGGGAATAGCTGTGTTCATAATGGGGGAAATGGAGATTTGGTCGTAGGTGAGGAAGAAACAAAGAAAAAGGAAGATGAGATTGAAGAAAAGAAAGGGGAAAATACTGATGGTCAGAAGAAGAAAGTGTAATTGAATGGAGGAGATCTACTCATTTGTGAAGAAGGGAGTTAAATCTGGGCCTTACAGCTGGCCTATTGATCAGTCTACTTTAGTAGTTCTTTAAGTAAATAGTATTTCTCTCTAGAACAATCAGTTTTTAAACATAGCAATTTGTAATAGGTAGAAAATGGAATGATCAGCAAATAGTACCAAATTCTCTTTCTTTTATCTTTTGTCCTTCCTTCTTCCTCTTATTTCCTATATCATTCAATCTATTTTTACATTTTCAACCAAATTTCATTTAAAAAATCACAAAAGTTATGGTAAATTATAAGAAAACTATCTAAACACAATATTTGATATATTAAAGCCTTCTTTTCCTCGGTCATAGAGGAGGGGATGTGCTTCAAAGATCTGTAGAAATCAGAAAAGAAGTTGGAACAATTGTTACAATCGGAATCTATGAAATGGAAGCAACAGAGGCAAAAATCAAAGAATATGTTCAAGGGCTGACTTCTAAGATGGGTGATCAGCTTGGTGGTATTTCAGGAAAACTGGTGCATGTCACCAAAACTCTTGTAGCACTTTCTGAATGTTGACAAGGGCAAAGGTCAGTTAGAGGGAGATTCTATCCTAGGAAGTCCTGATTTTGGCTTCTCTACTGTAATACCATTACACAACAAATCTAGGAAACACTTGAAATCAAGCAGCTCATAGCTGGAATTCAGTTTAGAGATCCAGTTCCTAAGGTAGATTTTCCTAGGTTTGACGGCACCAAACCTAGATCATGGATACTCAAATGCAATGCATATTTCCAAATCATATCTAATCTCACGGATGCACAAAAGGTAACACTAGCTTCTATTCATTTTGATGGCAAAGCTTCTTTGTGGTTTCATAATTTCAGTCAGAAATGTGTAGATTTAACTCGGGTCCAATTTATTGAAATTGTTTCTATAAGATTTGAAGAGATAAAAGAACATTTTGTAGTAGCTGAATTCAATAAACTAAAACAAAGAGGTTCTTATGATGAGTATGTGGATAAGTTTGAGGAAATGAAAGCAAGCTTACATTTATCTCATGGGGGAGAGCTTTCTGAATCCTATTATGTTGAGAGATTTATTCATGGCTTAAGTGATGAGATGCAATCATTTATATCTATTTTTTAGCCTAAAACATTATCACATGCTATCCAGCTTGAAAAAAAAAAGATTTTATTCTATTTGCTATTTTCAAGAGGTTGAGGCCAAGTTCTAGGATTCCCAACCTTAATGCTTCACCATGGAAGAAGGGCCATACACCTAATGGGGTATAGGGTAAACCTCCAGTTACTTCATAAAAAAACTCCATTTAAGGTTCTCACTCCTACTGAGATGGTTGCTGACAGGGAGAAGCTTTTGTTATAATTGTGATGAGCCTTATGCTTTTAGCCACAAATGTAAACAAAGGATCTCCTATATGATCATTGCTGAAGAAGAGGATATGGAGTACAATGGACAATAGGACTCTGATTCAAGTGAAGGCGTGAATTCAAATTTCACCACAATGGAAGAGATTCAAATGACTGTGGATGCATTTATTGTAGAAGATGGGGCCACTGTTGATGAAAATATATAAAACAGGTATTTAATGATCAGATTATGAAGTTCAAGTGAAATTACAAGAAGAAATGATCCAGATAAGAAATAAAGGCGAGCACTATGGAATAATTGAGAAGGAGGCGAGCAACCCTTTCAAAATAGCCCAGAAGAAGTGAACAGCTCATACTAAAATGATGAGTGGCGAGTGAGCTGCTCGCCCCCTACAAGCTGGTCGCCTCCCATGAAGAAAAACCACTAGCTGGTCGCCTCTCAACAAAGAAAGTATACAAGCTGCTCGCTAATAAATATGTTGATCCCCTATTTCACGAAGATGGACATTTCCACATTTTTTCTAATCATTTTAGTTGTATTTATCTTGTTTAGTACACGTAAGGGACACGTGTCGATCGAATGTAACACGTGGCAATTTCATTTCCACCTCCTACTTGGTAAAACGCCTATAAATACCCCTTTTTTTATCAATAAAAGGCGAGAAATTTCATTGCCTCAACGAACTTATGCCAAATTCCTTCTTCGAATACTACTGTACAATTCCAGTAAAAGTCATTAACAAGATTGTTGGTGAAATTAAGTGTCTAAGCCACATGTTAACTTGATTAACAAAAATTTCATCAATAGTTTAGCGCTAGAAGGAGGGTCCGAACCTCCGTTTGGTGGATTTTGATAGAGTCAACAAGGTTACTGGAGTTGTGAAGCTTAAAAATGACTTCTGAAGAAACCCTGGAAGCTGTTCGTCTGTTTGTTCAAGAAATTCGTTGAACTGTTCGCTGGGAGCATACTAAGCTGGTCGCTCATAATCTTGGAATACATTGAATGCTGTTCGCTTGGAATCAAGAATTCCCTAAGAGCTGTTCGCTCTATTTGGGAAAAATCTATTAATTGTTCGCTCCATCCCATGTGAAAGCTGTTCGCTCAGTTTCGTGAAGGCTGTTCGCCCAGCAAAAAAATTTGACCCAGCTGTTCGCCAAGTACAGTTTTTGCACCCATTTCTTGATTTTGTGTAAGCTGTTCACCAGAAAGTAAAAGAAATATAAAAAATCTCTCGAGAAATATCCTAACCTCGTACGACATCTTATGGGAGGTATAACTATCATCCAACTCAAAAAGTAACCGCATCTGAACAACCGGCTGCAGTTCAGGATGCCGGACGAGATAGACCACAAAATGAACATACGAGGTTGCCAGTTACACAAGCCAGTCAGGATTATATGCAAGGCCTACTTGAATTACTTCCGTTTTTACAGAATCCTGAAGATATAACCCAGAAGATGGCCATATTGAAAGTCTTACAACAACAGCAACAAAGATTAGCTGGACCGTCTGAAATACGACAATAGCCAGAGCGAGCACGTGAACAAACTACTTTACGTGAACCAAAGAACGAAGCGGATAGTGAACAAATGAGAAGAGGGGAAGAGTGTGTAAAGTAAAAAATAACTAATCGTTTAGGTCCACAAGGAAGAAGAACATGGAGCATTATCGATGAGTCTAGTCACAACACCTTGCAAAGTAAAATACTGGAGGGGCGAGGTCACCAGTCACATGGGGGACCCATGTTGACTTCTCACCCTCCATAGGTGGCACCAGAAGCTGACGAAGGAAAGAAGCGTCCAATACATGAACACTTATGTTGGTCAGCATTGGATAGGCTAGGCCCGCAAGGGGCCCACAACATCACTAAGATTTCGACAAAGTCTCACCAGAGTGAGAAAGTGCTTGAACCTGCTCGTCCTAAACGTGCAGAATAGACACAACCTCCCAGGAGTGGGACTTCGGACGAAATGTTAATGTCAATGAGAAAGGCAATCGAAGATTTGTAGGCCAAAATATCTTTACGGCTAGAAAGTGATTTCACTCCCCACATACTAGTGTCCCCCTTATCTCCATCAATCATTCAGCCAAATATTTAGTATCCAACTACTAATCTGTACGAGGGGATTTCCGATCCGAAGGTGCACATTTTCAAGTACACCGATTACATGATCTCGATGGGAGTGTCTGATGCTACCCAATGTAGGAATTTTTCCCTCACTTTGGAGATCATGCTCATTGGTGGTTTACATTGATTGCCCCGACATCAATAACATTTGTACAGTTAAACAGGGAGTTTTTATCCCATTTCTCTGGGCCAACATCTTATTTGACTCAGAAACACTGGTTGACGAATCTAGACCAAGAATATGAGGAATCCGATCAACAATTCCTCGAAAGATTTGACAAGATTTTGCTCGAGGGAGAGCCGGTAAGTGAAGATACCAAGGTGATAGCCGCAATGACTGAATTGAAGAAGGGATCCAATCTATGGAAAGAGATGCATCTTGCATGCCCCAAGACCTATGCTGAATTCCAAAACAAGGCCGGAATATATGTGGCTATGCAAGAAACACTCAAGAAATATTTGGGAGAGACCAAAGAAGCAAAAAAGACAACAAAGAAGGGGGTGAAAGACTACAAAGATCTGAGAAATTTGAAGTCTTTCGCGGACGAGGATGAGTATAAAGACAAGTTGAACCAGGTTTTGATGGTGTCAGTTGACCATGTATATAGTGCGGTCGGTGGAAGAGGCATGTTATCAGCTCCTAGAAAAATCAAGCAGGACCTGAATAAAATGAACTCGAGGAAATACTGCGCCTATCATCAATCGATAGGGCATTTCACCAACGAGTGCATATGTGAATTGAGCACAACTTATTATTATATTGGTAGAAGGTAAAGGGCCACACATGAAGAAGTAAAGACTGATCAACCAAGGAACACTTCCAATAACATTACAAGTTGATGAGATGCTAGTAAGGGAATGCATTGAAAAACTGTAGGATGGTGGACATATTGAAAGCTCATTATATAACTTTGGTTATTTTTTGTCAGGTTTAGGGTATAATTAGCTCAGTAATAGAGCACTTTCTTTTGACTATTTTGAACCAATCTTTTACTACAAGATGGTTATGTTTACAACATAAACATGAAGTCCATATTGCTTAGGCTGTAAACATTTTGCTATGACAATGTAAACATTTTGCTTATGTACTGATATGTATTGACATTTTGCTTATGTAAACATTTTGCCTTTTATTTTCTGACCCTCAGAATATTGTCATCATAGGACTGAAAGCCTTAAATTAAGCTTCCTACATAAGGTATTTACTACACCTTAGTGGTGGCATTAATCTAAGGCAAGGAATGAACCTAACACATTCAATACACCTCATACAACAAGCACCCCTCAGAATAATCTCATCACATGACTGAAAGCCTTAAATTAAGCCTCCTACATTAGGTATTTACACCCTAGTGGTGGCATTAATTTAAGGGTATTCAATGCACCTCATACAACAAGCACCACATAAATCATCAGAACCATCAGAAATCATAATATAACCCACAAACCATCAGAATACCATCATCATTAGAATATCATCATATAATCCCCAAATCATCATCATATAACCCATAAACATCATAATACCATCATAAATCATGCACAAAGAAGTTTATGAAAGAAACATTGGACCTTTGCGCAAGCGTTCACTGCAGGACACCAAATCTCAAGAATCTCCCAAGCCAAGCTCTGCATGTCCTTTGAATAAGGCCCAGTGGACACATCAGCTCCCCCACATCATCAAATTGAGTTTTAGGCACAAAGTAACTATCTGAATCCTCTGAATCAGGAACCACTTCTAGTGAATAGTCAACCTCAGGGGTATCCTCAAGTTCATAAGACACCATTTCAGAATCTGGAACTACTTCAAGTGAGAAATCAACCTCAGGGGTATCCTCAGACACTAGAGCTGCTTCAACAGAGGTACGCACCTCGAAAGCTACTTCAACAAAGGTATATATGCACCAAAGGATCTGGAAAAACATCCATAGTGGCGATTGAAAGAAGAGCTAAAATATATTTCGATCGAAAACCCTCAAATTATTTCGATCGGAGAGAAAAATCGATTGGACAGAGAGAACTTGAGTGAGAAAATCAATCGGAGAAAGAGAGAAAGAGAGAATCTGAGTGAGGAAAATCGATCGGGTGAGAGAGAGAGAGTGAAGAGTCGCAAGGGAGGCGATGAACATTCACGAGAAAGCAAAAGAACAATCCAGAATTTTAGGGTTTCCGATGTTTATGGGTTGGTTTTTGTTAATGAGTTTTGTTTTGTTAATGAGTTGGGTTAATTAATTTAGTGTAATAAAATTATTTAATGTGTTTAATAAACTTAAAATAGTTTCCAAATTTAGGTGTGAAAACAATTGTGGGACGGAGGGAGTACAATTTAATATTTTTATAATGCAATATAAATTATATACACAATTCAATATTTTTATATACATAATGCACCAGTAATCCAACGTAAATTTATTTAAAACTTAATAATTTTATATTAATTGCAACATAATTGTATTAATAATGGAACATATTTTAAATTAAAAAATTAGAAGATAATTAATTCGATAGAGTGTGTTAAAAATAACTGTGAAAATTAAAAATTAAAATTAATTTGAAATTATTGATGCAACGTAATATGTTATAATGCACCATAAAATTATTTAATTTGCACCAATATAAAATTATGCATTAATTAATTTAACGTATACACTTATTTAATTTGAAAATTTAGAACTAAATACACTATTTTATCAGAAATTTTGGGATTAAATTCGATAAAAAGTTTATTTTGGGACTAAAATTGAATTATATCAGAAAATTTGGGACTAGATTTGATAAGAAAGGTAAAGGAGATTTGCATATTGGTTAAAAATGATTATATTTACAAATTGATTCACTATATTTGCACAGTAGTATAATTTTTTCCTGTATAGAAGCATATTTTTTTCTGCACAAAACCAATTTGTATTTAATGTCAATTTGGTGAATTATTTTTTAATTTTCCCAAAAATTAATTTTGGGACTAAATATATTTTGTTAGGTAGTTATGAGACGATTTGTGATTTAAACTATAATTATATATATAAATTTAAAAATATGTTGCATTAATATTATAAATTATATATAAATTTACTTTGCACCAACAATTTCAAATTAAATAGTGTATATATTAAATTAATCAATGCGTAATTGTATTTTGGTGCAAATTAAATAATTTTATGTAGCATTATAAAAATATGGTGCATTATGTTATAATTAATGCACTATATTACTTTGCGCTAATAATTTTAAATTAATTTAAATTTTTAATCTCTAAATTTATTTTTATACACTCTATGTCAAATTAATTATCTTTAATTTTTTAATTTAAAATCTATTGCATTTTAAATAAAATTATGTCGCATTATTAATAATGAATTAATAATAAATTCGAATTATAAAAATACTGCTCCCATTTGCTAAAAAATCATATATTGTGAATGGAGTTCACGATATATTTTAAAATGGTGAACCCACCTCACGACTTTACTTAAAAAAATTACACCCCAAGTTTTTACTATAATTTCATAAATGTAATTAAAAAAGACAATATTAAAAAAAAAAACCTTTTTCTTAGACATAAATTATTTTTTTTATATTAGTTTAATTAATTTATGTTATTTACTACATTTAACTGATGGAAATATGTGTTTAGATATGGGATGATGAAGATAATAATGATAATGAATGTAGACATTCTACATCTAATTGATAGAAATACGTGTTTAATGAATTTTTTTTTTCTTTCATTTTTTCACGTAGTTTTAAGGAGAAGCTGGCAAGGATTTTTTATTTTTCAACATAAAAATTCTAGATATGTTTAAACTCGTGACACTTAGTTGCTCATTCATTCAATTCATTTTTTAATGTTTAAAATAATATATGTGTTTTGTTGTAAAATATATATCTTAATATATTATATGGACGTAATAATATATATGGTTCATTGGGCTTTAGGCCTATGGACTTAGGGTTAAAATACTTTACTATTTAATCTTGTATTCTATATCTTGTACGCACAGAATTTTATCCCCGGTTATATTGAAATCTCCTGGCTTGATCGCCCCCAGACGTAGTCACGTTGTGACGAACTGGGTTATCAAACTCTATCTTTTTCTATTGCTTTAATATTACTACGCAAATTACAACATATTATCAGCACGAGTTCTAACTATCTGAGGAATCGATCGAGAAGAATATAACTTACGAACGAATTTTTGGAACGGATCAAGAGATTATTTTTTTTCTTCAAAACTTACTGTGAGTTTCCTTTAATTTATGGAAATTCTGAATTATATCATGCTTAATAAAATCCTGCAGAATATGTGAATATACTTATGTTTACATGATCCGCATATGTTTGTGTGAATATGCATGCTTATGTTTCTGTTGATAAATATGCTTCTGCTACCCCATGAATAAGCACACACAATCACACAATTTTATTATACATATTCATGAAAAATCGCATGCTTTACAATCTATTTACGTATTACGTATGAGATATACAGTGTCTGTCTATGAACAAAACCCAGCATCAAAATTGGTTATGCAAACTTTTCCTACCCAAAATCAATCATTTCTTCATGCGAACAAAATTTCCAAAACCAAAAACAGAAACCAGGATTTTTTTTAACTTCCTCGCAAACCTGGTGTTTTCTTCAAATTTCGGAAATCTTTTTCAATGAAAACTTCGAAAAAATGAAACCCAGGTTTTCAAAACCTTTTTTTTTTTCTGAAACTGAAAACCAAATCAAAACCAGGTTTTCCTTATTTCCTTTAAAATCAAAATTCAGAAACCAATTTATTTTACGAAACCAAAAATTGTTTCAATTGTTATAATCGAATAAAGCGATAAAGCGTAAAAAGAGAACACAGGATTTGATAACCCAGTTCGTCACAACGTGATTACGTCTGGAGGCGACCAAGCCAGGAGATAGTAATAATATGAACTGCCGTAAAGTGTTTACAGAGTATGAAAGCGTATGAAGTACAAGGGCTTAGAATACATTAAATAGAAGTACTGTTGATCTGGCGAACTAACACTATTAGCATGTAGATAATTACGAAGGTTTGGCAGATCGCCAGGGCTTACCCAGATCCGCGGAAGTGCGGAGCTTGTCCGCATGGGGACAGTTTACCTGCGTAGCTCACCCAAAAGAGCTCGCCTCTGTCATTCTGGAGCTCTCCCCGAGCTCGCCCCATATCCCCATGAAGACCTCTCCGAGGTCCATCATCGCATAACGCTCGCAAGCCACGCAAGGCATTGGAGCTCGCCCCAGAGCTCACCCAAACCACCGAAGCCCGCCTCCGAGCTCGCCCATGAGCTCGCCTGTTAGTCAATAGGGCCCCGATGGTGCGCTCTTTTTCCCTCCGTCCGGTTTATCCACAAGGGTGGTTTACGGCGAGGTTTTTAATGAGGCCTATCTAGTTTAAGGCATTGTAGTAGGACGAGGCACAACATAAGGAGCAGTGTAAGGGACCAGGACGAGGGTTACAGACCCTCGTCAACACCGGAAGCCATATAGGCTCGTAAGGTGCCGTCTCACACTGGCACACCTATATATAAGACCTCTCTTGTACTATTCAGGGGACTCTCTAATAATCAATACAATACCCACTGCAATATTTCTCTCTCTAAACTCTCTTCTCTCCCTCCCTAAGAACATTAATTCAAAGATTATTGTTTGATAGGATTAATGTGATATAGAGCCACATAAACGAACACGATTAGTAAATTCTATCAACAATTTGGCGCTAGAAGGAGGGCGTGGGCGTACGAATCTGAAAATTAAAAAAATTTCAAGAACAAAAAATTAGGGTTTGTTGAAGATTTGAAGATTCGAAGGTGTTCTTAATAAAACTCAAGAACATTTGAAGATACACATACATCTTCATCCCTTGAACGAAGAACCCAGATTTCCGAACAAAAACCAGAATTTTCGGATTTTATGAAATCTGCCCGAGACAAGTTTCCAAATGCGCGCGTGTACACGAATAAACCAAATTTCAGATAATTCGTCACACGCGAGGCTAGACGGAAACTTACGCAGCTCAACCTAAGCTGGACGACCTTCACCCCGGCGACCTCCCTCCACCTCGGTGACCTGCAGCGAGCTACCCCCTCCGAATACCAAAAATGGCTAACACTCGAGCCGCCAAAGGACAGGCCTCCGCAGCTGCGGGAAGGTCCAAAGGAGGTGACTAGGACCGGGCCGAGGTAGAGACCTCACTCCAGGTGGTGGAGACCTCACAACCACCTCCCCAGAAGAGCACCGCAGCTCCGCGACCTCCGCGAGTTGCGGTGACCCAAGAAGACTTGGCCCCCGCCCTGAGGGACCTGGCCAGCGACCCCGATGAGCTCCAACGCACCATCGCGACCTTGCAAAGTTTGCAGCAGAGGCAGCAGGACGAGCTCGCCCTGGTACCCAGGCGAGCTCCAGCTGCCGAAGCCCGGGAGCAGACCAGGCCCACCCAGGGCACCCAGACCCGGGGAGACTACAGCGTACTCCCCACCGAGCAGGAGGAGAGCTCGGCACAAGCTCGCCAGCGCAGGGAAAGGGCCGGCAAGGCCAAGATGGTGGAGGAGGATCCCGCTCCTTACACCGGAAGGGAGTCGGCCTACACCGGGCATCTGACACCCACCAATCACAGAGGAAGGAAGTCCTCCAAGGCCGCCTGGGCTCGAGGTACGGGGAAAATGAGCTGACGGCTGCCCCAGCTGCGTCCCACGGGGACTCTGACCAGCAGCCGCGCAGGTCCGCCCACGAAAGGCTGAGAAGGCCCGCCACTGACCGGCTAGGCCCCCAGGGCGGACGTCAATTCCAGCCCGTCACTGAGAGGTCACCCCAGAGTGAGGCACCTCGAGGACGTGCGTCCGCCAGACGCACGACCTTTGAGCAGCCTCCGTCGGAGGTGACCCGTGATGACGAGCTGGCCTCACTGAAAAAGGCAGTCGAAATGCTACAAGCACAAGTAGCAGCCATGTCTGGTGGATTTAACGCCACGACTCTCCCCGCATCTCCGTTGGCACCTGCCATCCTTCGCGCACCGGTCCAGAAGAAAATCCAGTTCCCGGTGATGTCCGCGTACGAGGGCGAGTCTGACCCGAAAGTCCACTTGGCCAAGTACACGGACTTCATGATTTCAGTTGGCGCCACCGACTCCACCCAGTGCCGGAACTTCCCGCTGACCCTAGGGGACCGGGCTCACCGCTGGTTCTCTTCACTCGCCCTGGGGTCAATCTGCTCATTTGGCCAACTCTCGTGGGAGTTCCTGGCCCACTTCTCGGGGTTCGGATCCTACCTTACCCAGAAGCACTGACTCGCCAACATCCATCAAGGCGAGAACGAGACCGACCAGCAGTACCTGGAAAGGTTTGACAAAATCCTGCTGGAAGGCGAGCCGGTGAGCGAGGATACCAAGGTCGTCGCAGCGATGGCCGGACTCAAGAGGGGCACCGACCTTTGGAAGGAGATGCACCTCGCATGTCCCAACACTTATACCGAATTCCGTCATAAGGCGGGGGTGTTTGCGGCCATGCAAGAAGCACTGCTCAAAGAAGTTGGTGCCCACGAAGAAAGGAAACCCTACGGGAAGAAGTCTGGGGGCACCTACAAAGCCCCCCGGAACTTAAAGGCCTTTGGCGAGGGAGACGAGCTCAAAGAAAAGCTCAATCAGGTCCTCACTGTCTCCGTTGACCACGTCTTCACTGCCGTCAAAAGCAAGGCCATGCTGGAAGAGCCAAGGCGGATCCACCAGGACCGCACGAAGCTCAATCCCAACAAATTTTGTGCCTACCATCAGGCCATCGGCCACTTCACCAGCGAATGCCGAGACCTCCTCAAACAACTCTGGAAATTTTACGAGGATGGGAAGCTGGCCGAGTTCGTGAAGAAGGCCCCAGCCAAGAGGCCAAGGTTCGAGAGGAGGGCTACCTCCGACGATGAAGAGGAGGAGGCGGACCAACCTGGTCCCCAAAACAGGCGGAAGGCACCTCCCCAGCCTCAGCAAAATATGGAGCCCACCCGAGAACTCTTGGTTCTCGAGGAGGAGATCGGAGCTGCCGGAGGTCTCCAGGACGGGGGATCCTCCATATCCAGGAGAAAGAGAAAGGCTGAAATCCAGGCCATAAACCAAGTCTAGGAAGGCAGCTCCGGCCCTAGGCCCGTTTCACAGCTTACTGATGAGCTGACATTTTCCTCGGCAGACCTGGAGGGGGTACTGATGCCCCACAATGACTCGTTGGTGATAACCGCCAACATCATGAACGTTCGAGTTCACAGGCTACTTGTGGACACCGGCGCATTCACCAACATTCTCTTCAAATCCACCTTAGATGCCTTAGGTGATTTCGAGTCGTATCTGGAACCTAGTAATGCTAGGATAGTGGGGTTCGGGGAAGCTGTAACCTTCCCCCTAGGTAGTGTTAGATTGAGCGTCCAGCTTGTATCGGCTGAGGATCCCGAAAGGAGACTGACTAGGCACATAGATTTCCTAGTAGTCGACCAGCAGTCCTCCTACAACGGGTTCCTTGGCCTCCCGTTTATCAATGAATTCAAAGTGGCGTGTTCGACCTACTACTACTGTTTGAAATTCCCAACTCCAAAAGGTGCCGGAACTATAAAAGGTGACCAGAAAAAGGCCCGAGAGTGCTTACTCCAAATCAAAGACGGCCGGGTCAAAAAGTCTGTTACGCAAGTCCATATCCTAGAAGAGGACGTACAGATTCCTACAGACGAGCCAAACATCCTAGACGTCATCTCGGTCGAAACTGAGATGATGGAGGTAGGAGATTTGTCAGAAATTAACCAAGGCACTGGACCTGTGCGAGACACACAACCTACACCAATGGAGGACTTGGAAGAAACCCAAGTGTTGAGACCTGCGCAGGGGTCAGTACCTACGCAGGAGCAACAACCTGCTCCCATGGAGGTGGTTGATGAAGCCCAAGATGGGGGACCTGCGAGAGGCCGAGAACCAACACCAATGGACATTGACCTGCCTCCCCAAGTCACCGCGCCATCCCAAGTTGACAAACCACCGGAGGTGCTCACAGCTGATGAGCCCGCCCAAGCTGAAAGCCAACCCGATGACCTCGAACCGCGCATAGGTCACGAGCCGGCACAGATGTCACAAGGGGAGTGGGACGAGTTCATCAGCGACCCGAGGTGGAAAAGTCAAAAGAGAAAAACCACCCACATGGAAGAATTGACGGCACTCCCGGTGGACCCGGAAAGGGACTTAGAACTTTTTATTGGTTCTGAGTTACCTGAACCGTACCGATCGAGGATGGAGCTGTTCTTAATGACCAACCTGGACGTGTTTGCCTGGTCCCACGAAGATATGACGGGGATCCCATTGGAACATGCTTGCCACAGACTTAACATAGATCCGACAAGGAGACCCGTACGCCAAAAGCGGAGGAAGTATGGACCGGACAAGTAAGCAGCTCTAACCGTTGAGGTGGAGAAGTTGTTAGACAACAAGCTCATCAAGGAAGCTTTGTGTCCGCAGTGGGTCGCAAACCCCGTCCTGGTGAAGAAACACAATGGGACGTGGAGACTCTGCATTGACTTCACGGACCTGAACAAAGCATGCCCGAAGGACAACTTCCCACTGCCTCACATCGACCAGCTGGTGGATAGCACCGCAGGCCATGAGATGATGACATTCATGGATGCTTTTGCGGGCTATCACCAGATAGCTCTACACCCAGACGACCAGGAACATACATCGTTCTACACCAACAAGAACATGTATTGCTGGGAAAGGATGCCGTTCGGACTCATCAACGCCGGAGCCACCTACCAAAGATTGGTGAATAAAATGTTTGACCAACACATTGGCGAATCCATGGAGGTGTACGTAGATGACATAGTTGTCAAGAGTCTGAGGAAGGAGGACCACCTGGACCACCTAAAACAGACCTTCGACATACTGCGCCACTACAACATGAAGTTAAACCCCAAAAAGACCAGCTTCGGCGTACACTCCGGAAAGTTCCTGGGGCACCTAGTTAGCCAGAGTGGAATTGAGGTCAACCCAACATAGGTCCAATGTATAATCGAGATGGGTATACCCGATTCCGTCCAAAAAATTCAAAGGCTGACTGGGTGCATGGCAGCCCTGAACAGATTCATCTCCAGGTCCGACGACCGAAATCATCTGTTCTTCGAGGCAATCAAGGTAAACACACGGAGGTACAAAGAGGCGGCCAAAGCCAACAAGCTCCACCTCAAAAACCACTTCGTCTGGACAAGTGAATGCCAACGAGCCTTCGAAGACATCAAAACATACCTGGCGGATACACAGGTCATGTCAAAGCCGATACCTGGAGAGAAGCTGTATCTATACCTAGCTGCGTCGGAGGTGGCCATCAGCTCCGTCCTGGTCCGAGAAGAGGCAAAAACACATCTACCAGTGTACTACGTGAGCCAAGACTTACATGAAGCTGAGTTGCGGTACACCCCAACAGAGAAGCTGGCTTATGCACTGGTGATGAGTGTTAGAAAATTGAGGCCTTACTTCTTTGACCACCCGGTAGAGGTGCTGACAATGTTCCCACTACGTCAAATACTACAGCGCCCAGACACCGCCGGACTCCTGCTAAAATGGTCACTAGAGATCAGCCAATACGGTATAACTTACGCACCCCGAACAACGATCAAGGGACAAGCGCTCGCCGACTTTATCGTCGAGCTAACCTTCCCACAAGATCCAACGAGGGGGCGTATAGCTCCGTGGCACCTCTACGTAGATGGATCATCAACCAGCATAGCAGCAGGCGCTGGTGTGGTCCTGATCAGCCCAGACAGACAAGTCTTCACCTCCGCAATCCGGTTCAACTTTTGAGCAACCAACAACGAGGCGGAATATAAAGCACTTATAGCGGGACTTAGGTTATCATTAGCTGTGGGGGCAACCAATCTTCAAGTTTTCGGAGATTCCCAGCTAATAATATCCCAAGTCCGGGGGGAATATGAGACAAAAGACCAGCAGATGATGACCTACCAAAAGATAGTCGCGCACTTGATCTCGATGTTCACACAGGTCTACATCAACCAGATACTGCGGCTAGAAACACACAAGAAGATGCCCTAGCCCGGCTAGCTACTAGCAACGGCGAAGCCGAATTAACGGAGGTTGTGATCACCACACTAAAAAACCCCTCGACGTCTGATTACAAGGTAAATCAAACCTCGAGTGGGGGGCAGGAGGATAGCGAGGATGGTAAAGATTGGTGCACTCCAATCCAAAAATACTTAATAGACGGAACAACACCCGTGGACACCTGGGAAGCTAGCCGGCTAGCAAAGCAAGCTGCCAGATATACGCTGCTAGATGGTTAACTCTACAAACATGGATTCTCTCTACCCCTACTCAAATGTCTAACTAGGAAGCAGAGGTCCAAAGTGTTAGAAGAAATTCACGAAGGGATTTGTGGGAGTCACGCTGGGGGGCAAGCATTGGCATACAAGACGATCAGACAGGGCTACTACTGGCCCACTCTTCGCAAAGATGCCATCAGTTTCACTCGAAGGTGCCGAAAGTGCCAACTTTTCGCACCTAACATCCACTCCCCAGCCAACCAGCTGAAGTCGGTATTCAGCCCATGGCCTTTCGCGAATTGGGGAATCGACTTGATCGGCCCATTTCCACCTGGTAGAGGCGGTGTAAAGTTTGATGTTGTAGCAGTAGACTACTACACTAAGTGGGCTGAGGCCGAAGCTCTCACAACTATAACCCAAGAAAGGATGATCGACTTCATTTGGAAAAACCTGATCTGTAGATTTGGGCTCCCGCAGTCGGTCATCACTGATAATGGAAGGTAGTTCGACGGACAGAAGTTGAGGGACTTCTGCAGTTCATGGAACATCAAGAAACACTACTCGACTCCATATCATCCCCAGTCGAACGGCCAGGTCGAGGCGGTGAACAAGATTCTGAAACACATATTGAAGCTCCGCCTCGAGGAAAAGAAAGGGAGCTGGGCAGACGAACTCCCGGAGATCCTATGGTCTTATAGAACTTCCTACAGGGCCAGCACCGGGGAGACCCCGTTCGCCCTAGCCTTCGGGACTGAAGCCGTAGTCCCGGTTGAAGTCCAAAACAAGACTTGGAAGGTGGTGGGGTATGATGAAGAAAAGAATGATGAAGCCCTGGCAGTAGAGAAGGATCTGATCGAAGAGACCAGAGCTTCGTCAGAAATGAAGAACGCCACCTACAAGCGTAGAGCTGAAAAGTATTACAACTCTCAGGTCCGAGACCGAAAATTCAAGGTCAGAGACCTGGTGTTAAGAAAGAAATTGATGGCCCCACCAGGTGTATTCGGTTTAAACTGGAAAGGACCGTTCCGGGTCACCGCAGCCTGGCCAAACGGTACTTATGATCTAGAAGACGCAGAAGGCAAAGCTTCGTCATACACCTGGAGCGCGGCACATCTGAAAAAGTTCTACCAATAGACTAGAATCCTGTAATAGACTAGTTGAAGGTTTACATCAAAAATGTCGATGGCAACCGATGTAAATTGTGTTGCAATGAAAAGTCAGAAAGTTTGTAAAGTCAAAAAAAAAAATCAGAAAAATTCCCAAGTGTTTGGACCTGCGCAGCTCCCCAACCAGGCGAGTTGCACCAGGTCGCCCACTGCTCCGAGGAGCTCGCCAAACCCAGCTCGCCCGCGTACTCAAAAATCCGCGATGGGCAAGGACCAAGGTCCCAAGCGTTGTAATTAAATAGCTCGAAGGCAAAGGCCAAAGTGCCCAAGGTTGCGAAGGTACCCTTCTTAAAGGGTTGCTAAGCACCTACTGCCATAAGTTAGAAAAATTCACGAAAAGATAAAAAAACGTCTCAGGCAAGGTTCATGAAAACCCAATGGCCCAACGTGAATCAATCGAAGTGCAGTCCGCCGCCCTAAGTGGTCTAAGACGGACGATTCGCGGCCCTATGTGGCATAAGACGAAGAACACGCACTCTCAAAATAGAGGTACAATTCGTAGTCGTAAGTGACGTAAAACGAACAATTCGCTTCTCAAAGTAGAATAAAACGAACAATCATGTACCAGAAAAATAAACAAGAACGAGCTATTTTAAAAGTTATAACGTAAAAGCGCAAAAACGTAAGTGGAAAGAGTTGGACAAAAAATGCTCGACTTATATTCAAAAGATACTTAAGAGATTTTCAAGTAAAAAATATACTTGAAAAAATCCTAAGTATGAGTAGCTGTGCTGGCCACAAAGGCCGACCAGCTGGCCATCTTTGAACTAGAAAAAGCTCCTTCTGGGCGAGCTGCACGTGCCCGGCGAGCTAAATCTACTTAAACGGGATAGCAAAAGCTACAAAAATGGAGCTCCTTTTGGGCGAGCTCTACAACCCGGCGACCTACTACAAGTTGGGAATTAAAAGAGCTAATCTAAGAAAGCAATAAAAAGCCTAAGCCTTAGGAGCAGCGGGGGCATCAGCAGCGACCTTAGTAGGGGCAGGGGCGACCTGGGCAACGGGAATGGCGAGTTCGACCTCTGAAGTGATATTACCAGTCAGCCCACTGGCATCGAACTCGCCCAAGTTCAGCATGGCATCCCCACAAGCCTCCTGCAACTGCTCGACAGTGAGGGGGACCTGCTCTTCCTCGCCAGCGACCCCCTCCTCGCCAATGTTTAGCTCCGGCACCTCGACCGTTTAAATAATTTGAAACCGTGAGGGCACAAAGTCTAGAGGTATGCCGAGCTCAGGGAGGTCGCCGATGTCCAGTTCGGCGCCATCGGGAAAGGGAACCCGGTCCAGGCAGGCTTTGAAGTCGCCCACCACGGCCTCGACCTCGTCGTCCTTATGGGCCCGAGCCCACCAAAGAGTCCGCAAGACCTCCGCATAACATTGGACGCATCCTCTATCAGAGGCCTCGGCCTTCACGGTCGCCAAGTCCGGCGAGGAGGAGGTAACACTCCGTAGCTCGGCAATCTCGTTAGCCTTCGCCTCCAGCTCAGCCCTTAACCTCTCGCACTCAGCGCTGGAGCTCTTCACCAAACCCCGCTGCAGTGCGAGGTCCTTCTTCGTAATCCCATGGCTGCCGACCTCCTGGGCGAGCTGGGCGGCGAGCTCCTCTTCCTTAGCTTTTATCCACGCCTCCGTCTCCTGCTCGAGCCTGGCGAGCCGGCGTTGAACATCCTCAAGCTGCTGGAGGGCACTCCGCTCGGCTGCCAGTGATGCCTCAGCCCTATCCTCGGTGAGATGCGCTTGCCTCTTCGCTTTGTCAGCAGTGTCCGCCAGTGCCAACATCCTTCTATTTCTGTCGGAGCGACTTGCCTCCAACTCAGCGAGCTGTTCGAGGGCTTTCTGATTGGCGAGCACCAATCTACTCGCATGATGAGCCGAGCTACAAATGTTAGCATGATGGACGAGCTACACCCCCATAGGCGAGCTTCAAAGAGTTAAACCTGTGAGCTCGGGACCTTGAATATTGAGGTGGTGCGGCAGTGTAAGGAGCCCGGCGAGCCGCAGGCAATGGTGCGTGCACAGGTGGGCGACATGCCTATCCTTCTCACTTCTCAAGCAGCAGATGGCGCGCACCACGTCGAACTGCGCCGATACCTTAGGCCTGCCTCTGCTGGATTTGTGGCGCTTCGGAACTGCAAAAAGAGAGAAAATTAGAATTAGTATATCTAATTCAACCCACGCACACCGAAATAGGCGACCTACTGCTGGCTTCCCCGTATCCCTCCGGAGTGGGAATACGGTCACCCCGTCCATAGTACGTGCTGGAAGCTCGCCAATCTCCACCGATGAAGAAAAACTGCTTCTTCCAGTCACAGACTTTATTTGGTAAGTCCCCGAGAAATTTCTCCCCTGGGCGAGCTTTCAGATAATAATACCCCGCGCCGTCCTACGCTCGCTTGGTCACGGCAAAGAGCTCGCCCAGGTCCGCCGAGGTCGTCGCGTTTTCATAGCCCTCCAGTCCAAAGACAGACAGGGCGGCGAGGAGGTTGCTCCATGCATTCGGGGTGAGCTGGGTGATGGCCAGATTATTGTCAGCAAGATACTGGCCGATGATTGGGTGCAGTGGCAATGTAAGCCAGGCCCTTAGAACATCAACGTTCAAAGCGGTCATCCCCTCAGGAGGTGCGTCGGCTCGCTCATCCTTCATTGGGGCGTACATGAAAATGTCGAGCGGGATGCGATACTCCCTGCGTATGATGGGCAGGTCGCATTCATCAATGAGGCTCACCACCTCGCCAGCCTTGTACTCAGACGGGGTAACTTCCTCCAGGTCGGTGGGGTCGGCGGGAGGTACCCAGCTCGGGCAGGGGAAGCTCGCCGCACACTCAGTGACATACTCGTTCCAATCGAATGGATGAACGACCTGGGTGGGAACCTGGTACTCAACCAGCTGGGGTTCTGGGAAACCGATACGGCGGAACCACTCGAGCGTAACTTCCTCTAGGTCACCACCCTCCTCGCCGACCTCGGCAATGCCCTCATCAACCTCCTCGGGTCCTTCGTTACCACTGGCAACTCTTTCCTCTTGGGTGACCTCGCCGCCTTCCTTCCATACCTCGCGGTATACGGCGCTGGAGGCTCCTTCCTCCGGATCAGGACGTAGCTCGCCGGAGACCTGGTGAGCTGCCGAGGTCATCTCGGAGCTGGAACCGATCTCCACGTACGAAACCCGAGGTGGCTCATCCTCAATTATTGGCAGTTTCTCAGGGTTCCGGTCCGAAAGGGTTCTACTTGAGGAGTGTGTCGACATGGTCTCAAAGGAGTCCAAAAGGTTCTTGGTAGAGTCCAATAATCCGAAGTTAAGGAAGTCCAAAGGTTTCTCGACGCAACCCACAGTCCGAAATCCCGTAATCCCTAAGAAACGTAAGAAAAATCAAGTAAAAGATAGAAGAAAAGGGAAGAAAGATCAAATCCTACCTTGAAGAGCCTTCGAAAATATGTCGAACACAAGAAAAATCGGTCGCCGAGAAAGCTCTGGGAATTCGAAATGCAGAAAGTGAGGAAATGAATCCACCTCCCCCTATTTATAGACGTCGGGGCGAGGTGCGATATTCACGGAGTATAGGGACCTGTTTGCAAGAAATTTGAAAGATGACATGATTATGGGCGGGAACCGAGGTCTCGAAAGGCGTGCGTGACCCCTGGATTCCCGCACCACGTCGACCAGGAATAACCGCCTTGACCGAGATCGCCTGCTAGTTCGGCAATCGCCCGAAGATAGTTCGCCGGGTTTCAAGTTCTCCAGCTCGCCTGCACATTTGACGAAGTCATGACACATGCGAGCTGGGGGGCAAATGTTGATCTGGCGAACTAGCACTATTAGCATGTAGATAATTACAAAGGTTTGGCAGATCATCAGGGCTTACCCAGATCCGCGGAAGTGTGGAGCTCATCCGCATGGGGACAGTTTACCTGCGTAGCTCGCCCAAAAGAGCTCACCTCTGTCATTCTAGAGCTCGCCCCGAGCTCACCCCATATCCCCATGAAGACCTCGCCGAGGTCCATCATCGCATAACACTCTCAAGCCACGCAAGGCATTGGAGCTCGTCCCAGAGCTCGCCTAAACCACCGAAGCCCGCCTTCGAGCTCGCCCATGAGCTCGCCTGTTAGTCAATAGGGCCCCGATGGTGCGTTCTTTTTCCCTCCGTCCGGTTTATCCACAAGGGTGGTTTACGGCGAGATTTTTAATGAGGCCCATCTAGTTTAAGGCATTGTAGTAGGACGAGGCACAACATAGGGAGCAGTGTAAGGGACCAGGACGAGGGTTACGGACCCTCGTCAACACCGGAAGCCATATAGGCTCGTAAGGTGCCGTCTCACACTGGCACACCTATATATAAGACCTCTCTTGTACTATTCAGGGGACTCTATAATAATCAATACAATACCCACTTCAATATTTCTCTCTCTAAACTCTCTTCTCTCCCTCCCTAAGAACATTAATTCAAAGATTATTGTTTAATAGGATTAATGTGATATAGAGCCACATAAACGAACACGATTAGTAAATTCTATCAACAAGTACCATAACCCTAACTCTAAGTCCATGGGCCTAAAGCCCATTGGACCATATCTAATATTATGTCCACATATAATATAATATATACTGAATATATTATAACACTTCCCATTGGACATAATAACAGTGACATGGAAGAATACAAGAGTTACCAAGAGGAGTATTATCAATGATCTTCAGGATCCAATTTTCAGGATTGTTTTGGATTTGATACTCCCCCTGAAGATAACAATCTTCCAAGTCGATGCATCCCGATTCCGTGTACGTACTTTTCAAAAGTCGAAGTGGGAAGGGATTTAGTGAAAAAATCAGCGAGATTGTCACTTGAGCGTACTTATTTTATCATGATCTCACCACTCTTCTGGAGTTCGTGAGGATAAAAGAATTTTGGGAAAATATGTTTCGTCAAGTTCCCTTTGACATAGCCATTGCTCATTTGTGCAATACATGCAGCATTATCTTCATAGATAATTGAGGGGCTTAAGTCAACAGAAGAGATACCACACGAATCGTGAATGTGTTTTATCAGGGATTTCAACCAAACACATTCTCGTGTAGCTTCGTACAGAGCTATGATTTCTGAGTGGTTTGACGATGTGGTCACCATAGTTTGTATGACAGATCTCCATGAATGGTTGTACCACCGGAGAGAAAGACATAACCCGTTTGCGATTTCGCATTGTGGGGATCAGATAGATAACCATCATCAGCATAACCTACAAGTGTTTTGTCTTGGTTTCTTTGATAGAAAAGACCAAGATCTTGTGAACCTTGAAGATATTGTAAGATATGTTTCACACCATTCCAATGTCTCCTCGTAGGGGAGGCACTGAATCTTGCATGTAGATTCACTGTAAAGGCAATATCTGGCCTAGTGTAGTTTGCAAGATAGAGCAATGCGTCAATCGCACTTAGATAGGAAACTTCAGGTCCCAATAACTCTTCGGTATCTTCTTTAGGTCTAAATGAGTCCTTTTCCATATCGAGGGAACGGACAGCCATTGGAGGGCTTAGGGGATGAGATTTTTCCATGTGGAATCTCTCCAACACTTTCTTTAGGTAGGCTGATTGGTGTATCAGTATTCCTTCAGGGAAATGCTCGATCTGCAGGTCGAGACAGAACTTGGTTTTACCCAAAATTTTCATTTCAAATTCAGTTTTTAAGATTGAGCTTGTTTCTTCAATCTTTTTCCTTGTTCCAATAATGTTTAGATCATCAACGTACACCGAGATGATACAAAAACCATTAAGGGATTTGTTAATGAATACACAAGGAAAAACCTCGTTATTTACGTATTCCTTCTTCAGGAAGAATTCGCTTAGTCGATTATATCACATACGACCTGATTGTTTTAAACCATATAACTAGTGTTGCAATTTAATGTTGAACATACTACGATGTTCGTTATTCATCTTTTGGGGAATATTTAATCCATCAGGGATTTTCATATAGATATCAGAATCTAATAATCCGTATAAGTATGCGGTAACTATGTCCATTAACTGCATTTAACTGCCATTGATATCTAGTAGCAGAACTTTATAATATTCACAACAGGTGAATACGTTTGTTCACATCAAACTCAATAATGGGTCACTGCGAAAAACCCTTAAGCTGTTAATCTCGCTTTGTATCTCTCAACTTTATTTTTCCATTTTGTTTTCGTATTAATACCCATTTATATCCTTCAGGGATAAAATATTTAGGGGGTATGTACAATAGAACAAAAGTACTTTCTAGTGAGTCTAGCTCTTCCATATTTGCTTCTTTCTATTGCATCTAATCAAAGTGCTTCGGGCACCGAATTTAGATACTGACCAGATTTTAGAAAGAGCAACTATGGGTACGAATATATTGTCGACAACCATGATATGTTTATCTCCTGTTTTATTTAAGATTCACATAAACCAGATCTTGATCATTTCCCAAAATATGTATTGATATGGGTGTTCCGCAATCCTAGTATTTTGATTGCTATATGCACGTGCTTTTTACTAGGATTTCTCGTCTTCAGGATGAATCTCTTCTGGAGATTTCAAGAGTGACTGAATATATTATTAGCATTAATATATCATGGTTTTGTGTAAGGAGGTTCATTACGCTTCTGGCGTATAGGGGCATCAATATTATTTGATTTCATTGGAACCTCAACTATTCATATTCACTTCATTTATAATCAGTAATGCATTTGATAATGCATTTGGTAGATTACTTGCTGCTTATTGCAAGTTTATTTTCTTTTGAACTTCTGGTTCAAGTTTGACTAATGCGTGGGCCTAAGTATTGAAGATCTTTTACGTTCCAAGTAATTTCACAGTATTTATTAAGTGTGGTATTTTTATCTCTCCCTAATGCCGGAAAGTGATCTTCATCGAATGTGCAGTCAGTGAATCGGGCCGTAAACTGATCCCCAGTTAAAGGTTCAAGGTATTTAAGAATAGTATGAGATACAAAATCGATGTAAATACCTAGTTTCCTTTGTGGGCCCATAGAGGTTCGCTTAGGAGGTGGTGTTGGAACATACACTGCATAATCGAATGTACGCAGATGGAAATGTTAGGTTCATTTCCACACACGAGTTGTAGAGGGGAATATTCATTATATGCAGTTGGTCGGATTTGGATTAGTGATGATGCATGTAAAATAGCATGCCCCCAACATGAAACGGGTAAGTTCGATATTTGTAGTAGCGGTCTAGCGATTAATTTGAGAAGTTTAATTAATGATTCGGCTAGACCATTTTGAGTATGAATGTGAGGGACCTAATGCTCCACTTCAATTCCCAATGCCAAACAATAATCTTCAAATGCCTTAGAGGTGAATTCACCGGCATTGTCCATGCGCATGGATTTGATTGGATGATCTGGGAATTGAGATATCAACAGGATAATCTGGGCAATAAGCTTTGCAAAAGCAGTATTGCAGGTGGATAACATGGAAACATAAGTCCACCGAGTGGAAGCATCAATCAGGACCATAAAGTACTGAAATGGTCCGGATGCAGGATGTATCGGTCCACAAATATCTCCTTGAATTCGTTCAAGAAATTTAGGAGATTTTGTTGTGTGTTATGTTATGGCCAATTGAATTACATAAAATCCGACGCATCATGGTTTGTCTGGGATGTCCTAACCGCTCATGCCATAGTTAGAAAGAATTTGGATCATTAAATTTTAGATTAAGGGCTATATGGAGATTTGAGGGTCTGATGTATGTGTAATACAAGCCAGACGAGAAAGAAGGAAGTTTTTCCACAATATATTTTCAACAATCTAAATAGTGAGTCATTAATAGATATTCACTATTGTCCTCAGTTTCCGTCTAAAAATGATAGGAATGTGGAGAACACGGAGAATTGCCCACTTTGCCACCCTCATGTGGATCTGCCTCCAGATCGGCGTCTCCCATTCTCTATGCACATTTGTTTTCCTCCATCTTTCTCTGTCGAGAGTATGGGTCTCTTTACTTATCCAGAGAGCATCCAGTGTGGGATATGGACCCAATTCCGGGCCCCTTTCATATTCTCACTCATCTTTACGGGTCGAAGAGCAGTGTAGGTGAGCCACATCCTAGTCTTGTAACTCCGGAGGAGCTAGAGAGCACAAAGAAATTTCTTAAAGAATTGCGAGCTAGTAGAGTGAGTAATTAGTTACTATGATGATTGATTGATTCCTATTTTTTTGGGTTATTACGAATTATGGAATATTATGATTGAGAATAATTTCAGGGTTACCAGGTGGAAAGTATTCCGCATCGAGGTCTTGTCGACTCTTATGTTTTCGCCAAAAAAGCTAACCTTGATGCTCCAATCTGCAACGGAAACGGGAGAACTTCACTGGATTTGATAAAGGATGCCTTGGAAGATGTGATTGATCATATTAGTTTCAAGGTATGTGATTGAATATTGATCAATTCATCCTTAATAGCTGATTAGCAATCTAATTATTACATATTTGATGTTGTGCAGACTGGTAAATGTTGCCAATTGGTTGAGGTTTTGAATGTTATTTATACAATGCCTCTGTATGTCTTAACTTTTTCTGCTGCTGCTCCACCTGCCCCTCCCCAGATTTTTATTGCAACTCTGAAATCATTGAGACCAGCGCATACTATTGTTAACGCCAAATTGCCACCAAATTCTAACCCGAATATCCTTGAGTGCTTGGTGCTACCAACTTATGAAGCTCCTATCAGTTATAAGCCCTGGGGTATGTGATGTAATTAATTTCTCACCTTATTATGGGAAAACCACTATTTCAGTATTTACTTTGAAATTTATTGTTTTGGAGTCTTAAAATAGTATAATGTTTTAGGTACCTGTGAATGTGCGACCGTTTGTTCATCAGATTATTGTTTTCCTGTCTTTACGTGAAGTAGTATAATATTTTCTGCGTTTATCCCAAGTTTGCTTTGTGAGTTTACATGAAAAGGAAGTGTAGGTTATAGGTCGTGGAGAAAAAACTTCACATTTGTCTCTAAATTTGGAAGGGGACATGGAAAGGAGATTGGGTTGGTTCTACGAAATAAACCTTAAAATATATGTAGGAACTGTAAGAGATCATATTTGTTAGCTTATTTTAGATAATATTGTCTGGATTTGTGAAGAAGGGAATTAAATCTGGACCTTAGAGCTGGCCTATTGACCAGTCTACTTTATTATTTATTTTGTGGTTCCTTAAGTAAATAGTATTTCTCTCTAGAACAGTCAGTTTTTAAATATTGCAATTTGTAATAGGTAGTCCCAACATTCTTACAAAATGCTAAGGAAATGGAATGATCAACAATTAGTACCAAATTATTTTCCCTTTATGTTCTGTCCTTCCTTCTTACTCTTAATCCCTATATCATTCAATCTATCTTTACATGTTCACACAAATTTCATTTAAAAAATCATAAAAGTGTATGGTAAATTATAAGAAAACTATATAAACACAACATTTGATATATTAGAGGATTTTTTTCCTTAGTCAATGCGGAGGGCACATGTTTCAAAGATTTGCAGAAATCACAAAAGAAGTTGGAACCACTATTTTTTAGAACCGGTTGAACTGTAGAACCGATCATAGAACCGGTTCGATTACCCCCTAAAAACTGTTTTTACGGTTCAACCGAAAAAAACCGGTAAATATCGGCCAAAACCGGTTGAACCGGCCTATTTTTATATTTTAATTTTTTAAATTTATTTTTCTAATTTTTTTATTAAATTAAATCTTGAGACACGTTCCAACCCTAAAATTAATTTATTCTACAATTTATATATTTTAAATTTTCAGAGTAATATTTTAAGTTGAGAATTTAGTATGCGTGAGTTATGAAATAGGTTATTATCTACAATATGATATTATAACTTGAGTTAATTTGAGTATTTTGATTGTCTATATCTATTGTGCTTATTTCAATATGTAATTTATAATTTAATAAAATTTTATATGAGAATATGAACTTTTTTTTAATGTAATATATATAATATTAAAAAAATAGACTGAAATGATATTAACGGCTAGACCGCCGGTCCAACCAGTTGGACCAGTTGAACCGATGCTTTGTCCAATTTGATCATCGGTTCGGTTATGAAAATACTGTTTGGAACAATTGTTACAACCAGAACCTATGAAATGGGAAGCAACAGAGGTAAAAATCAAAGAATCTGTTCAAGAGCTTACTTCTAAGATGGATGATCAACTTGGTGGTATTTCAGGAAAACTGGTGCATGTCACTAAAACTCTTGTAGCACTTCTTGAATGTTGACAAAGGCAAGAGTCAGTTAGAGAGAGATTCTATCCTGGGATGTCCTGATTTTGGCTTCTCTACTGTAATACCATTACAACAAATCCAGAAAACACCCGAAATCAAGCAACTCATAGATGGAACTCACTTCAGAGATCTAGTTTCTAAGGTGGATTTTCCTAGGTTTGACGACACCAAACCTAGATCATGGATACTCAAATGCAAAGCACATTTCCTAGTCATATCTAATCTCACAGATACACAAAAGATAAAACTAGCTTTTATTCATTTTGAATCTTTGATGGTAAAACTTCTCTGTGGCTTTAGAATTATAGTTAAAAATTTGTAGATTTAACTTGGGCCCGATTTACTGAAATTGATTCTATAAGATTTGAAGAGATAGAAGAACATTCAGTGGTAGCTGAATTCAATAAACTAAAACAAAGAGGTTTTTATAATTAGTATGTGGATAAGTTTGAGGAAATGAAAACAATCTTACATTTGTTTCATGGGGAAGAGCTTTCTGAATCCTATTTGTTGAGAGTTTTATTTGTGACTTAAGTGATGAGATGCAGTCATTTATGTCTATGTTTTAGCCTAAAATATAACATGCTATAAAAAAAGCAAGATTTTATTTTATTTGCTATTTTCAAAAGGTTGAGGCCAAGTTCTAGGATTCCTAACCTTAATGCTTCACCATGGAAGAAGGGCCATACCATACACCTAATGAGGGGGAAAATTATTTTTAAGGACAACAGGTTAGGGGGGTTAGCAAAAGGAGGACCGTAAGTTTGCGGGCTGGTAATTTAAGGACCACAACTTTTTAACTTGACAAATTAAGGACAACAGCTTTTTAACTTGACAATTTAAGGACCGTAGCTTTTTAACTTGCAAATTAAGGACAAAATTGGCAAAAATTGCACGAGAATGGCACATGATGGACGATTTCGGGCATATTTCTACACGTGGGACGTGGAAATTAAGTGTCAATCTCGTGCATTTCAGTGCAACTGGAGCTCATACGGGCTGAATTTTGTCCTTAATTTGCCAAGTTAAAAAGTTGAGGTCTTAAATTGCCAAGTAAAAAAGCTGCGGTCATTAATTTGCCAAGATAAAAAATTACAGTCCTTAAATTGCCAGCCCACAAATTTACGGGCCTTCTTTTGCTAATCCCCCTAACCTATTGGCCTTAAAAAAAATTCCCCCTAATGAGGTATATGGTAAACCTCCAGTTACTATATCAAAAACTCCATTTAAGGTTCTCACTCCTACTGAGATGGCTGCTTGAAGGGAGAAAGGCTTTTGTTATAACAATGATGAGTCTTATGCTATTGTAGTCGGAAATTGAGTTATTATCTCAAAACTAATTAAAACATTTCTTCTTCAATTTACAGATGCTTTGCACGAACTGCCGCCACATCTACTCTATTGGGAAAGTAATGTATTGTTTATATGTCTTCTTCGATTTACCCCTTTTAGGCTGGGATTCCGAGCGCGTCCAGTGAGTAGTTCGCCGCTCTAGCTCCTGTCATTATCATTTTTATTTTTCTAACACTTTGCAACTGTTTCCACCTCACAGCTATGCCCCCATCGCTTTCCCAAATCGTCATGAGGCTCTGCATGCCTTCGAGCGATCTCGCTTACTGACGTCGATGCGGGGTCTTGAGCCGGGTCTAGTCCGGGATACAGTGAGTAACATGCCAAGGCACTGGACTACTCCTCAGGTGGCCACGATCAATAATCAGGACCTGAAAGAGAACCTGCTCCTCTCGGCCCACTATGCCAGCGGGCTATTGCTCGCCAACTAGAAGGCACTGGAGCAGGTCGCCGAGCTAGAGCGAGGTCGCTCCGACAGGAACAAAAGGATGTTGGCTTTGGCGGACACTGCGAACAAGGCCAAGAAATAGGTGCAGCTCGCCGAGGAGAGAGCCGAGGCATCCCTGGCTGCCGAGCAAAGTGCCTTACAGCAGCTCGAGAACCTTCAACGCAAGCTCGCCAGGCTCGAGCAGGAGGCGGAGGCTAGAATAAAAGCCAAGAAAGATGAGCTCGCCGCCCAGCTCGCCCAGGAGGTCGACAATCATGTAGTTACCAAGAAGGACCTCGCACTGCAGCGGGGCCTGGTGAAGAGCTCTGACCTCGAGTGTGCGAGATTGAGAGCCGAGCTAGAGGTGAAGACCAATGAAGTCGTCGAGCTGCAGAATGTTGCTTCCTCTTCGCCGGATCTGGCGGCTGTGAGGGCCGAGGCCTCGGACAAAGGATGTGTCCAATGCTACACCGAGGTCCTGCGGACCCTTTGGTGGGCCCGAGCCCACAAGGACGACGAGGTCGAGGTTGTGGTGGGCGACTTCAAGGCCTGCCTGGACCGGGTTCCCTTCCCGAATGGTGCCGAGCTGGACATTGGCGACCTCCAGGAGCTCGGCATCCCTCTCAACTTTGTACCAGCCCACTTTCAAGTCATCAAGATAGTTGAGGTACCGGATCTGAATCTTGGCGAACAGGAGGAGGTCATTCGTGAGGAGGATCATGTCCCCCTCACTGTCGAGCAACTCCAGGAGGCTTGTGGGGATGTCATGCTGAATCTGGGCGAGTTCGATGCCAGCGGGCTTACTGGTAATATCACTTCTGAGGCCGAGCTCGCCATTCCAGCTGCCCAGGTCGCCCCTGCCCCTACCGAGGTCACTGCCGACGTGTCTGCTGCCCCCGCAACTCCCAACACTTAGGCTTTTTTTTCTTGCTTTCCAGAATAGCTTTCATTTTCCTGGTTGTAGTAGGCTACCGGGTTACGGAGCTCGCCCAGAAGGAGTTCCGTTTTGTAGTTTCTGATTTTTTGTTTAAGTAGATATAGCTCGCCGGGCACGTGCAGCTCGCCCAGAAGGAGCTTTTTGTAGTTCAAAGATGGCCAGCTGGTCGGCCTTTGTGGTCAGCACTGCTACTCATACTTAGAATTTTTTCAAGTATATTTTTTACTTGAAAATTTCTTAAGTATCTTTTGAATATAAGTCGAGCATTTTTTGTCCAACTCTTTTCACTTACGTTTTTGCGCTCTACGTTATAATTTTTAAATAGCTCGTTTTTGTTTATTTCACGGGTACTTAACTGTTCGTCTTATTCTACTTTGAGAAGCGAATCGTTCGTTTTACGTCACTTATGACTACGAATTGTACCTCTGTTTTGAGAATGCGTATTCTTCGTCTTACACCACTTAGGGCTGCGAATTGCTCGTCTTAGACCACTTAAGGCAGCGAGCTGCACTTCGATTGATTCACGTTGGGCCGTTGGGTTTCATGAACCTTGCCTTAGACATTTTTTGTCTTTTTCGTGAATTTTTCTAACTTGTGGCAGTAGGTGCTTAGCAACCCTTTAAGAAGGGTACCTTCGCGACCTTGGACACTTTGGCCTTTGCCTTCGAGCTATTTAATTACAACATTTGGGACCTTGGTCCTTGCGCACTACGGACTTTCTGGAACTTGGCGAGCTGAGGCTGGCGAGCTTCCTTGGGTAGTGGGCGACCTGGGGTAGCTCGCTAGTGGGCGAGCTATGCAGGTCCAAACACTTGGGAATTTTTCCGGTTTTACAAATTTTCTCAACTTCTCGTAGCAACGTAATTTACACTGGTTGCCATCAACATTTCTGATGCGAACCTTCGACTAGTCTATTATAGAATTCTAGTCTATAGGTAGAACTTTTTAAGGTGGGCCGCACTCCAGGTGTATGACGAGGCGTTGCCTTCTGCGTCTTCGAGGTCATAAGTGCCATTCGGCCAGGCTGCGGTGACCCGGAACGGTCCTTCCCAGTTTGAACCGAATACACCTGGTGGGACCATCAACTTCTTTTTCAACACCAGGTCTCCGACTTTGAATTTTTGGTCTCGGACCTGAGAGTTGTAATACTTTTCTGCTCTACGCTTGTAGGTGGCGTTCTTCATTTCTGACGAAGCTCTAGTCTCTTCGATCAGATCCTTCTCTACTGCCAGGGCTTTGTCATTCTTTTCTTCATCATATCCTACCACCTTCCAAGTCTTGTTTTGGACTTCGACAGGGACCACCGCCTCAGTTCCAAAGGCTAGGGCAAACGGGGTCTCTCCGGTGCTGGCCCGGTAGGAAGTTCTGTAAGACTATGGGACCTCCGGGAGTTCGTCTGCCCAGCTCCCTTTCTTTTCCTCGAGGCGAAGCTTCAATATGTGTTTTAAGATTTTGTTCACCGCCTCGACCTGGCCGTTCGACTGTGGATGGTATGGAGTTGAGTAGTGCTTCTTGATGTTCCATGAACTGCAGAAGTCTCTCAACTTTTGTCCTTCGAACCGTCTTCCGTTATCCGTGATGATCGACTGCGGAAGTCCAAATCTGCATATCAGGTTTTTCCATATGAAGTCGATCATCCTTTCTTGGGTTATTGTTGTGAGAGCTTCGGTCTCAGCCCACTTAGTGTAGTAGTCTATTGCTACAACAGTAAACTTTACACCGCCTCTACCAGGTGGAAATGGGCCGATCAAGTCGATTCCCCATTTCACGAAAGGCCATGGGCTGAAAACCGACTTCAGCTGGTTGGCTGGGGAGTGGATGTTAGGTGCGAAAAGTTGGCACTTTCGGCACCTTCGAGCGAAGTTGATGGCATCTTTGCGAAGAGTGGGCCAGTAGTAGCCCTGCCTGATCGTCTTATATGCCAATGCTTGCCCCCCAGCGTGACTCCCACAAATTCCTTCGTGGATTTCTTCTAACACTTCGGACCCCTGCTTCTTAGTCAAGCACTTGAGTAGGGGTAGAGAGAATCCACGTTTGTAGAGTTGGCCATCCAGTAGCGTATATCTGGCAGCTTGCTTTACTAGCCAGCTAGCTTCCCAGGTGTCCACTGGGGTTGTTCCGTCTGTTAAATATTTTTGGATTGGAGTGCACAAATCTTCACCATCTTTACTGTCTTCCTGCTCCCCACTCGAGGTTTGATTTATTTTATAATCGAACGTTGAGGGGTTTTTCAGTGTGGTGATCACAACCTCTGTGAATTCGGCTTCGCCATTGCTGGTAGCTAGCCGGGCTAAGGTGTCTGCTTGTGTGTTTTCTAACCGCGGTATCTGGTTGATGTAGACCTGTGTGAACATCGAGATCAGGTGCGCAGCTATCTTTTGGTAGGTCATCATCTGCTGGTCCTTTGCCTCATACTCCCCCCGGACTTGGGATATTATTAGCTGGGAATCTCCGAAGACTTGAAGATTGGTCGCCCCCACAGCTAATGATAGCCTAAGTCCGGCTATCAATGCTTCATATTCCGCTTCGTTATTGGTTGCTTGGAAGTCGAACCGGATTGCGAAGGTGAAGACTTGTCTGTCCGGACTGATCAAGACCACGCCAGCGCCTGCTGCTACACTGGTCGACGACCCGTCCACATAGAGGTGCCACGAAGCTATACGCCCCCTCGTCGGATCTTGTGGGAAAGTTAGCTCGACGATAAAGTCGGCAAGCACTTGTCCCTTGATTGCTATTCGGGGTGCGTAGGTTATACCGTATTGGCTAACCTCCAGTGACCATTTCAGTAGTCGTCCGGCAGTGTCCGGGCGCTGTAATATCTGACGTAGTAGGTAACGTTGTAAGCACTTCTACCGGGTGGTCAAAGAAGTAAGGCCTCAACTTTCTAACACTCATCACCAGTGCATAAGCTAGCTTCTCCATCGGGGTATACCGCAACTCAGCTTCGTGTAAGACTTGGCTTACATAGTACACTGGTAGGTGTGTTTTCGCCTCTTCTCGGACCAGGACGGAGCTAATGGCCACCTCCGACGCAGCTAGGTAGAGGTATAATTTCTCTCTAGGTACCGGCTTTGACAGGACCTGCGTGTCCGCCAGGTATGCCTTAATGTCTTCTGTTAGGATATATGTGTTAGATGTTTTGATGATATAAAACAAATCAG
>JAPKLY010000385.1:356059-441833 GCA_026898435.1 Prunella vulgaris | reverse complement strand
TAATCACGAACACGTACACTTGCGTGAGGACTCATTTACACCGAACACCCTCTCTGCTGAAGACTGCTTCTTCTTTAAACTGCTCAGCACAGCAGTATCCTCTTCTTCATCTGACTCAAAAGAGAGCTTCCTTTAAACTGGAGTGGTTTCTCTCTTAGATTTCTTCTTTTTACCACCTCCAGCAGGCTTTGAAGCCTTCCTCTTCTGCTTCTTTCCTGGACCAGCAGAAGAGCCCGGGGCAGCAACCATAGGATCAGCCAAGGAATCTGAATCAGCTGGCCCAATCACGTCCAGGTTACTTCCCCTTAGGAATTTAGTGTGGTTGTACTCCACAACCCATTCCTCATCCCACTCATGCTGGGGCAGCAGATGATTCAGAAGAATAGTGATCTTGGTGGCCATGGAACACTTGGATTTGAAGTTGTAAACATGTTCCCCATTCACCTCCTTCACCAAGCACCTCTTGGACTCCTGTTCCAGGCGGAACCATAGCAGACTCACCCAGTCTGCTTGCACCCCATCGAGAATGGTGCGGGCCACACTCAGGCGGAGTTTGGTAATGGCGTCCAAACTCCCCTGTTCCGCCAAGATGACCTTGGTCACCACATCCATCAGGAACTGAAACCGCCTTCTCAGCATGGATTTCTTCAGGTTCGTGGTGGTGTCCCTGAAACTCATCCTGGCCATTAACTGAAAGGTTTCCAGACGGCTTCTTTATATTTGTGAGGTTGGACACCAGTGGAGGATAGGCCAAAGATATCAACGACAGCATCCTTGGAGATAACAACAGCTACTTCATCAACCAAGGAGCCGATGGAGTCTGTGCTGAACTGGGCCCTAAGAAGGAATTGGAAGGCATAGAAATTTAGGGTTTTATGGTCAGGGGGGGTCATGGAGATGAAGGTTCGGAGATTTTGATGTTGGAGAAGGTTTAGGATTTCTCTAATTTCAGGAACCCTAGTCGTGTCGAAATCGACACACATCTCCGCATACATCTTTTCTTTGAACAATTTTTGCATTGTCTTGGACGCCATAGCTTCAACACACAGATTAGAGATGCAGAGAATAATATGCAGGAGAAAGGTAGAAGGAAGTCGAAGTAGAAAGGTTTTTCAGAAATAAGTTAAATGGGTTTTTATAGTATTCGAAGAATATGAGCAGTTTTTCCAAAATTAAAACAAATCAATTTTGATCGTAGATTTGTATCTTGCATCACACAAATCAAAGGTCCAGAATAAATGACCTTTGAGAATTTTGGAGGTGATGCGTGGGTGTCAGGATTTCGAAAGGTTTTGACCGCCTCAAAAGATTCCCCTTTTTGAAAAAGGTAATGATGAAAGTACTTTTTGAGAAGATTTAGGCGGTGTTAAATTAATTACAACTGACACCTTATATTGAAAAAGGTAATAAATCCCCGATTTTTCGTAAACGAAAAGATTTGATTGCCAATTTTCTAAAATAATTTTAGAAATTAGGGATTTATTAAATTTTTTAAAAGATTTGATAGATAAAATAGAATTTTAAAAACCGACATAAAGATCATAGAAATACTTATCGAGATGCTGACGTGGCAAAATCAGCTGATAAGAGCGATCCTTATGAAAATCTTTTCTGCTCATCTGGGTCTTTAATGTCAGCTGACATGGACCAACTGAAGCAAAGTGGCCTTGTCTGACTTTCATAACCTATCCCTGTATCAAGTTAGACATAACAAGATAGAGAAAAGAAAGGAAAGAATAAGTAGACATACCAGATCAGCTGTTGTGAGGATCAGCTGATTACTTCAGCAGAATAGTCCTCAGCTGTGTGCCAGCTGACTACCCGTTAACCCAAAAACTTTCTTTCTAAAGAACTGCTCCTCCATCTATCATTCCTAACTCTGCTACTAATTCTCTGAATCTTACCTCTGCTAAGGGTTTGGTAAGCACATCTGCTCTCTGCTTCTCCGTATGAATCTTCTCCATCCTGATATCTCCTTTCTCAGCATGATCCCGAAGAAAATGATGTCTTATGTCCACATGCTTGCATCTAGTATGGAGAACAGGATTCTGAGTAATGGCTATTGCACTTGTGCTATCACAGAAAATGGGTATCTCTTCTGTAATCACATGGTAGTCCCTCAGCTGTTGTCTGATCCAGAGCAGCTGAGAACATCAACTACCAGCAGCCATGTACTCTGCCTCTATTGTGGAAGTAGCTACTGAAGTCTGTTTCTTGGAGAACCAAGATATCAGCTTACTTCCCAGAAACTGACATGTGCCAGAAGTTGATTTCCTATCAATCTTGCACCCTCCATAGTCAGAGTCTGAGTACCCACTCAGCTGAAAGTTGTCATCAGCTGGGTACCAGAGGCCTAGATTGTAAGTACCCTTCAAATACTTTACAATCTTCTTTGCTGCTTCCAGATGAGATTTCTTAGGATTTGCCTGAAACCTTGCACACACCCCAACTGCAAAGCTGATATCAGGTCTGCTGGCAGTGAGATACAGCAGAGAACCAATAAGTCCCCTATAATGTGTCTGATCTACTTTCTCACCAGCCTCATCTGGATCCATGCTAAAGTTTGCCATCATTGGAATCTTAGCTTCTCTGCTGCTACTGATTCCAAACTTCTCAATCAAATTCTTGGCATACTTAGCTTGGCTAATGAAAGTTCCATTGGACATCTGCTTCACCTGCAGTCCAAGGAAATAAGTCATCTCCCCCATCATAGACATTTCAAACTTGCTGGTCATCAGTTTGCTGAACTTATCACACATCAGTTTGTTGGGGGAGCCAAAGATGATATCATCCACATAGATCTGCACTAAGAGGATATCATCTCCGTCTTCCTTTCTGAACAAGGTTTTGTCTATCTTTCCTTTACTGAATCCACTATCCAGTAGGAACTGTGATAGAGTATCATACCAGGCTCTAGGTGTCTGCTTTAGTCCATATAACGCTTTCTGCAACCTATAAACCTTGTTCCCAATCTCAAATCCTGGTGGTTGTTCCACATAAACCTCTTCTGCCAGGATTCCATTCAGAAAAGCTGACTTGACATCCATCTGATAGACTTTGAACCCTTTGAAAACAGCATAGGCCAGAAATAATCTAATGGCTTCTAGTCTTGCCACAGGAGCAAATGTCTCATCATAGTCAATCCCCTCTGACTGTGAATACCCATGGGCTACTAGCCTTGCCTTGTTTCTAACTACTACATCATTTTCATCCTTTTTGTTCTTGAATACCCACTTAGTACCTATGACCTTCTGATGTTTGGGCCTCTCCACTAGAGTCCAAACTTCTTGTCTTTCAAACTGATTTAGCTCCTCTTGCATAGCTACAATCCAGTTTGGGTCTTCAAGAGCTTCATGGATATTTTTGGGTTCTATCAGAGACACATAACAGCTGAATTGAGCACCCAAGTTTAGCTTTCTTCTGGTCTGAACACCTACACTTGGATCTCCTAGAATCTGTTCAGCTGGGAAATCAGACAATGTCTTCTTGCCCCTTTGAGGTGCCATAGTCTGCTCCTCTTGAGTCTTGTCTGAAATTCCCCCTTG
Organism: Prunella vulgaris; assembly: GCA_026898435.1. Lineage (NCBI taxonomy): Eukaryota > Viridiplantae > Streptophyta > Magnoliopsida > Lamiales > Lamiaceae > Prunella > Prunella vulgaris. Next base: position 438,288 of record JAPKLY010000385.1, on the reverse strand, counting down.
GTTAGTGTCAGGAGTCAATGTGCCTTCACCTGATGCTGATGAGGACTTATCAGCTGATTTGGGCTCGTCGTCTGAATCTGAATCTGATTCTATCCTTGGTACTACTACCTTAATCAGATCTGGCTTTTCTGACAGATTCAGCTGATCCACCTCTTCTGCTAGCTTCTCCTTGCTGTACTCATGAAAAGATTCATCAAATACAACATGGGGTGTCTCCTCCACACAGAGAGAGACTTTATTAAAGACTCTATAGGCTTTGCTACTTCCAGAATATCCTAAAAATATTCCTTCAGCAACCTTAGCATCAAAAGTCTTTAACTTAGTCTTTCCATTGTCATGGATGAAACACCTACACCCAAAAGTATGGACAGAGGAAAGGTTAGGAGTTTTACCTTTGTACATTTCATAAGGAGTCTTCCCATGTCTCTTGACTGGTAGACACCTATTTTGGATGAAGCATGCAGTATTGATGGCTTCTGCCCAAAACCTTTGAGGAGTCTGATATTCAGCTAACATAGTCCTTGCTGCCTCCTTGAGGGTTCTATTTCTCCTCTCAGCTAACCCATTCTGCTGAGGTATTTTGGCAGCTGATGTCTCATGCTGAATACCATTATCCCTGCAATAGTCAGAAACAACAGAGTTAAGAAACTCAGTACCTTTATCACTTCTGATTCTGACTATGCTGAGGTCCAGCTCCTTCTGAATCCTCTTGAACAACTCCAGCATCTTGACCATAGTCTCATTCTTCTTGAACAAGAACACTACCCAAGTGAATCTTGTATAGTCATCAACAATCACCAGTGTGTACTTCCTTCCACTGAAACTAAGAGGTGAGACAGGTCCAAACAAGTCCATATGAAGCAGCTGGAGTGCTTTTGTTGTTGAAGTACTCTGCACATCTTTGAATGAGGTTTTAGTCTGTTTTCCTTTCTGACAGGCATTACACTTCTGCTCAGATGCAAACACCTCATTTGGTAGACCTCTGACTAGACCCTTCCTTGCAACCTTGTTGAGAGTCTTGAAGTTCAGATGACCTAACCTCTTGTGCCAGAGCCAGCTGATCTCTGATGAGCTTTTAGCAACCAAACATGAGTCAGCTGGACAGCTTGCAAAATCTGCAAGATACATATTACCTCTTCTGAGGCCAGTTAGTAGCACCTGCTCATTTAAATCATTAATAACAAGACAAGAGTTCTTAGAGAATCTTACTGAATATCCCTTGTCACAGAATTGGGATACAGACAGAAGATTATGCATGTGCCCTTCTACATAGTAGACTTCTTCAACTCTTGTTCCTTTGATCAGCAGCGTGCCAACTCCTCTGGTGACTCCAAAATTGTTGTCACCGAACACAACTCTAGGCCCATCCAGCGTTACAAAGTTCTGGAGAAGATGCTTCTCAAAGGTCATGTGCTTCGAGCAACCGCTATCAATGTACCAGACATGACCCTTGGCTTCTCCTCTTTCTATAGGGCTAGAGTTAACCTGAAATTAAAACTCAGGCTTTAGGTACCCTATCTTTGTGTCCTCATTGGTTAGTATCGACTTTCTGGATCTACAGGTAGAGATCATCCTTATGAGGTTCCAAAGACCACTGACTTTGTTTACCAACAGTTTCTAAGCGCCTTGAAGGAAGTCTTCCTGAATTCTCTATTGATAATTATGACTATTGGAAATTCAGGGTACTCGCACATCTCTATTCCATCCATGATCAGATGCCATTGGTGATTGAGCAAGGCCCGATCAAATTCATGAGGAATCTTCAGATGACCTGGCCCGTTGCTGGCAATGTTCTTGTTCCAGCAGCCAAAGATGAAGAAGTGGAGAGGTCCGCACTTAATTCTGATCAGATTATGCAAATCGAACTGGATAATGTTGCTAAGAACATTATACTCCACACCATTTTTTCTTACAAAAATTCGGTCAAGCTCATGCACCTGACGACAGCAAAGGAGATCTGGGATGCTTTGAGGGAGATGAGTGAGGGATCAGAGAAGATCAAGGAGAACAAGAGAGATCTTGCGATCAGGAAGTTTGAGGCCTTCTGGATGTTAGAGGGAGAGTCCATCGATCAGATGGAAGCTCGATTCATTAAGATGATGAACGAGCTAGCAACCCTTGGGAAGGAGTTTCCCAAGAGGGAGGTGTCTTCTAAAATCCTGAACTGTCTCCCTGAAAGATGGGACAGAGGAGTGATCTTGTTAAAGAACACTCAGGATCTCACCAACATTACTCACTCTCACCTATTCTCAGAGCTTAAGGCTCTGGAATTCGACCTCGATAAGAGGAAGAAGAAGGGTGTTGTCAGTGAGAAAGTCAGTGAGGAAAAGACTCCTGAAAAGGAGAAGAGCGTGGCTCTTAAAGCTACTCCTGAGCCTGAGGTTGGATCTGGCTCTAAGTCTCTGAAGGACATGAACAAGGATGAGCTGGCCTTGGAATACAGCCTGATGGTGCGGCGTTTCGAGAAACTGAACTCTCGACTCGGAAGGTATAAGAAATTTTATACTGACAGCCGTGATTGCAGGTACTCCATCCCCAGGAGATCGAGCCCCCGGAGAGAAGAGAGGAGGGATTCAGATTCCAGGAGAGATCGTGATGAGCCTGAGCGGCGAAGAGATGAGAAGAGGAGAGATGATGAGCCTAGAAGATCTAGCTCCAAACCTGAACGATCATCAGGGAGCAGGAGGGAGTCATCAGATAAAAGGTACACTGATAAGAAGTTTGCTTCTGATGTAGATCAGTGCTACCACTGCAAGAAGACCGGACATTATCAGTATGATTTCCGGAGCTCAGTGCTCGTGAGCGAGAGGATCGGAGAGCCAAGAGAGAGCTCAGGGCATCAGACCGGAGAGCTATGCTTGCTGAGGATTCCTCAGATTCAGATGGCTCAGGACGCCGGTCCCCTGAACTCTTCTCCGATGAGGAGTATGATGACCTCTGCCTGATGGCAGATGATGAGGTATGTTCTTCTGCCTCTTCTCCTGATCACGCACCTGAGCTTAGCTCGGACTCAGCAGGAGAACTCGGCCTTCAGCTCGCTCTAGAGCAATTGATGGTTGACTTCTCAAGACTGTAGGAGACTTATACTCACACAGTGGATGTGAATGCACAGCTGAGTGGGGAAAATGATCGGTTAACTGAGTCTCTCAGAATGAGAGATACTGAGGAAGCCCTCAGACTAGTACATCTTCAGGAAGAGTTGCTTCATGCTCGGAATAAGCATGATGGAGCTCCACTGGAAGTGGAAAGACTTAAAGGTGTAATCAGCTCGCTGATTGAGACTCGTGACACTGATCTATTCCTCGCTCAGGATCAACTGATGATTGAGCGAATCGCTCTAAGAGTGATGTTCAAAACTGAGTGGCAAGCTCGCCTTTGTGCTGAGCAAACTGCTTGGGATCTTGAGCTGATCTCAAAAGAGAAAGCTCACGAAGAGTGGGTGCTTCAATACACCACTGAAATTGAGGCCCTGAAAGAAACAAATGGGCATCTTGAGGATAAGCTGAAGAAGTTACACACATCTACCCAAGTGGTCGATGAGTTAACAAGTTTCTCTCAGCTGACCGATGGTGCTAAAGCTGGGTTAGGCTACGATGCCTCAAAAGACCCAAAGGGCAAGAAGAAGAGAGGTTCTTCAGGGAGCAACTCTCAGAAAAGGTTTGTCCCTGCCCAAACTGACGATAAGAGTCCAAGTGTTGCTCGTCAGGATAAAGGCAAAGGAAAGGAGAAAATGCCTGCTGAACTTGTCAGGCAAAGGACTGAGGAACCAAGGCCAAAACCTAAGGGAAAGGCCAAGGCTCCTCATCCTGAGTCGAGGAAGACAGACCAAGGGAACTCCAAGGCTCAGCCTCGGAACCCTCAGGCTGGAAAGAATTCCGTCCCTAGCATTTCTCAGGCTCAGCCTAGAAATGCTCAGGGTGGAAGGAACTCCGGTCAGAGGAGGCCTCAGGCAAGGCCAAGGACTACTGAGGTCCAGACTCCTCATGCAGGGCACAGAGCCCATTAGGAGCGTCCCAATCCTCAAAGGAGAAGGATAAACCAGGTGGCCTCTGAAGGGCAACGGAGACCTGACTCCGATAACACTCAGGCTAGACCTCAAGTGCCAAGAGGTCAGGCCCGAGCTGCTCCTTCTCAGGACAGACCCCAGCCCAATGCACCCAGGCTAAGGAGGAACAGGAGGCCCGCCCCCAGGAATTAATCCAGGGCTCCTGGACCTCAGGCTGACACCCATACATCCTCAACTTCCCAGGCACAGAGGAGGAAGAGGACTGTGTATGTTGATGTTTCTGGGAGACAGGTTTACACTTCTGATGCTATCAGAATTGTTAAACAAATCTGGATCCCGAAGGATATGGCTGACTCTGTAGGACCCAATACGAGATGGGTACCTGAGGCCTGATTCTTTTCAGGTCGCTGCGGGTTATAAGAAGAGGAAGGAGGATCTGATGAAGGACTGGTACTTGGACTCAGGGTGTTCCAGGCACATGACCGGACTTCGTGATATCCTTCAGGATTATGTAGCTCAGGAAGGCCCGCAGGTAACCTTTAGTGATAACTCTAAGGGTTTCACCAGGGGATTCGGAACCCTTGTTATTGGCTCTGTCCGTGTACTGAATGTATCATATGTTGAGGGACTGAGACATAACTTACTCTCGGTCAGTCAGTTCTGTGACCAAGGATATAGTGTAGAATTTACATCTAACATGTGTCTTGTGAAGGAAAAATCTACACTACAGGTTCTGATTACAGGTGTCAGGAGGGGCAATGTATATTTTTCTGACTTCAAGAGCAGTCCTCCTGAAACTTGTTTGATCGCTAAGAGCTCATCTGAGCTCAGCTGGCTTTGGCATAAACGCCTGAGTCACTTAAACTTCAAGATTATTAACAAAATTTCTAGACTTTCTCTTGTAGATGGTCTACCTAATGAAGTTTTTAGCAAAGATCACGTGTGCGGAGCATGTCAGGAAGGCAAGCAAACCAAAGCCTCATTCAAAGAGAAAGAATTCTTCTCCACTGACAGAGTGCTTCAGCTCCTGCACATGGATCTCTTTGGTCCAGTTACTCCTGTTAGCATAAATGGTAGAAAATATACCCTTGTTGTTGTTGATGATTATTCCAGGTACACATGGGTTATTTTCTTGCTGAACAAGAAGGAGACTCAGGTCAAGCTTCTGGAGTTACTCAAGCAATTGAGTACTGAACAGGGTCAGAGCATAGTCAGGATCCGATCAGATCGAGGAACAGAGTTTATAAACTCTATTATAACTAACTTTTTTACTAACCATGGTATAGCTCATGAGACTTCTACAGCCAGGACCCCTCAACAAAATGGGGTAGCTGAAAGAAGGAACCAGACCCTGAAGGAAGCTGCCGGGACCATGTTGGCTGAGTCAGGACTGCCCAAGAAGTACTGGGCTGAAGCAATCAATACTGCTTGCTACACTCAGAACCGATCTATGCTGAACAAACAACATGCTCAGACACCTTATGAAACTTGGAACAAGAGGAAGCCTCACATCTCTTATTTCCATATCTTTGGGTGTAAGTGTTTCATCCTTAACAATGGGAAAGACCAGCTGAAAGCCTTTGATAGCAAATCTGATGAGGGAGTTTTCTTAGGATACTCCTCAGTCAGTAAAGCTTTCAGGGTGTATAACTGTCGGACCCTTTGTGTGGAGGAAACACCTCATGTTGTGTTTGATGAGACTGCATCAGTGCGTAGAAAACAGGTTCCGAGTCCTGACACTGAGGGGGTCACCAAGAGAGTAACAAGACTGAGCCTGAAAAATCTTGAATTCAAGATCAAGCTTGTCAGTGCTCCCAAAGGATGGGATTATGATGATGAAGATCAGGATGGACCTCAGGCCAACCCTCAGCAAGCCCCAGCATCGGAGAATGTTGAGTCTCAGACGGAGACTCAACATGAGGTACGTACTGTCGGTGATGATGCTTCTGCACCTGAGACAGTTACTGAGTCCAACACTGTAGGGGGAAACAATGTCTCTGATGTTGCCCAACCCTCAGGAAATGACTCAGTATCCCCTGTTCTTGCTCGTTCTACTTCTTTGCCTGTTATTGTCGAGATTAACATTTCAGGATCAGGAGAGGGAACGTCAGCAGCTCCTAGTGCAGCCGTCAGCAGGAGGCGGTGGCTAAATGATCACTCATTGGCTGACATCATTGGTGATGTCAATGAGGGGGTCAGGACGAGGTTGTCCTTTGGCGAGAGCGCTATGTTCTGCTGCTTCCTGAGTGATCAGGAACCTAAAAGCATAGAAGAAGCTCTTGCTGACCCTAACTGAATCTTAGCCATGCAGGATGAGCTCAATCAGTTTGAGCGGAATCAGGTTTGGGAGTTAGTTGAGAGATCTAGGCGTCAACATGTTATTGGCACCAAGTGGGTCTTCAAGAACAAAAGGGATGAGAAGAATGTTGTTGTCAGAAATAAGGTCAGACTAGTGGCAAAGGGTTACTCTCAGGCCGAGGGAATCGACTATGATGAGACCTTTGCTCCGGTCGCAAGGTTAGAGGCAATCAGGCTGTTTTTAGCATATAGAGCATTCAAGAAGTTCAAGGTGTATCAGATGGATGTGAAGAGTGCCTTTCTGAATGGTGTACTGAACGAGGAGGTTTATGTTGAGAAACCTCCAGGGTTCGAAGTTGGTGACAAGGTATATCACCTGAAGAAAGCCCTTTATGGCCTGAAGCAAGCTCCGAGAGCTTGGTATGATACACTATCCCAATTCCTGATAGACCATGGATTCGTGAAAGGAACAGTGGACAGGACCCTCTTCCGGATATCCGAAGGGGAGGACATTCTCTTGGTCCAGATTTATGTGGATGACATAATATTTGGATCTCCTAATCTGAAGCTTTGTGAGAAATTCTTCAAGCTGATGACTGGGAAATTTGATGGGAGAAATGAACTTCTTTCTGGGTCTCCAAGTCAAGCAATCTGACTCTGGAATTTTCATAAATCAGTCTAAGTATGCGAGGGACTTGATTCAGAAATTCGGAGTTCAGTCCAGCAAAGTCTCACGTATTCCCATGAACACAAATGAGAAGCTGGATCCTGACAAAGAAGGAGTCTCAGTAAATCAGACTGAATATAGGGCACTTATAGGATCCTTGTTGTACCTGACTGCAAGTCGTCCTGACATCACTTATGCAGTTGGAGTTTGTGCAAGGTATCAGTCTGATCCAAAGAAGAGTCATCTAGAGAGTGCCAAAAAGATATTGAAATACTTGAAGGGTACAGTCAATTTAGGACTTTGGTATCCCTCTTATGACAATCTAGAACTGACTGGCTATTCAGATGCAGATTATGGAGGTTGTAGGCTTGATAGGAAATCAACTACAGGCACATGTCAGTTTCTAGGGAGTAAATTGATCTCTTGGTTTTCTAAGAAGCAAACCAGTGTTGCAACGTCTACTACTGAGGCTGAGTATATGGCGGCAGGCAGTTGTTGTTCTCAGATCCTTTGGCTGAAACAGCAACTGAGAGACTACCAAATTGAGGCCACTGAAGTCCCAATATATTGTGACAATAATAGTGCCATTGCCATATCCCAAAACCCAGTCTTACACACAAGGTGTAAGCATGTAGATATCAAGCATCACTTTATCAGAGATCATGTTGAGAAGAAGGACATCAGGATGGAGAGAGTCCCTACTGATAAACAGAGAGCTGACATTCTGACTAAGGCTTTGCCTGAAACCAGGTTTGTTGAGTTTTCAGTAGAGTTAGGACTCCTTGACCCAGGCTTAGGAGATTCGATCTGAATCTCTTATCCGAATGCACAAGGTCAGGGGGAATGACTAACTAGGACTCAGGATGAAGGAATCTCAGAGAGAATGTGAATGGTTGTAGGGGGAACATTCAGTATGAAAAGGATGATCAGTATAGACTGACTAAGTTTCAGGACACTAAATTCAGGGTTTATCACCCTAATAGGTCACATGTGGTATCAGTCAGAATACAAATCTGACTGACTGGTATGTTTCCTGATTTATTTTTAGTCATCATATCTTGCTTGCATCATCCTTGATATTGTTTGTCGTACTGTCAAATCAAATTATTTTGTCATTTAATCCCAGCCATTCATTTAATATTCAATTATTATTTAATGAAAATTATTTGAATTAAATACGGACATGCTCTGACGCGCATTTAATGCACAGTGGGCGGGAACAATTTTCGATAAAGTTTTGACTCATTACTATTGAAAACCGAAGAGGCTCTATGCATCTTGCATTTTAATCTTAACCATTGAATCTCATAAGTCATTACTTTCTGAGCCATCCGATTAAAACTGGATTTTAGTATAAATAAGGGAAGTTTTTGTCATTGCGATCTTTACGCACTCAAATCTTTTCTTGTTATATTTCTCTCTGCTATTTGCTTTCCTTCACTCCTTCAAAACTTCATCCATGGCTTCACCCTCTGTAGACTCGTTCTTTGGAAATCTTTTCCATCTCAGAAACGAAATTCACTGGGAACCTTTTGGAGATTTCTCTTCTATACATCCTGACATTTTGCCTGTGAAAGAACTGTTTGAAAATGCAGGACTTCTATAGTTCATCACAGTAAAACCCAAGAGACTTTATCCTCGTCTCGTTGCTGCCTTCTACATCAAAATGGCACAGAACAAGGACTCTCAGGAGTGGGAGACCTGCATTTCGCTGACTTCTTGCGTGAAAGGGAAGAATGGTGAAGATGAGATGACCAGGAAGTGGGTCACTCTCAACATTAGGCAGAAGATTAAGGAGGTGTTTAATCTTCCCCACTCTGGACGAAGCCCTATCGACTACGAGTTTGGGACTGAGAAGGACTATCTCCAGTCTCTCTGCGATGGAGACGTTGTCCTGAAGTCAGACCTGAACAAGTCCGTTCTGAGGACTGAGAATCGTCACCTCTTCGACCTGACTAGTCAGGGGGTAATGGGGATTGCTGGAGGGTTGGAGCAGATATCCCTGCCAAAATTGTATACCATGATGGCAATCACAGACTCCTCAGTGCATGCCTTCCACTGGGAAGACTACTTTCTCCATCTACTGGTAGCTGAGACCAGTAAGATCAAGTACTCGCCGGAGGGTCAGGCGACGTTTGAGGTCAAGATGCACTTCGGCACCAAGATTTCTTTGATCTTGGAAACCTTAGATCTCGGTGATGTGGATCAGGCCCAATCACTCGAGATTCCAGCGAAAATAGACTTCTTCAGAGCTTATTCTGGTGATGCTGGCACAAAGAAGCGATCGAGAACCCAGAAGAAGAAGGCTCAGGCGAGCACGACTGGAGGAGTCAAGGCTCAGGCGAGCAAATCTTCAGGGGCCCTTATTTCGAAGCCAACTGAGGTCAAATCCAAGCCCTCCGGACCCAAGCAACAGACGATGAAATTTATATATCCGGGGTCAGAGGAGCAAAAGAAGAAGCTCGTGGAAGAGAAGGCTGCTGAAGAAGTGATTCAGCATGCAACTCCGAAGGGGGAACCAGCTCAGCCTGCTCTTGAAATTGCCCCCATCTCTGCCGTTCCGGAGGTTGCATCCTCAGATCTGAAACCACTTATCCTTGAGCAAGAAGTGGCTGAGGATCAGATTCTCAACGTTGTATCAGCTTATCAGGGCATGGAGGCCCACTCTAGTGAGGATCAGGGGGAACCCTCTCAGGAGGAACCGGTTGCTGTTCAGGCTGATGTCCTATGGCCATTTCCCGCGCCTAATGAAAACACATTGCCTGACTTTGAGATAGTGGCAAGGGGAACGGCTGCGGAAATGGTGGAGAAGAGGTTTCCTGATCTCTCGGATGCTCAAAAGGAGGCGGTTGTGCAACTTTGCACTTACGCCATGATCAGGAATGCCACTTGGCCTGAATTGAGTCAGCTCGGAGAATCGAGAGGATGGGATAAAATGGCTGAATCTGAAGCTGCTCTTTTCGATCACTTTGAGGTAAATTCTTTACATCACTTGATCAAAATGGTAGACTTTATCAAAACCGTCCGCCACATCTATCCTGAGCCCAAGCTAGAAAGAGTAGAGATGGAGAAGGAAGTTGAGAGGGAAATGATTATGATTGCTGATGATACTCAGCAAGGTGGCACTGAAGGGGTCAGTGCACAGGCCGATGAAGCACTCCCGGGACCCGGGACTGCTGAGGCTTCAGGAGAGGGTCCATCAGGTCTGGTCCGCGTGAAAGGTAAATGGATCACCCCAGAGTCCTTATATGTTCAAAACTCCTCACGAGCTCTTGCCAATCTTCACAGAAGGGTAATCCTCATTGAGCGAAAAACAAGTCAGGTCGGTTCCAATTCTGACATTCTGAACAAGAAGATGAACAGGCTGGATCGAGATCTGAACGAGATGGGGACGGATATGAATGCTGCGATCGATCTTCTCGGTGAGGTTCGGGCTCAACACTTAGTAGATCTCACTGTTATTACTGAGCAAGCAAAATGGGCCATCCAGAGTTGCAATCAAATGGTTTCTGATGCACAAACTCAGCAAGAGAGTAAGCTTGCCAACTTCCTTGACCAACAACTGACTGAGAGGGTTAATCAACTGGTTGATGAAAAGCTGGTCAAACTGAAGGCTGAACTGAAGGCGGAGCTACTGAGTGAAATGTCAGAACAAGAGAAAATGGAGATTGCCTCTGCCCTGGACAACCGAATGAAGGACTTCGAAGGACTGCTGAAGGCTGAACACAATTCAGCTACTGATAAGCTCAGTGTTGGTCTGAGAGGGATTGCCGGGCAAATAGGGCAACTTCAGGCTAAGCAGATGGAGATGGACAGTCAGTTCACCTTGTTGGCGGAGTCAGTAAACGAGGTCGTTGGCCGAATCAACGACGATGATGCCAAAAATGGGGAAGAAGGGAAGAAGTAAATTGCTGCTGGAAAAGCCAAGAAGAAGATCTTCCCCCCAGAACTGAAAGCTACGGATAGGAAAAGGACTAGTCCGTCGCTGCCATCTAAGCTGCTGAAGGCTCAGATCCGAAGAGGCTGAGGTCCTCTGAAGATCCTGCCTTGGAACCCTTGTATACTGAGATGGAGGAACAAATGCACCCTGGGATGACCACTCAGAAGAAGATGGTGATGACTGAGGCGGAGAAGTTAGCGAAGATGAAGGAGATTTCGCTACTCAGTCAGATCCAACGATTGAAAGAGTCCAACGAGTACCTGACTTCGCAGGTTCAGAAGAAGAAATTTGTGCCTTCTGGATCTCGAAAGAAGACTCAGAGGAAGATGGTGGTCAATCCAGGTCAGAGTCCTCCTCCACTTCAGTTTGTGGAGGATTTCATTCCGCTTGAGATGTTGGAGGTATGGATTCCGATCCGGAATAGGTGGGCTTACCTATTCTACGTGGTGGGGTTATGGGATGATCAGACTGAAGATAAAGACGTCATACTCCATCATTGAATGGCGCAGGAGCATCCTGATCTATGGGCTGAGATTATCAGAAATGCAGACATAGAAGGGGTTGAGATCGCTCCGCCGGAATTCATTACCTATCCTCCTCCACTCTTCGGAAACTCCAAGCAACTGGACCGGAAAGCGATATCTGAAGAAGTTGTCAGGGTAGGATGTGCTACCGGGGCCATTGGTGATCGGAACAGAATGAAGCAGATTCTGAGCCGAGTCTTGGAGATGTATGAGATATCTCTTGCTGAATGGAACAAGGATGAAGAGTAGCTACTTCAGGAGTTAGTTGTTCAGGAATTTGTAATAGCTTCAGGATACTTGTACCTTCTGATTAATCAATGAAGTTATTTATTTTCTTGAGTACAACTTCTTGTTGACTCCTGAATTTACTTTTCTGTATCCTTATCAAGAACTGTACTAACCCATTCCTTGTTTTCATCTTATAGACTAAGTGCCTAGTTTGTCAAAAGGTACTGAACTTATTTCACTGACTAGGTCAGTTGATTGTATAGATGAATAGGAATTTGCTTAAGGGTTTTGGAATCATCAAAAAGGGGGAAATTGTTGGGACAATCTGAGTATTTTGATTAGATCCCAAAACCCCTGATGAATTTGCCTAAGTACAGTTGTTCAGGATTGTCTAGTTCAGGATAGTTAGGTTAGGAATTCAGTTTAGGTGGAACGTGCTGAAAACTGAAGAATATTGGAGTCGACCCAATTTACTGAAGTCTAAAGTGCAATCCATCCTGAAGAAGTCAGAGTCAGTCTTGCTGAAGATTGCCTAAACTGAAGCTGAAGAACGAAGCCTGATGATCCGTCCTGAAGACAATCCGGAAGTACCATTAGCTGATGTTTCTACTGAGTACACTAAGCATACTCAGGACAGAACTTAGTCAGTGAAGAGTAAGTATAACCTATCAGGCTGTGCTGAATGCACATAAGACCTGACTTAGGCCTTGGTTCAGTTTACCTGAATCATGTAAGTCCAAAGCAAAAAGGTTATTTATGCTATGGGACAGAGACAAAGAGAATGTCAGTAAGACTCCGATAAAGACAAACATTCAGGCTGAGTTATTAACAAGAGACTCAGATTATTGAATGTACGAAGAAGAACAAGTGTCAGATCGTCAACTAGCCATTTGTACGGAGAGCCAATGATCTTTCGACACGCATGTACGGAGTCTGCGAAGAAGTTAATGGTGCATTTAATGATTCTCAGAGTTGCAGGCGGAGGGGAAAAAATTGCAAGATTAAGCATGGTGATTAGGTCAACAGTACATCTAGCCTGCAACCACCCTAAAATAGGAAAGATTTGGGTAGATCTCCTCCAACTGATCTATTTTGAATCTTGACTATAAATACAGAGAGCCTTGCACCCATTCAAGGCCAACGGGAAATTTCCAAGCGAAAGCTCTCAAGAATCCAAGCACTCAAAGCATACTTTGAACAACACTCTGCAATTAAATTTCCCTAGTGTTGTAGTAGGATTCACTCTGTATTTGCTTAGATCGATGGCTCTAATATTTAGCATTGTTTTGTATTGCTAGAGCTATCTTAGTTGGAAAACAAGAATACCAAACCACTCAGGGTGTGAGATTGGTTGGTTAGAAGGACTGGGACTTGTAAAACGCCCAGGGGTCAGTTCCTAAGAGAGAAAGTTGGCTATCCGTGTCCCTTGGCACGTAAAACCCAAGTACCTATCCTCAGGGTTTTGAGGGTAGCTTCCTGTTAAATCAGGTCATGGACGTAGGAGTTGGTTATCTCCGAACCACGTTAAAAAGACCCTTGTGTGCTGATTTACATTCTTGTTCAGGATCATAACTGTCATCATACTAAACTGAACATTCGGCATTGTTCTTATATTCAGGACTGAATCAATCATCCTGAATCTTAATACTGTGCACTCAGTCTTAACCACCAGTTTACTAAGCAAACTCAGAGAAAACATTTTCAGAAACTAAAACGAGTAGAAACTAAGGTTCCGCACGTACCCTAGCTCACTGAGATAGTAGTCCAACTGACTAGCTTCCGAGCGGTCAGTAGGTTTGTTATCTCTACTGAGCCTCTGAGCACTTTACTCACACTCAGCTTATCTGACTCGTTACTGAATTGTCCCTGCTGCCCCTGTGGACCTTCAGTTTACTGAGTAATTCAGGAAATCCTGACTGAGCGTGTTAAAGCATTTTTCTGTCTTCCGGAAAAATCTGACATCAGTGTATTCCCCCCCCCCATACACTGATTATACTCGTTTCGGGACCAACATGGGTTTAGGGGTTATGGTTTAGGGTTTCAGGGTTTTGGGTTTGGGGGTTTGGGGGGTTTTGGTGGTTAAGGTTTGCGGCTTGGGGCTTGGGGCTTAGTTACTAGTTGTAAAATAGATACTAGTTATAAACAAGTTACAAGACTGGTACCAGTTACAAGACTGGTACTAGATACAATACCGGTACCAATTATAATACTGGTACTAGTTACATGACTGGTACCAGTTACAATACCGGTACCAGAAATAATACCGGTACCAGTTACAAGACTGGTCCCATTTACAATACCGGTACCAGTTACAAGATTGGTACCAGTTACAAGATTGGTACCAGATACCAGACTAGTACCAAAAACAATACTGGTACCAATAACAAGACTGGTACCAGATACAATATCGGTACCAGTTACAAGACTGGTACCAGTTACCCGGTACCAGTTACAAAACCGGTACCACTTACAAGACTGGTACCAGATACAGTACCGGTACCAGTTAAAAGACCGGTACCAGTTACAAAATCGGTACCAGTTACAAAATTGGTACCAGATACAATACCCTAAACCCTAACACCCTAAACCCTAACACCCCAAACCCCTAACCTAACCCCTAAACCCTAACACCCTAATACCCTAACACCCTAAACCCAAACACCCTAAACACAAACACCCTAAACAAACCGAACTTTCTCTCTCTACAAACGTTCTTTCCACTCTCTAGAAAACACACTATTTCACCAAGAACACACACACTGCAAGCATTGCCAGCCGGTTGTCCTTCCATTTCGGTAATTAGTTTTTGGCTTTGTTCGTGTTTTTGTGCATGATCAACCTTGGAATATCTCCAGGTTCTTCTGTTTATTTTTTAATTTTTTTTTTTGCGTGTTTCTATGCCTTTGTTTTTATTTTTGAATCATCGCTCACCTTCATGACTTCACAAGCAAGTTCTCTTGAATCGTCCCATCCATCACCTGTCCAAAGTGTTCTTGGCCATTCCCAACCCCCACATTTGGAGACTTCTTCTTTTGACACGGCCAAGGAATGTTTGCGTAGTCACTCTACTTGTCCATCTTATTCGGGTTATCCCTATGATCCCATTGATTACATTCTTTCTTATGGAAACTATTCAATATATGATCGTCCTACCTGTGGTTCTAGTTCTGCCCCTTCTTCTCTGAAGTATGGTGCTGAAGCTATCCCTAATCGCTTCTGTTAATAAAATCTTCGCAAAACAAATTTGTATGTGGCTTTTGGACTAGATTTCACTAACAGTTCATTGAATCAAACTTACTGGAATTGCTAATTGTAAATTCTGGAAAGATTTCGGCAGAGCTTTGCTAAGGCAGCAAAAACTAGTCTCGTTTCTAAAAATTTGGCTATTTTTATTCCTAAACCCCAAACCCCAAACCCTAAAAAACCCTAAACCTCACACCCTAAATCCTAAACATCGCATCGTTTCTCGAAGTTTGATATTTTTATTACTTGGTCAACTTGCTGAATATACAACATCCACGTACAGTTGCGTGAAGCATACACGATATTGGCAAACAATACACTTGGGTAGTGTTCTTGTTTAAGAAGAATGTGACTATGGTCAAGATGCTAGAGCTGTTCAAGAGGATTTAGAATGAGCAGGACCTCAATATAGTCAAAATCAGAAGTGACAAAGGTACTGAGTTTCTTAACTTTATTGTTTCTGACTATTGCATGGAGAATGGTATTCAACATGAGACATCATCTGCCAGAACACCTCAGCAGAATGGTCTTGCTAAGAGAAGAAAGAGAACTCTCAAAGAGGCAGCAAGGACAATGTTAGCTGAATACAATACTCCCCAGAGATTTTGGGCAGAAGCCATCAACACTGCTTGCTACATCCAGAATAGATGCTTACCAGTCAAGAGGCATGGAAAAACCCCCTATGAGATGTACAAAGGTAAATCCCCTAACCTTTCATTTGTCCATATCTTTAGATGTAGGTGTTTCGTCCATGATAATTGAAAGACCAAGTTAAAAACTTTTGATGCCAAGGTTACTGAGGGAATATTCTTAGGATATTCTAACAGCAGCAAGGTATATAGACCTTTAATAAGGTCTCTCTTTGTGTGGAGGTAACACCCCATGATAAGCCAAATCTGATCAAAGTAGTAGTACCTAGGATTGAGTCAAAATCAGATTCAGATGATGAGCCCAAATCAGTTGACAAGCCTTCATCAGCACCAGATGAGGGCTAAAAGAAACCTGACACTAACCTAGGGTGAATGCCAGATCTAACCCAAGAGGAGCGAACCATGGCACATCAGAGAGGTAAGAAGAGTATGTCTTACTTCCCTGTTGAGTAGATCATAGGAGATCCAAGTGTAGGTGTTCAAACTAGAAGGAAACTTAACTTGGCCTCTCAATTCAACTATTATGTGTCCATGATTAAAACCAAGAATATCTGAGAGTCCCTTGAAGACCCAAACTGGATTGAAGCTATGCAAGAAGAGCTAAATTAGTTTGCAAGACAAGAAGTCTGGACTCTAGTGGATAGGCCCAGACATCAGAAGGTCATAGGCACTAAGTGTGTCTTCAAGAACAAAAAGGATGAAAATGATGTTGTGGTAAGAAACAAGGAAAGACTAGTGGCCTAGGGATACTCACAGTCAGAAGTGATTGACTATGATGAGACCTTTGCTCATGTGGCCAGACTAGAAGCCATTAGATTGTTTCTTGCCTATGTTGTTTCAAAGTGTTCAAAGTATATCAGATGGATGTCAAGTCAGCATTCTTGAATGAAATCCTGGCAGAAGAGGTTTATGTGGAACATCCACGAATGGAATCCTGAGCAAAGGATTTCAGACTTGGGGGCCTGTTGTGAGAGGGGTCAGTAGGCAGGGAAATATTGTCATCGAGATTGGGAAGTTGTGTGTGAGGCGCCGGAGCAGTAGGCTCAGAGTTTGAATTAAGGGGGGCCGCAAGATGGTGATGGAATTAATTCAATATGGGCTGCAGTTGTGGGCTGGAAACCAATAGAAGACGATGGGCCAGAAATTAATGGAGCAGCAGGCTGAATAGTTAAAACTGCTGGACTAGAGTCTTTTTCGAATGGGCCAGAATTTAAAGCATGTGGGCCAGGAATATTCGGCCCAGGATGGCTAAAATCTGAAGTAAAAAATTCAGCCGAAGGGGGTTTTGAACCCAGGACCTGGGGGCCCTTCTCGCCATTGCTGACGTGCACAATCGACGCCACATGGCACCCAACTACTGGTAGAATTGTGTCATAAGGGATGGCTGAATGAGTCAACGACTGTGCAGAAATGGTAAGGGAAGCAGCTGGCGTGATTTTGGCAGTAGTTTTAGGATTTAAAAATCCCTTTTTAAGGCACTAACAAATTTTTTTTTTATAGAAGACACAGGCGAATTATTTCCATGTGAATTTGAAGAGGAAGGTGCGTGAATATGGACTGAATTTATGGCAAGGTGAGAAGAAGACACGTGAACGACTGCAATAACAAGGAAGGCCGCAGAATTGGGAATCATTTCTACAGGATTAGCATTGGATTTTTGGGAAACCAAAAAAGAGGCCACATCGGAATTTTAGGATTTCTGGGAATGATGATGACCAGAAGAAACAGCCGGTCGATTATCAAGAAGTAATGGACGTGATCTCCGACAGGCTGGGAAACGAGAAAAGATTTCAAGGTTTCATTAAATTAAGTTCGAATTTTCTCTTCATTAGTACCCTCCCCAGGATACCGAAGGTATGGAGGCAAGCCAAATTTATTAATCCACATACGGGAAGGAAAAGGATGGGATTGGGCAAGTGGCAGAAGAATCACCGATAAGACCAACAATAGATAAAAGATAAGGAAAACGCTGGGGAATAACCTCAGCACCTCGTGTCGGGGAGGAAGGAGAAGATTGGGTTCTAGTCTCGAAATGAAGTTCAATTGAATAATTCCCAAAATCCAAAATATAAGGAATCAGATCAGAAGGATAACCATTGTAAGAGGGACAAGGTGGCAGGTTTCGAAGGTAGGCCTTGGCCCAGAAAATGAAGAAACATCTAAGTGGGGAGGAACAGATGAAGCATACGAAAGAGGAGGAGAATTCATGAAGAACAAGATGATTAAAAAAAAGTGCAGCAACAAACAAGATAAAAAATAAAAAACCTGAAATCTAAGCCATCAGATTGTTTCTGGCCTAAGCATTTTTTAATGGAATCCTGGCAGAAGAGGTATATGTGGAACAGCCACCAGGATTTGAGATTGGAAACAAGGTCTATAGGTTGCAGAAGGCTTTATATGGACTAAAGCAGGCACCTAGAGCATGGTATGACACTCTATCACAGTTCCTGATGGATAGTGGATTCAGCAAAGGAAAGATAGACAAGACCTTGTTTAGAAAAGAAGATGGAGATGATATCCTCTTGGTGCAGATCTATGTGGATGATATCATCTTCGGCTCCCCCAACAAGTATATGTTTGATCAGTTTAGTAAGCTGATGACAAGCAAGTTTGAGATGTCTATGATGGGGGAGATGGCCTATTTCCTTGGACTTCACGTGAAGCAGATGTCCAATGGAACCTTCATAAGCCAAGCAAAATATGCCAAGTACTTGATAGAAAAGTTTGGAGTCAGTAGCAGCAGAGAAGCTAAGATTCCAATGATGGCAAACTTTAGCTTGGATCCAGATGAGGCTGGTGAGAAAGTAGATCAGACACAATACAGAGGACTTATTGGTTCTCTGCTGTATCTCACTGCCAGCAGACCTGATATCAGCTTTGCAGTAGGAGTGTGTGCAAGATTTCAGGCCAATCCCAAGAAATCTCATCTGGAAGCAGCAAAGAAGATTGTAAAGTATTTGAAGGGTACTTACAATCTAGGCCTATGGTACCTAGCTGTTGGGAAATCCCTTATGTTTTGATGCCATTAAAACCAGATGATCTTGGGAGGTCAGCTGATCAGCTGAGGTCAGATCAGCTAAGGATGGTCAGCTTAGGTGAAGGTCAGCTGAGGTGCTAGATATCAGCTGATGTCAGGTCAGCTGAGGTTAGATCAGCTGAGGTCCAGGTCAGCTGATGTCAGACCAGCTGAGGTGCCGAAATCAGACGAGGACAAAATCAGCAGAGGAGCACCCAGATCAGGTGAGACACGTTCAGGACAGCTATGACTCAACATACCAGCTGAGCCCTGAACATATCATACGAGGACCACCAACAGCAGCTGAGGTCGTCTAAAGCTGTTGCATAGAAGATCTATTTACAGAAAGTCAATCATGTCAAATGGACAAGATCACAACGGCTAGAAGATTTCCAGAATCATAGGCAATCAAATCAAGTCAATCAGATTGAAGATCAAGCCAAAGATGGAAAGATATCAACCTGGAAATCAAGAATCAATCTATCACTCTGATTGATTGATTACATATTTATAGGGATTTCAAATCATAGTCAACCCTAACGGCTAGTTTTTGTTACCTATAAATATGAGTACAAGAGAGAAAAATATAACGATCCTACGCGCTATTACACTAGCAGATAGGCTACAATATTTTTCCTCTGTACAACAAACACGTTCACACATTTATTATTCCTTTGTAAGACTTTGTAGAAGTCGATCAGTTAGTTGCAAGGCTGTTTGCACTAACAAGAGTTGTAAGAGAGATTTCTCTCGAAGGTTGTAAGGGAGTTAGTAAGTGAGTAAGAGAGCCCCTCAACTCCAAGTTGGATTGAGGAGAGTGGATGTAGGACAGTTGGTCCGAACCACTATAAATCTTGTGTGTTTTTCTTGTTTTATTTTACTGCTCTTACTTGCTGCACTAAAGATTAAAAGGTTTTTCTAATTAAAAAGGATTTAACTAAAAATGTTTCCGCACACTAAGATCACTGCTCACTCAGCTGATTTTATAGTCAGCGGATTTTCAAAACAAGAAGACTCAAAGTCTTCTTTAGGGACCAACACTAGCTGATGACAATTTTCAGTTGAGTGGGTATTCAGATTCTGACTATGGAGGGTGCAAGATTGATAGGAAATCAACTTCAGGCACATGTCAGTTTCTGGGAAGTAAGCTGATATCTTGGTTCTCCAAGAAGCAGACTTCAGTAGCTACTTCCACAACAGAGGCAGAGTACATGGCTGCTGGTAGTTGCTGCTCTCAGCTGCTCTGGATCAGACAACAGCTGAGAGACTACCATGTGATCACATAAGAGATACCTCTCTTTTGTGATAGCACAAGTGCAATAGCCATTACTCAGAATCCAGTTCTTCATACCAGATGTAAGCATGTGGACATAAGACATCATTTCCTTAGAGATCATGCTGAGAAGGGTGACATCAGGATGGAGAAGATTCACACAGAGAAGCACAGAGCATATGTTCTTACCAAGCCTTCCTTTAGCAGAGGTAAGATTCAGAGAATTAGTAGCAGAGTTTGGAATGGTAGATGGAGGAGCAGTTCTTTAGAAAGGGAAAAAAAGATCTTTTAGGTAGTCAGCTGATATAACCAAGCTGAGGGGAATCTGTTGAGGTAATCAGCTGATCTGATATGTCTCTTTATATCTTTCGTGATCTTTTCCTATCTTGTTATCTCTAACTTGATTCTGGTATAAGTCATGATGAGTCAGACAAGACCACTTCACCTCTGTTGATCCATGTCAGCTGACATAGAAGACTTAGATGAGCAGAAAAGATTTTTCAAGAGGATTCTTCTTATCAGCTGATATTGCCACATCAGCTACTCGATAAGTATATTCCTTTTATATTTTTAAAAGTCTATGTTTTTATAAAAGAAAAATCTTTTCCAAAAACTGATAAATCCCTAATTTATAAAATTATTTTTTAGAAAATTGGCAATCAAATCTTTTAACTTTCGAAAATTTGGGGATTTATTACATTTTCCAAAATAAAGTGTCAGTGGTAATTAATTTCTCACCGCCCAAATTACATCACAAAAGTTTTTAATCATTACCTTTTTACCAAAAGGCAGAATTTTTGGCGGCCAAAAACCATTTTCGAAACCTGACACTTACGCATCACCCCTATAATTCTCAAAGGTCACTTAATCTGGACCCTTGATTTATGTGATGCAATATACCAATCAACGATCTAAATTGATCGGTTTTATTTTTGGAAAAACTGCTCATCTCCCTCGATTCGTATAAATACCCTTTAACCCACTTTCTAAAAACCTTTCCGCTCTAAAATCTTTCTATCTACTCTATTTTCTTGTCTACAAATTTTCTTTGTTCCTCTAATATTTATGTTGAAGTTATGGATGATAAAGCGATGAAGAAGATGCTCGAGAAGATGTATGCTGAGATGTGTGTCGATTTTAAGATGACACGGGTCCTAGAGATTAGGGAGATTCTGGACATGCTTCAATCTCAGAATCTGAGGACATTCATCTTAATGACGCCCCCACACAACAAGACCCTGAACTACTACGCCTTTCATTTCTTGCTTAAGGCACAGTTCAGCGAGAACTCAATTGGATCCCTTGTAGATGGGTTGCCCATAGTTTTATCCAAAGATGTTGCTACTCAGATCTTTGGGCTTTCATCCACTGGTTTCTTCCCCACACATACAAGGACTCGGAACACCTGATTACTTTCCAGATGATGGTGAGAAGTAGTCTGAGGAACAAGACCTCAAATTTGAAGAAGAATATACTGAGAAGAAGGTATCGGTTTTTTATGGATGTTGTGAACAAGGTCATCCTTGCAGAGCAGGGGAGTTTGGATGCTTTGACCAAACTTCGCCTATGTGTGGCTCGCACCATTCTTGATACGGTTCAAGCAGACTGGGTGAGTCTGCTGTGGTTTCGCTTGGACCAGGAGTCCAAGAGATGTGTTGCTGAGGTTGAGAATGGTCAACAAATTTACAGGCTGAAGTCCAAATGTTCTATGGCTATCAAGATTACCATAATCTTGAGACATCTGCTGCCAGAGCACAAATGGAAAGGTGAGTGGATTGTTGACTACAATCACACCAAGTTCCTAAGGGGAAGCAATCTTGAGGTACTGGGAGAGGTTGATTCAGACTCAGTAGCTGTTCCAGCAGCAGCTGCTCCAGGTCCTGCTGCTGAGACTAGGAGAAAGCAGAAAAGGAAGGATACTAAGCCTGCTGGAGGGGGTAAGAAGAGTAAGAAGTCCAAGAGGGACACTACCCCGGTGCAAAGGAAGTTGTCCTTTGATGATGATGATGAGGGTGATACTGCTCCTTTGAGCAGTTTGAAGAAGAAATCTCCAGCTGCTACCTCATCAGCTGCAAAATCTACTCTACTGGTAGATGAGCCTACTGATGAAGAAGAGAAACCAGCAGAAGAAGCATCAGTAGAGGCGACCAGTTCAGAGGAGAAGCCTGCTTCTGACTCTGATGGAGAAGAGGAGGAATCAGAAGGGGAGGAGTCAGCAGAGCCATCGGTTGCTGAGACTGAAGTGATACACTCCTCTGAGGAGGCACCATCAACAGACTCTCCAATCGCAGCCGAACCTATCAGGTCAGCCCAACCCTCTCCCTCATCTGATCCCTCACACATATCCTCTCACACCCCTTCACCCCATGAGTCCCCAAAATCCCAAACCCCTACACACTCCTCACCCCCAGCAGATCCCTCACCCTCACAACTCCCAGCTGGTAATGAACCAGAGGAGGTAGCTGCCTCTGGTGAGCCTTCAGCTGATCCCCAACCTACTCACCCTGAACCTATTAACCTAGAAACCCCCAACTCACCCACTGAAATTGCCCAACAAGCACGACTATCTCACCTTCGTTCAAAAGGGCCTCTTGAACTAGGGATGATTATTACTGCCCTAGCCCACCTTGCCCTATATATCCTAGAGCTAAACCCTTATCCATCTTACCAAGACCTGCTAGCTGATGGCCTCGCATGGGCTCAGGCAAGAGAGGGCCCAGTGACATTCTTCTTGGAATTGGTGAAGGAGATGGGTGAAGCTGCCTTCACCACATGGGAAGAGATTCTGATGGACGCCTTGGAGGTTAAGGCACCATCCCAGCTAACCTCTCCTGAAGGTCTTCGGAAGGTTGCTCGAGCTCTGCTGCTCAAGGATGGGGTTGCGCTAGATTGCCCGGAAACAGCGGAGTTATATTTTATTCCTCCAGCGGAGAACTTTGAAATCAGCCCAGCTGATCAGGTGACTCCTGATATTCTCAATAAGTTAAAAGAGTATTTTGATGACCATATCAGGGAAGTTAAAGCCACTCTGATGCCCCCTCACTGATCGAAAAGCATGTCCATCAAGTGTTGCTGGATCACCGGAATAAGCTGCGGGATGCTCTTGAGGATAGCTTGTATGTCACCAGGAAGGAACTGTTCTTTACTCGCAAGAGGATTGAACAAGATGCCAAAGCTTTTCTTGATGATGCTAATGCCTCCTTTTCTGCTGAATCTGACAAGATCAGGCTGATGACTGCAAATCTGGAGAAAGCAGTTGCTGACTACAAATACGATCAAGAGGACCTTAGATCTGTTTTGGAGAAGATCCCTACTTCACTTCCTTCTTCGTCTGCTTTTGTTGATATCAAAAAGGAGGAAGAGAAGAACTCAGCTGATATTGTTGCACTGCAAGCTGAGACTGCCTCTCTAAAGGCTGAGATGGCCTCCCTGAAGGCTCTGCTGGAAGACAATAATGGAGTTTTGTCAGCCAGGATCCAGAACGTTGAAGAGTATGTCAATACTCAAAATCTGGCACAGCAGAGGGCTCAGCAGATGAGAGATCAGAAAATGGCAGAGGCACTGCAGAGGAAAGAAGAAGGAGAGGAGGCAAGGGAAAAGCAAAAGTGTATCCTGAACGCTGAGCTTGATGAGAAGCTGGCCAGAGAACTGCAGATGGCTAAGAAGGAGACTCCAGAGGAGAGGAACAAGAGATATGAACGGGAGATGAATGATCAGTTGGAGAGACGATATCAGAGAAGGATGAAGAAAGAAGGAAGAGCAGTGCCCCAGAGCAGACTCAAGGGTAAGTTTGTTCCTGGAACTGACGAGCCTCTGATTGATGGATCTATTGAGATTTTTACTCCAGACATGAACGAAGACATGATCTCACTCTGGAGAACCATCAAAGCTCGTGCATTCATCCAGTTCTATGTGCTCAGAGGAGAAGATGCCAGATCTGCTGAAGAGAAGAACAGGGAGTTCAGAGATTGGTTGAAGGAGAACTATCCAGTCTTCTTCAAGTTCATCACTGGAGTCATGGTCAAGCTCAGTGCCCAGCCTGAACTTTCCGAGCTTGAATTGTTTCCTACTCCTACTGATGCCAGTGGAAACCTCGACTGGGGAGAGGTCTGAAGGATTTGGATGGACATGGTGACGCGCTTTCTCTCTACTCTCCCTGATACATCAGTGCCTACTCTAAAAGCCATTGAGAAGAGATTCCTTGACTGGATGCAAGTTCCTATCAGCTCCAGAAAATCTTTGGTGTAATAGTCCAGCTGAGTCAGTTGCAGGTAGGTTTCTGATATTTTGTAACTCCTTTGCTTTGATTAATGAAGTTTTATTCCATACAACTTCTTGTTGTCAGATGCTTTTATTTTTCTGTCTAAGAGATCTTATCTAAAGATCTTCTTCTCTGTCCTATTTGATCTTGATTAAATGTATTTATCTTTTGAGATCAGCTGAGTTGGTTTTGATATCATCAAAAAGGGGGAATTTGTTAGGATATTCTTGTTAGATGTTTTGATGATATGATAAACCAATCAGCTTGTAATAGGACCAGCTGAACCTGTTAGTCAGCTGATGATTAGTTAGGATTAGATAGGTTTTAGTAAGGGGGAATCATCCTTGCTGCCTAGAAGATCTGAAGCTTTCATAGAGAAGAAGATCAGCTAAGGCCTAGTGGACTTAGTCGATTCTAGAAGACAGAAGACTTGAGCAGCTGACACTGGAGTATCAAGAGTGGAACATCAGAGGAGTCAAATCAGCTGATATCAGAAGATCAGCTGAGCACGTCGCAGACAAGACAAGGACCAAGGATCTTATTCCAGACAAAGTCCAAGATACCAGCTGAGGTGCACCAGCAGACCAGCACATCAGCTGACGATCCAGACAGCAGCTGAGGTGCACCAATATACTTGCACATCAGCTGAGGTCCAAGTATCAGCAGACCGATACACCAGCTGAAGTCTTGTGTTATGCCCAAATTCTACGGAATCACTTTAAAGGTTGACTTGCAACGAAAAATAGATTCCCTTAAATTGGAAAAAGGTTTTGAAACTCCTCAAGTCTATTCACCCCCCCCCCCCTTCTAGACTTGAATCAGTGTTTCTAACTCTAAAACCTGCCTTTGGGACCAACAAAAACCCTAAACCCTAAACAAATAAAGCATATTAATTTCAAGCAATTTTCATACTAATCAAGAAGAATATGACTATGGTCAAGATGCTAGAGCTTTTCAAGAGGATTCAGAATGTGACTATGGTCAAGATGAATAGTTAAAACTGCTGGGCTAGAGTTTTTTTTGAATGATCCAGAATTTAAAGCATGTGGGCCAGGAATATTCGGCCCAGGATGGCTAAAATCTAAAGGGGGTTTCGAACCCAGGACCTGGGGGCCCTTCTCGCCATTACTGACGTGCGTAATCGGCGCCACATGACACCCAACTACTGGCGAAATTGTGTTAGAGGGGATGGCTGAATGAGTCAACGACTATGCAGAAATGGTAAGGGAAGCAGTTGGCGTGATTTTGGCAGTAGTTTTAGGATTTAAAAATCCTTTTTTCAAGGCACAAACAACCATTTTTTTTATAGAAGACACATGCAAATTATTTCCATGTGAATTCAATGAGGAAGGTGCGTGAATATGGGCTGAATTTACGGCAAGGTGAGAAGAGGACATGTGAACGTCTACATTAACAAGGACGGCTGCAAAATTGGGAACCGTTTCTATAGGATTAGCGTCTGATTTTTGGGAAACCAAAAAAGAGACCACATCGAAATTTTGGGATTTCTGGGAATGGTGGTGACCGAAAGAAGCATTCGGTCAATGATAAAAAAGTAATGGGACACGATCTCTGGCAGGCTGGGAACCGAGAAAAGATTTCAAGGTTTCATTAAACTGAGTTCGAATCTTCTCTTCATTAGTACCTTTCCCAGGATACCGAAGGTATGGAGGCAAGCCAAATTTATTAACATCAACATCCACATACGGGAAGAAAAAGGATGGGATAAAAACACCCAAGCGATCCTTAGCATCAGGGATTGGGCAAGTGGCAGAAGGATCACATATAAGGCCAACAATAGATAAAAGATAAGGGAAACGCTGGGGAATAGCCTCAGCACCACGTGTCGGGGAGGAAGGAGAAGATTGGGTTCCAGTCTCGGAACATAGTTCAATTGAGTAATTCCCAAAATCTAAAATATAAGGAATCGAGTCAGAAGGATAACTATTGTAAGAGGGACAATGGGGTAAGTTTTTAAGGTAGGTCTTGGCCACAGAAAATGAAGAAACATCTAAGTGGGGAGGAACATATGAAGCATACGAAAGAGGAGGAGAATTCATGAAGAACAAGATGATTCAAAAATAAAAATAAAAAGCGCAGCAACACACAAGATAAAAATTAAAAACCTGAAATCCAAAATGCCAGATGCAAAAACAAACCAGCACAAACCAATCGAGAAATCAAACAATTAATTGTCGGAATCGTAGGCCAACCGACTAGCCATCCTTGAAGTGTGTGCGTTCTTGTTGTGAAAGTATGCGTTTTAGGAATCTAGAGATTGGAGAGAACGTTTGTAGAGAGATTGGGGGTTTTTTATTTTGGGTTGTAGGGCTTGGGGGATCAGGGGTTCAGGGGAGGGGTTCAGGGTTTGGGTTTTGAGGTTCAGTTTTTAGGGGTTAAGGGTTTGGGGTTGGGGTTTGGGTTTTGGGTTGTGAGTTTTCGGGTTTATGGTTTTAAGGTTTGGGGTTTATGGGTGTAGGGGTTTAGGATATAGAGTTTAAGGTTTATTGAGGGTTTCGGGGTTTAAGGAGGGTTTTGGGGTTTAGTGTTGGTTTTAGGATTTATAGTTTAGGGATTTGGAGGTTTTGGGTTTTGGGTTTGGAATTTGAGGTTTAGGGGTTTGGGGTTAGGGTTTAGGGTTTAGAGTTTAGGATTGTAGGGTTGTAGGGGTGTAGGGTTTAGGGCTTCAAGGGTTCAGGAGAGGGGTTTAGGGGGTTGGGGTTAAGGTTTGGGTTTAGGGGTTATGGTTTAGGGTTTCAGGGTTTTGGGTTTGGGGGTTAAGGTTTGGTGCTTGGGGCTTAGGTACTAGTTATAATATAGGTACTAGTTGTAAAATAGACACTAGTTTTAAACCTGTTACAAGACTGGTACCAGTTTTGTAATTGGTAACAGATACAATACTGGTACCAGTTACAAGACTGGTACCAGATACAATACCGATACCAGTTACGATACCGATATCAGTTACAAGACCGGTACCAGTTACAATACTGGTACCAGACACAATACTGGTACCAGTTACAAGACTGGTACCAGTTACAATACCGGTATCAGTTACAAGACTAGTACCAGATACAAGACTGGTAACAGTTACAATACTGGTACCAGTTACATGACTGGTACCAGATACAATACCGGTACCAGTTACAAGACTGGTACCAGTTACAAGACTGGTACCAGATACAATACCGGTACCAGTTACAAGACTGGTACCGGAAATAATACCGGTACCAGTTACAAGACTGGTACCAGTTACAAAACCGGTACCAGTTACAAGACTGGTACCAGATTCAATACAGGTACCAGTTACAAGACTGACCAGTTACAAAACCGATACTAGTTACAAAATTGGTACCAGATACAATACCGGTATCAGTTACAACTAAACCTTAAACCCTAAACCCTAACACTATAACACCTTAAACCCCTAACCTAACCCCTAACACTCTAAACCGTAAACTCTAACACCCTAATACCCTAACACCCTAAACCCTAACACCCTAAACCCAAAGACCCTAAACACCATAAACAAACCGAACTTTCTCTCTCAACGAAAATTCTTTCCACTCTCAAGAACACACACTGTTACGCCAAGAACACACACACTGCAAGCATTGCCAGCCGGTTGGCCTTCGATTTAGGCGATTAGTTTTTTGGCTTTGTTCGTGTTCGTGTGCATGATCGACCTTGGAAACTCTCCAGGTTCTTCTGTTTATTTTTTAATTTTTTATTATTTGAGTGTTTATGTGCCTTTGTTTTTATTTTTGAATCATCGCTCACCTTCATTACTTCACATGCAAGTTCTCTTGAATCGTCCAATCCATCACCTGTCCAAAGTGTTCTTGGTCATTCCCTCTTTGTCCATCTTATTCGGGTTATCCCACTTATCCCATTGATTACATTCTTTCTTATGGAAACTATTCAATATATGATCGTCCTACCTGTGGTTCTAGTTCTGCCCCTTCTTCTCCGAAGCATTGTGCTGAAGCTATCCCAAATCGCTTATGTTAATGAAATCTTCGCAATAAAAATTTGTATGTGGCTTTTTGGACTAGATTTCACTAACAGTTCATTGAATCAAACTTACTGGAATTGCAAATTGTAAATTCTGGAAAGATTTCGGCAGAGCTTTGCTAAGGCAGTGAACACTTGTCTCATTTCTGAAAAAATGACCTATTTTTATTCCTAAACCCTAAACCCAAAACCCCAAACCCTAAAAATCCTTAAACCTCAAACCTTAAACCCTAAATATTGCATCGTTTCCCTAAGTTCAATATTTTTTTTACTTGGTCAACTTACCAAATATACAACGTTCATGTACAGTTGCGTAAAGCATACACGATTTTGGTAAACAATACACTTGGGTAATGTTTTTGTTCAAGAAGAATGTGATTATAGTCAAGGTGCTAAAGCTGTTCAAGAGGATTCAGAATGAGCAGGACCTCAATATAGTCAGAATCAGAAGTGACAAAGGTACTGAGTTTCTTAACTTTGTTGTTTCTGACTATTGTAGGGAGAATGGTATTTAACATGAGACATCAGCTGCCAGAACACCTCAACAGAATGGTCTTGCTAAGAGAAGAAATAGAACTTTCAAAGAGACAGCAAGGACAATGTTAGCTGAATACAATACTCCCCAGAGATTTTGGGCAGAAGCCATCAACACTGCTTGCTACATCCAGAACAGATGCTTGCCAGTCAAGAGGCATGGCAAGACCCCCTCTGAGACGTACAAAGGTAAATTCCCTAACCTTTCCTTTGTCCATATCTTTGGATGTAGGTGTTTCATCCATGATAATTGAAAGCACAAGTTAAAAACTTTTGATGCCAAGGTTGCTGAGGGAATATTCTTAGGATATTCTGACAGCAGCAAGGCCTATAGAGTCTTTAATAAGGTCTCTCTTTGTGTGGAGGTAACACCCCATGTTGTATTTGATGAATCTGTTCATGAGTACAACAAAGAGAAGATAGCAGATGAGATGGATAAGATGAATCTGAATGATAAGCCAGATCTGATCAAAGTTGTAGTAGTACCTAGGATTAAGTCAAAATCAGATTCAGATGATGAGCCCAAATCAGTTGACAAGCCTTCATCAGCACCAGATGAGGGTGAAAAGAAACCTGACACTAACCAAGGGGGAATGCCAGATCTAACCCAAGAGGAGTGAATCATGGCACCTCAGAGGGGTAAGAAGAGTATGTCTGACTTCCCAGCTGAGCAGATCATAGGAGATACAAGTGTAGGTGTTCAAACTAGAAGGAAACTTAACTTGGCGTCCCAATTCAGCTATTATGCGTCCATGATTGAAACCAAGAATATCCAAGAGGCCCTTGAAGACCCAAACTGGATTGAAGCTATGCAAGAAGAGCTAAATCAGTTTGCAAGACAAGAAGTCTGGACTCTAGTGGATAGGCCCAGACATCAGAAGGTCATAGGCACTAAGTGGGTCTTCAAGAACAAAAAGGATGAAAATGATGTTATGGTAAGAAACAAGGCAAGACTAGTGGCCTAGGTTACTCACAGTCAGAAAAAATTGACTATGATGAGACCTTTGCTCATGTGGCCAGACTAGAAGCCATTAGACTGTTTCTTGCCTATGTTGTTTTCAAAGTGTTCAAAGTATATTAGATGGATGTTAAGTCTACTTCTTGAACGGAATCCTGGTAGAAGAGGTTTATGTGGAACAACCACCAGGGTTTGAAGTTTGAATCCTGAGCAAAGGATTTCGGACTAGGGGGCCTGTTGTGAGGGGGTCAGTAGGCAGGAAAATATTGTCGTCAAGATTGGGAAGTTGTGCGTGAGGCGCCGGAGCAGTAGGGTCAGAGTTCGAATTAAGGGGGCTGCAAGAGGGGGCTGGAATTAATTCAATATGGGTTGCAGTTGTGGGCTGGAAACCAATAGAAGGCGATGGGCCAGAAATTAATGGAGCAGCAGGATGAATAGTTAAAATTATTGGGCTAGAGTCTTTTTCGAATGATCCAGAATTTAAAGCATGTGGGCCAGGAATATTTCGGCCCAGGATGGCTAAAATATGAAGTAAAAAATTCAGCAGAAGGGGGTTTCGAACCATTGCTGACGTGCGCAATCGGCGCCACATGGCACCCAACTACTGGCGGAATTGTGTCATTGGGGATGGCTGAATGAGTCAACGACTGTGCAGAAATGGTAAGGGAAGCAGTTGGTGTGATTTTGGCAGTAGTTTTAGGATTTAAAAATCATATTTTAAGGCACGAATAAGCATTTTTTTATAGAAGACACGGGTGAATTATTTTCATGTGAATTCGAAGAGGAAGGTGCGTGAATATGGGTTGAATTTACAGCAAGGTGAGAAGAGGACACGTGAACATCTGCATTAACAAGAAAGGCCGTGGAATTGGGAACTGTTTCTACAGGATTAGCGTCGAATTTTAGGGAAACCGAAAAAGAGGCCATATCAGAATTTTAGAATTTCTGGGAATGGTGGTGACCGGAAGAAGCAGCCGGTCGATGATCAAGAAGTAATGGGACACGATCTCCGGCAGGCTGGGAATTGAGAAAAGATTTCAAGGTTTCATTAAATTGAGTTCGAATTTTCTCTTTATTAGTACCCTTCCCAGGATACCAAAGGTATGGAGGCAAGCCACATTTATTAACACCAACATCCACATACGGGAAGGAAAATGATGGGATAAAAACACCCTAGCAATTATTAGCATTAGGGATTGGCGAGTGGCAGAAGAATCACTTATAAGGTCAACAGTAGATAAAACATAAGGGAAACGCTGGGGAATAGCCTCAGCACGACGTGTTGGGGAGGAAGGAGAAGATTGGGTTCCAGTCTCGAAACGAAGTTCAATTGAATAATTCCCAAAATCCAAAATATAAGGAATCAGATCAGAAGGATAACCATTGTAAGAGGGACAAGGGGCAGGTTTCGAAGGTAGGCCTTGGCCGTAGAAAATGAAGAAACATCTAAGTGGGGAGGAACAGATGAAGCATATGAAAGAGGAGGAGAATTCATGAAGAACAAGATGATTCAAAAATAAAAAAAGCGTAGTAAAAAATAAGATAAAAAATTAAAAACCTAAAATCCAAGCTGTCGGATGCCAAAACAAACCAGCACAAACCAATCGAGCAATCAAACAATTAATCGCCAGAATCGTAGGCCATCGGCTGGCCATCCTTGAAGTGTGTGCGTTCTTGGTGTGGAAGTGTGTGTTTTAGGTATCTAGAGATTAGAGAGAGCGTTTGTAGAGAGATTGGGGGTTTTTGGTTTAGGGTTGTAGGGCTTAGGGCTTAGGGCTTAGGGCTTGGGGGTTTAGGGGTTTAGGGGAGGTGTTCGGGGTTCAGGGTTTAGGTTTTGGGGTTCAGTTTTTTGGGGTTGAGGATTTGGGGTTGGGGTTCGGGTTTTGGAGTTTAGGGTTTGGGTTTATGGTTTAGGGGTTTGGGGTCTATGGGTTAGGGTTTAGGGGTGTATGGGTTTAGGATATATGGTTTAAGGTTTATTAAGGGTTTCGGGGTTTAAGGAGAGTTTTGGGGTTTAGGGTTGGTTTTAGGATTTATGGTTTAGGGATTTGGAGGTTTTGGGTTTGGGATTTGAGGTTTAGGGGTTTGGGGTTGGGGGATTAGGGGTTTGGGGTTAGGGTTTAAGGTTTAGACTTTATGATGTAGGGTTGTAAGGGTTTAGGGTGTAGGGGTTCAGGGGAGGGGTTTAGGGGGTTTAAGGGGTTGGGGTTAGGGTTTGGCTTTAGGGGTTATGGTTTAGGGTTTCAGGGTTTTGGGTTTGGGGGTTTTGGTGGTTAAGGTTTGGGGCTTGGGGCGTAGGTACTAGTTGTAAAATAGATACTAGTTATAAATAAGTTACAAGACTGGTACCAGTTACAAGACTAGTACCAGTTACAAGACTGGTACTAGATACAATACCGGTACCAGTTACAATACCGGTACCAGTTACAATACTGGTACCAGTTACATGACTGGTACTAGTTACAATACCGGTACCAGATATAATATCGGTACCAGTTACAAGACTGGTCCCAGTTACAATACCGGTACCAGTTACAAGATTGGTACCAGTTACAAGATTGGTACCAGATACTAGACTGGTATCAAAAACAATACGGGTACCAGTAACAAGACAAGTACCAGTTACAAAACTGGTACCAGATACAATACCGGTACCAGTTACCCGGTACCAGTTACAAAACCGGTACCTGTTACTAGACTGGTACCAGATACTGTACCGGTACCAGTAAAAAGACCGGTACCAGTTACAATACTGGTACCAGTTACAAAATCGGTACCAGTTACAAAATTGGTACCAGATACAATACCCTAAACCCTAACACCCTAAACCCTAACACCCCAAACCCCTAACCTAACCCCTAAACCCTAACACCCTAAACCCAAACACCCTAAACCCAAACACCTTAAACAAACCAAACTTTCTCTCTCTACAAACATTCTTTCCACTCTCTAGAACATACACTATTTCACCATGAACACACACACTGCAAGCATTGCCAGCCGGTTGGCCTTCCATTTTGGCGATTAGTTTTTGG
Organism: Prunella vulgaris; assembly: GCA_026898435.1. NCBI lineage: Eukaryota > Viridiplantae > Streptophyta > Magnoliopsida > Lamiales > Lamiaceae > Prunella > Prunella vulgaris. Next base: position 405,641 of record JAPKLY010000385.1, on the reverse strand, counting down.
CTTTGTTCGTATTTTTGTGCATGATCGACCTTGGAATCTCTCCAGGTTCTTCTGTTTATTTTTTAATTTTTTTTATTTGCGTGTTTTTGTGCATTTGTTTTTATTTTTGAATCATCGCTCACCTTCACGACTTCACAAGCAAGTTCTCTTGAATCGTCCCATCCATCAACTGTCCAAAGTGTTCTTGGCCATTCCCAACCCCCACATTTGGAGACTTCTTCTTTTGACACGGCCAAGGAATGTTTGCGTAGTCTCCCTACTTGTCCATCTTATTCGGGTTATCCCTATGATCCCATTGATTACATTCTTTCTTATGAAAACTATTCAATATATGATAGTCCTACCTGTGGTTCTAGTTCTGCCCCTTCTTCTCCGAAGTATGGTGCTGAAGCTATCCCTAATCGCTTCTGTTAATGATATCTTCGCAAAACAAATTTGTATGTGGCTTTTGGATTGGATTTCACTAAAAGTTCATTGAATCAAACTTACTGGATTTGCTAATTGTAAATTCTGGAAAGATTTCGGCAGAGCTTTGCTAAGGCAGCGAAAACTTGTCTCGTTTCTGGAAAAATGGCTATTTTTATTCCTAAACCCTAACCCCAAACCCTAAACCCTAAAAAACCCTAAACCTCACACCCTAAATCCTAAATATCGATATTTTTATTACTTGGTCAACTTGCCAAATATACAACATCCACGTACAGTTGCGTGAAGCATACACGATATTGGCAAGCAATACACTTGGGTAGTGTTCTTGTTTAAGAAGAATGTGACTATGGTCAAGATGCTAGAGCTGTTCAAGAGGATTCAGAATGAGCAGGACCTCAATATAGTCAAAATCAGAGGTGACAAAGGTACTGAGTTTCTTAACTTTATTGTTTCTGACTATTGCATGGAGAATGGTATTCAACATGAGACATCATCTGCCAGAACACCTCAGCAGAATGGTCTTGCTAAGAGAAGAAATAGAACTCTCAAAGAGGCAGCAAGGACAATGTTAGCTGAATACAATACTCCCCAGAGATTTTGGGCAGAAGCCATCAACACTGCTTGCTACATCCAGAATAGATGCTTGCCAGTCAAGAGGCATGGAAAAACCCCCTATGAGATGTACAAAGGTAAATCTCCTAACCTTTCATTTGTCCATATCTTTAGATGTAGGTGTTTCGTCCATGACAATTAAAAGACCAAGTTAAAAACTTTTGATGCCAAGGTTGCTGAGGGAATATTCTTAGGATATTCTAACAGCAGCAAGGTCTATAGAGTCTTTAATAAGGTCTCTCTTTGTTTGGAGGTAACACCCCATGACAAGCCAGATCTGATCAAAGTAGTAGTACCTAGGATTGAGTCAAAATCAGATTCAGATGATGAGCCCGAATCAGTTGACAAGCCTTCATCAGCACAAGATGAGGGTGAAAAGAAACCTGACACTAACCTAGGGGGAATGCCAAATCTAACCCAAGAGGAGCGAACCATGGCACCTCAGAGAGGTAAGAAGAGTATGTCTTACTTCCCTGTTGAGTAAATCATAGGAGATCCAAGTGTAGGTGTTCAAACTAGAAGGAAACTTAACTTGGCCTCCCAATTCAACTATTATGTGTCCATGATTAAAACCAAGAATATCCAAGAGTCCCTTGAAGACCCAAACTGGATTGAAGCTATGCAAGAAGAGCTAAATCAGTTTGCAAGACAAGAAGTCTGAACTCTAGTGGATAGGCCCAGACATCAGAAGGTCATAGACACTAAGTGTGTCTTTAAGAACAAAAAGGATGAAAATGATGTTGTGGTAAGAAACAAGGTAAGACTAGTGGCCTAGGGGTACTCACAGTCAGAAGTGATTGACTATGATGAGACATTTTCTCATGTGGCCAGACTAGAAGCCATTAGATTGTTTCTTGCCTATGCTGTTTTCAAAGTGTTCAAAGTATATCAGATGGATGTCAAGTCAGCATTCTTGAATGAAATCCTGGCAGAAGAGGTTTATGTGGAACATCTACGAATGGAATCCTGAGCAAAGGATTTCAGACTAGGGGGGCCTGTTGTGAGGGGTTTCAGTAGGCAGGGAAATATTGTCATCGAGATTGGGAAGTTGTGTGTGAGGCGCCGGAGCAGTAGGCTCAGAGTTCGAATTAAGGGGGCTGCAAGATGGTGCTGGAATTAATTCAATATGGGCTGTAGTTGTGGGTTGGAAACCAATAGAAGACAATGGGCCAGAAATTAATGGAGCAGCAGGCTGAATAGTTAAAACTGCTGGACTAGAGTCTTTTTTGAATGGGCCAGAATTTAAAGCATGTGGGCCAGGAATATTCGGCCCAGGATGGCTAAAATCTGAAGAAAAAAATTCAGCAGAAGGGGGTTTTGAACCCAGGACCTGGGGGCCCTTCTCGCCATTGCTGACGTGTGCAATCGACGCCACATGGCACCCAACTACTGGCAGAATTGTGTCATAGGGGATGGCTGAATGAGTCAACGACTGTGCAGAAATGGTAAGGGAAGCAGTTGGCGTGATTTTGGAAGTAGTTTTAGGATATAAAATCCCTTTTTAAGGCACTAACAACCGTTTTTTTATAGAAGACACATGCGAATTATTTCCATGTGAATTCGAAGAGGAAGGTGAGTGAATATGGGTTGAATTTATGGCAAGGTGAGAAGAAGACACTTGAACGACTGCAATAACAAGGAAGGCCACAGAATTGGGAATCCTTTCTATGGGATTAGCGTCGGATTTTTGGGAAACCAAAAAAGAGGCGACATCAGAATTTTGGGATTTCTGGGAATAATGATGACCGGAAGAAACAGCTGGTCGATTATTGTTGGGAAATCCCTTATGTTTTGATGCCATTAAAACCAGCTGATCTTGGGAGGTCAGCTGATCAGCTGAGGTCAGATCAGCTAAGGATGGTCAGCTTAGGTGAAGGTCGATATTAGTTGAGGTCAGGTCAGCTGATGTCAGGTCAGCTGAGGTTAGATCAGCTGAGGTCCAGGTCAGCTGATGTCAGACCAGCTGAGGTGCCGAAATCAGACGAGACCATATCAGCACAGGAGCACCCAGATCAGCTGAGATACGTTCAGGACAGCTATGACTCAACATACCAACTGAGCCCTGAACATATCAAACGAGGACCACCAGCAGCAGCTGAGGTCGTCTGAAGCAGTTGATTAGAAGATCTATTTACAGAAAGTCAATCATATCAAGAGGACAAGATCACATTAATGGCTAGAAGATTTCCAGAATCATAGGCAATCAATCAAGTCAATCAGATTGAAGATCAAGCCAAAGATGGAAAGATATCAACCTGGAAATCAAGAATCAATCAATCACTCTGATTGATTGATTACATATTTATAGGGATTTCAAATCCTAGTCAACTCTAACGGCTAGTTTTTGTTATCTATAAATATGAGTACAAGAGAGAAAAATTATAACATTCCTACTCGCAATTACATTAGCAGATAGGATGCACTTTTTCCTCTGTACACAAACACACTCATTATACTTTATTATTCATTTGTAAGACTTTGTAGAAGTCGATCAGTTAGTTGCAAGGCTGTTTGCACTAACAAGTTGTAAGAGAGATTTCTCTCGAAAGTTGTAAGGGAGTTAGTAAGTGAGTAAGAGAGCCCCTCAACTCCAAGTTGGATTGAGGAGAGTGGATGTAGGACAAGTTGGTCCGAACCACTATAAATCTTGTGTTTTTTTCTTGCTTTATTTTACTGCTCTTACTTGCTGCACTAAAGATTAAAAAGGTTTTTCTAAATAAAAAGAATTTAACTAAAAACCTTTCCGCACACTAAGACACTGCGCACTCAGTTGATTTTCTAATCAGCTGATTTTCAAAACAAGAAGACTCAAAGTCTTCTTTAGGGACCAACAATTATCATGAAGTAATGGGACGCGATCTCCGACAGGCTGGGAAACGAGAAAAGATTTCAAGGTTTCATTAAATTAAGTTTGAATTTTCTCTTCATTAGTACCCTCCCCAGGATACCGAAGGTATGGAGGCAAGCCAAATTTATTAACATCAACATCCACATACGGGAAGGAAAAGGATGGGATAAAAATACCCAAGCGATCCTTAGCATCAAGGATTGGGCAAGTGGCAGAAGAATCACCGATAAGACCAACAATAGATAAAAGATAAGGGAAACGCTGGGGAATAACCCCAGGACCTAGTGTCGGGGAGGAAGGAGAAGATTGGGTTCCAGTCTCGGAACGAAGTTCAATTGAATAATTCCCAAAATCCAAAATATAAGGAATCGGATCAGAAGGATAACCATTGTAAGAGGGACAAGGTGGCAGGTTTCGAAGGTAGGCCTTGGCCACAGAAAATGAAGAAACATCTAAGTGGGGAGGAACAGATGAAGCATACGAAAGAGGAGAAAAATTCATGAAGAACAAGCTGATTCAAAAAAAAAGTGCAGCAACAAACAAGATAAATAATTAAAAACCTGAAATCTAAGCTACCGGATGCCAAAATAAACCAGCACAAACCAATCGAGAAACAAACAATTAATCACTGGAATCGTAGGCCAACCGGCTGGCCATCCTTGAAGTATGTGCGTTCTTGGTGTGGAAGTGTATGTTTTAGGAATCTAGAGATTGGAAAGAGTGCTTGTAGAGAGATTGGGGGGTTTTTGGTTTAGGGTTGTAGGGCTTAGGGCTTGGGGGTTCAGGGGTTCAGAGGAGGAGTTCGGGGTTCAGGGTCTGGGTTTTGGGGTTCAGTTTTTGGGGGTTAAGGGTTTGGGGTTCGGGTTCGAATTTTGGGGTTTGGGTTAAGGGTTTTGGGTTGTGAGTTTTCGGGTTTATGGTTTAGGGGTTTGGGGTCTATGGGTTGGGGTTTAGGGGTGTAGGGGTTTAGGATATAGGGTTTAAGGTTTATTGAGGGTTTCGGGATTTAAGGAGGATTTTGGGCTTTAGGGTTGGTTTTAGGATTTATGGTTTAGGGATTTGGAGGTTTTGGGTTTTGGGTTTGGGATTTGCGGTTTAGGGGTTTGGGATGGGGGATTAGGGGTTTGGGGTTAGGGTTTAGGGTTTAGAGTTTAGGATTGTAGGATTGTAGAGTTTAGCAAATCCCTCACCTTCACAGGAAATGAACCAGAGGAGGTAGCTGCCTCTGGTGAGCCTTCAGCTGATCCACAACCTATTCACCCTAAACCCATTGATCTAGAAACTCCCAACTCCCCCACTGAAATTGCCCAACAAGCCCGTTTAACTCACCTTCGTTTAAAAGGGCCTCTTGAACGAGGGATGATCATTACTGCCCTAGCCCATCTTGCCCTATATATCCCAGAGCTCAACTCTTACCCATCCTACCAAGACCTGCTAGCCGATGGCCTCGCATGGGCTCAGGCGAGAGAGGGCCCAGTAACATTCTTCCTCGAGTTGGTGAAGGAGATGAGTGAAGCTGCCTTCACCACATGAGAAGAAATTCTGATGGATGCCTTGGAAGTTAAGGCATCATCCCAACTGACCTCTCCTGAAGGTCTTCGGAGAGTAGCTCGAGCTATGCTGCTCAAGGATGGGGTTGCGCTGGATTGCCCGGAAACAGCGGAGTCAGAATTCATTCCTCCAGTAGAGAACTTTGAAATTTGCCCAGCTGATCAGGTAACTCCTGATATTCTTGACAAATTAAAAGAGTATTTTGATGATCATATCAGGGAAATTAAGGCCACTCGGCTGGCGGCCAAGTCTGCTGCTCCTTCTCTCATTGAGAAGCATGTCCACCAAGTGTTGTTGGACCACCGAAACAAGTTGAGAGATGCTATTGAAGACAGCTTGTATGTCACCAGAAAGGAGCTATTCTTTTCTCGCCAGAGGATTAAAGAAGAAGCCAAGGCATTCCTTGATGATGCTTCTGCATCCTTCTCTGCTAAAGCAGATAAGATCAGGCTGCTGACTGCAAATCTGGAGAGAGAAGTTGCTGAATGCACAGATGCCCAAGCAGACCTCCAAGCTGTTGTTGATAAGCTTCCCTCTTCATCTGCCTTTGATGATATCAAAAAGGGGGAAGAGAAGAACTCAGCTGACATTCTTGCCTTGCAAGCTGAGACTGCCTCTCTTAAGGCTGAGATGGCCTCCCTGAAGGCTCTGCTGGTGGAGAATAATGGAGTTTTATCTGCCAAGATCCAGAACGTTGTAGAGTATGTTAATACTCGAAATCTGGCTCAGAAGATGGCAGAAGCGCAGCAGAGGAAAGAAGAAGAAGAGGAAGCAAGGGAAAAGCAAAAGTGTATCCTGAAAGCTGAGCTTGATGAGAAGTTGGCCAAGGAGCTGCAGATGGATGAGAAGGAGACTCCAGAGGAGAGAAACAAGAGACATGAAAGGGAGATGAACAATCAACTGGAGAGACGATATCAGAGGAGGATGAAGAAAGAAAGAAGAGCAGTGCCCCAGAGCAGACTCAAGGGTAAGTTTGTTCCTGGAACAGACGAGCCTCTGATTGATGGATCTATTGAGATCTTCACTCCAGACATGAAAGAAGACATGATCTCACTCTGGATAACCATCAAAGCTCGTGCATTCATCCAGTTCTATGTGCTCAGAGGAGAAGATGCCAGATGTGCTGAAGAGAAGGACAGGGAGTTCAGAGATTGGTTGAAGGAGAACTATCCAATCTTCTTCAAGTTCATCACTGGAGTCATGGTCAAGCTCAGTGCCCAGCCTGAACTTCTCGAGCTTGAATTGTTTCCTACTCCTACTGATGCCAGTGGAAACCTCGACTGGGGAGAAGTCCGAAGAATCTGGATGGACATGGTGACGCGCTTTCTCTCTACTCTCCCTGATACATCTGTGCCTACCTTGAAAGCCATTGAGAAGAGATTCCTGGACTGGATGCAGGTACCTATCAGTTCCAGAAAATCCTTGGTGTAATAGTCCAGCTGAGTCAGCTGCGGGTAGGTTTCTGATATTTTGTAACTCCTCTGTTTTGATTAATGAAGTTTATATTCCAGACAACTTCTTGTTGTCAGTTGCTTTTATTTTTCTGTCAAAGAGATCTTATCTAAAGATCTTCTTCTCTGTCCTAATTGATCTTGATTAAATTTGTTTATCTTTTGAGATCAGCTGAGTTGGTTTTGATATCATCAAAAAGGGGGAATTTGTTAGGATATTCTTGTTAGATGTTTTGATGATATGATAAACCAATCAGCTTGTAATAGGACCAGCTGAACCTGTTAGTCAGCTGATGAGTTGTTAGGATTAGATAGGTTTTAGTAAGGGGGAATCAACCTTGCTGCCTAGAAGATCCGAAGCTTTCATAGAGAAGAAGACCAGCTAAGGCCTTGAGGACTTAGCCGATTCTAGAAGACATAAGACTTGAGCAGCTGACACTGGAGTTTCAAGAGTGGAACAGCAGAGAAGTTAGATCAGTTGATATCTGAAGATCAGCTGATGCCAGAAGATCAGCTGATATCTGAAGATCAGCTGATATCTGAAGATCAGCTGATGCCAGAAGATCAGCTGATATCAGAAGATCAGTTGAGCACGTCGCAGACAAGACAAGGACCAAGGATCATATTCTAGACCAAGTTCAAGATACCAGCTAAGGTGCACCAAGCAGAGTTGCACATCAGCTGAGGTCTAAGTATCAGCAGACCGATACATCAGCTGAGGAGACAGATCAGCTGAAATCTTGTGCTTTGCCCAGATTCTACGGAATCGCACAAGGGTTGACTTGCGACAAACGAGAAGATTCCCAGAATAGAAAGTCAATCAATCAAGGGGACAAACTTGATTGATTGGAGGTTCACGAAGATTTCCGGAATCAAGAAGGAGATTCAATTAATCTCAATGATTGATTTATTCCTAATTTATGGGATTTCAGATCTCTAGTCCTTCCAACGACTAGTTAATTTGAACCTATAAATAAGAGTTCAAGTGAAGATTTCAATTACGGTTCTACACGCATTTAACCTTGCCGAAACTCTGTCAAAATCTTCACTCGTGCTCAAAAATCTTTACTCAATATTAATCCATTGTAAGCTTTATAGAAGCTGTTAGACGTCGATTGCTTTTAGCATAAGACTATTGTAAGAGAGTAGTCCTCTCGAAGTGAGTAAGTGAGTGAGTGAGAAAGATAGTGGAGAGACCCACAAGTCCAGTTGGATTGTGGAGAGTGGAGTAGGACCTTTTGTCCGAACCACTATAAATTCGTGTATCTCGTGCTCTTTCTATTATGTTCTTTATCTATGCACAAATCACTAAGAACGGTTTTTCATAAAAACGTTTCCGCACTATAAAATACACAGCGCACAATTTTCAAAACCAGACTATCTCAAGTAGTCTGCTGTTTTTAAAATTAAGCCAATTCGAAAAAGATTTTGAAACAAATCAAGTCTATTCAACCCCCCCCCTTTCTAGACTCGACTTAGTGTTTCTTTCTTCAAAACCTACCTTTGGGACCAACAATACGGTTCTCCCGGGGTCAGAGTTTAGTTGGTGAGTTACAGTGTGATTTGGGCTTTACATAGCATGATTGTTCAAGTGAGATCCTCGAGTCCCGTGCTTTGGTTTCTACAGCTTCGTGTAGGGGCGGTCGTCCAGGTCAGATTGTTCGCATTGCTGAGGCCTCCGAGTCGTCTACTGCCTTCCTTATTCCATCCTTGACTGGTATAGGGAAGAAGTCTCGTCCCTCTTCGTCTGTTACTATGTCAGCTAGTCGCCAGATTGTTCGGGGTGCCTCATCCCGAGGATTAGCTCGAGGTGCTCCTTCTAGAGGTTCCACTCGAGGTAGAGGTCGTGGTCGTCTGGGTGCTTAGACGTCTTCCTTTTCATGATTATTGATGTGTAGTTATTTATTTTATCTGTTTGATTTTTGCCCACCTTGAGTGGTGCAGCTTGTTCTTTTTCTTGATTATCTTCCTATGTCCAGGTTTATCGGCATAGGTTAGGTTGGATTTGGTTACTTGATGTATTTTTCCACTTTGGTTCTATATACAGGTCCGGGGGTCACGCCTCAACCCTCCGCCTCTCAGGTGTTTATTTTTCCCTAAACCCTAACCCCTAACCCTTAACCCCTAACCCTAAACCCTAAATCATGACATAGTTTATCATGATTGAGGATAAACTATGTCATGATTGAGGGAAGTTGAAATTTCATCAATAACGTTCGGCAAATGACGTTAAACTTAGCGCTAAATGGGAGGCGACCCATTTTTATTGATTTCTTTTATTTTAATTTTAGTTTAGATTGTTTTTAATTTCCCTAAAGTGTGTTGTGTGTAGGAGATTGAGGAGCATGGATGCCCAAGGAGAAGAGCTTGAGTGGTGTGAACTCAAAGATCAAAGGGTGAGGTTGTTTGAATTGTTGAAGATCTCTCGTGGTGGAAATTCTTCTAGGTGGTAACATACTTACTCCCTAAACTTTGCATTCAACGTGATAGTTTCATTTAAGTTTGGGAGAGGGAGTTTTTATGTTCTTGATTGTTGTTAGTGTATTTACCTTGATTTGTATTGCATTGCGGTCCATAATTTTTGGCTTTGATGATTGAGATATTGTTGATGTTTAATTATTGGTGATTATTGGTTTTGAGATTTGGTTGAGCTTGATGGTTGAATTGATGCTAGTTGGTTCACTTGTTAATGTGAAGATTGTGCCTGATTTTGTGTTCACAATTCATGATTAGACAAGCCCGTGAGCTTTAGAGCCTTGTAGACTTGCATATTTATGGGTCTAAATTCTTTCATTGTGAGTATCATTCATGTTTGTGTGCTCTAGAACTTGCCTCGTGTCTTGTTTGAAACTACTTTTAGTGTGAAATTTTTGAAAATGATATGAGACCATCTTTGTTTTGAAAAGTCACTTAGCCAAATTTATCCTTACCAAATGAAATTTTTCCATAATTAGCCATTTTGAGCTTTTTTGACCTATTTTTTGGTAACCTACAGTTCTAAGTCTATTTACCCTTCTTTTTTAGTTTAATTATCCCTATGAACTAGTGGATCTTGAGTGTGGGTGATGAGGCTAGATTGTGCTTGATTTTGAATTTGGTGGATGAATTGTTTAAAGGGGAAAGGTTGTGAAAAAATAGAGAAAAAGATGAATTGTTGAGTGTACAAGAAAAAAAGTGACTTGAGAAAAAAATCAAAAAATGAGAAGAGCTCTCTTGTATACAAAATTTTGGTACAGCTTGAAATTCAAAAAAGTGTTCAATGGGATTGGTGAAGGAAAATTTGCTAAAAAATTAGAACAAGTAAATAGTTGGAGTTTGGAATTTAGAGTTGCAACTTGATCAATTGCAAATTTTCTCTTGAGAGTTTTAGAGACGTCTTACCTCTCGCTCCACTAGTTTACGAGTCACTTAATCTAAATTTTTCCCACCTTAATCAAAGAGCCTACATTACAATCTAATGAAAGCCCTCATTGATTCATTGATTGATCACTTAACTTGTGGTGGAAAACTTAGTTATTTGGCAAGCTTATGGTAGTTCACTTGTGTGTTTTGATTTTTGAGAGCATATACGTACCTTGATACACCTTTGTGTGAAGAGTGAAACACTTACATGTGAGAAAAATTGTGAATTGAGCACTTGATCTTGCATTGATTTGAACTTAACTTGTGAACTAGCTTGTTGATTTTTAGACCTAATGTTTTGCTAGATTGATTGAACTTGATAATTGCCTATTTTTGCTTTGATTGAAATTTTTCGCAACCCACCCATTTGTTTTATTTTCTTTTTGTTGCTCGGGACGAGCAACAATTTAAGTTTAGGGGAGATCGTGCTCCTACTCATTATGTCAGTCGAGGCCCTTGCCAACCGATTTCTAGTCATCCTCCTTCTAGAGGCAAGGCTGTTGTTAATGATTGGGTGCTTCGGGATTCCACTCCCACGACTACTCAACAACCAGTTTCAATGAATTGTTTGAGTGGATGGTGGTGGGGAACCGATCTTCTGGCATGCTTCACAAGTCTTTTGTTGACCGTCCATCTCGGGCGAAACATACTTATTTTTCGCCCATTTACTCTGTGTGTTTGGAGGAAGGTGAGCTTGTTCTTTTTTAGTCTGAGGATTCTGATGATGATTCTGTTGCGAGTACTGCCCCTGGAGGGCGATCACTTTCTTTGAAGCCTCCTGCACACGCTGATGGTGTATTAGTTACCCGCAGTCGCTTGATTGATTCCCTACAATCCTCTCGGTGGTAGAGCTTGGTTGGGGAGATACAATGTGACTTGAGCATTGCTCAATACGATTGTTCGACTGATACCTTCGAGTCTAGTGCTTTGATTCCTATAGATCCGGGTGGGAGCAACCGTCCAAGTCAGATTGCTGAGGTATCCGAGTCTTCCACTGCTTTTCTTATTCCATCTTTGACTGGTTTTGGGAAGAAGTCTCGATCTTCGACGTTGGTTCCTATGTCTACTGGTCGCCAGATTGTTCGGGGTGCTTCGTCCGGAGGATTGGGTCGAGGTGTTTCTTCTAGAGGCTCCACTCGAGGCAGAGGTCATGATCATCTGAGTTCTTAGACGTCAACCTTTTCTTGATTATTGATGTGTAGCTATTTATTTTATCTGTTTGACTTTCACCCACCTTGAGTGGTGCAACTTATAGTTTTTTTAGTTACCTTCATATGTTCGGGTTTGTAAACTTAAGATAGGTTGGATTGGTCATGTATTTTTTATATTTTAGTGCTATATATAGGTTGGAGGTCACGCCTTAAAGCTCCGCCCTCACAGGTATTTATTTTTCTATTAAAAAAACTCTAAACCCTAAGTCCCGAATCCCAAACTCCAAACCCCCACCTCCAAAACCCAAACCAAAAACCCAAACCCCTAAACCTAAAATCCCAAAACTTCAAAATCTAAACCCTAAATCCTAATTGTGAGCAATAAATTTAAGATACTTTCAGGGGATAAATAAATTTATGACAAAAAATATATATATTTGTACAAAATATTTTTTTATCCAATTTATAAACATAATTATTTTTTAAAGTAATATGTCAATGCCCCACTTTTTTATTTATTTTATCCCTTATCACATGTGGCGTGGGTATTTTAAAATATAAAATTTATATATTCTACGCATCTTTTCGAGATTAAGGTAAGGTGGTGATTGGTAGATTATATTAGGAGTTATAAATTTTATAAATAAAATTCATATAATGTTATTTGGTAGGACGTAGTAGAAAAATTACATAAAATTAGTCCTAAAGTAATCTCACTTGGTAGGGTGTACTATAAAGAAAAAATAATAATTTCACCTGGTAGAGTGTAATATGTAAGTATAAGAACATATGTTACTATAAGTCATATAAAAATTGTAAGGTGGGGAAGGTGAGATATTTATTACATTGTGAACAGTAAAAAGAATGTAATATGACCGTATAAAAATTGGGTCAGTATAAAATTTGTATTCTCTGCTAAAGAAAATAAATCAATAGAAAAATTCATATTATATCCTTGTAGTCCCCACAAGCACCTCCTAAAATTGAAGAGCAAATCTCTTGTGCACCAATTACACGGCGCAACTCAAGTTTATTTTTTAAAAGTTAAACAAAATACTATTAAAAAGTTCATGAAAAGTTAAAGTTGTACCGTGCATACAAGTAGGGGTGAGCACTGTTCGGTTTTAACCGAAAAACCGAACCGAACCGAACCGAAATAAGAATTTGGTTCGGTTAATTTGGTATTCGGTTCGGTTTTGGTTTTAAATATTTAAACTTTTGGTTTTCGGTTTCGGTTTCGGTTTTTAGGGTAAAAAAACCGAAAAACCGAAAACCGAACCGAATTTAAACATATATATATATAATTATAATGTATAATACTATTACTAATATATATAAATAAATTAAATAAATATTATATTACATAAATATAATTACATTACATATAGATAAAAAAAATCCTAACCCTCAAACCAGTAAGTTACCCCTTCCAAATTCCCTCCCTCACCCTCACCCTCACGACGCCTCACTTCCAGAAATTCCCTCCCCCACCCTCACGCCACTCACCCCATTCCAATCCGTCGCCGTCCGCCTAAGCTCACGGCGGGCGACCACCAAATCACCACTTCTCCTCTCCCTGTTTCCGCACACACAATTTTAACTAGTGATATTTCGGTTAATATGGTTATAAACCGAAACCGAACCGAAAATTTCGGTTTCGGTTTTTTCGATTTTTAATGTATATGGTTCGATTTTGGTTTCTAATAATAATAAATTCGATTATGTCGGTTTTGATGATTTTCGATTTTTAATGTATATGGTTTCGATTATGTACATGCTCACCCCTACATACAAGTCTCATCCAAAAGTAAAATCTCGGGGCGTGATTTTGGAATCCTCATTGAATCTCGAGGCTCTTGTTGTAAATTAAGAATATCCACCTCGCTTCGCTTCGCCTCGCCCTCCGATCGACTTCCTCCATTCCCCCAACCATTTTTATACCTCGTAATCTTCCTTCACAGGAAAGAAGCATTTATTTTCACATAGATTGCTGCTGTTGATTGACTTGAATTCATCGGAGACTCGGGAACAGAAGTAATGGATTTGGACCAGTGGATTACGAAGGTGAAAGACGGCCAGCACTTGTCCGAAGATGAGCTACAACTTCTCTGTGAATACGTATATACTTCTTCCTCCTCGTTTCTCTTTTATTTATTTTAATCTTCCCAAGTTCACTTTTCAAGAAAATGCAGTTTTCTTTTCTTCTTTGTTTCATATTTTAAATTAAGGGAAGGAATTTTTTAAAGAGACACTTTACCACAAAGCCTCGTATTTTTGTTTGTGGTTGTTAGGGTTTTGCATCAGGGATATTTTGTTTCTGGTTTGATTTAACTCTTTTAGTATGAAATTGTAGTTTGGGCTTACATTACTTGACCCTCTAACATTAAGTTATTGTTGGCTTTGCAGAGGATCTGGGTCTTTTTAGTTGATTTTATTCACGGTTCAATGGTGGTATCTTTTGTGCACATTATACCCTGTAAATAGCACCTCTTTTTTGTATATGTCTTCTTATTTGAGTTTTTTACAAATTGAACGAATACTCTCTCTGTTAGGAGAGTTTATTGCTTCGTTAATCTCATAATTATACTTGTTAGCATACACATCGATGTCATTCTTATTGTGATGAGATGAGCTTAGGCTACCACAAATTCTATTTGTGCGAATGTTAAATCTTAAATCATGGCCACTCCATATCCTAATACAGTCTGTTGAGTTCCTTTTTGTAGCATTTAAGGCTTTGACGAGTATTACTTGTTATTGTATCATAGTGATTTTTTGGCCATTATATAGGTTATTAAAAGTTGTTTGAGAACTTGCAATGCTACCAGTGTAGATCTTGCCATTTGATTTAATCATTCATGGCTTTATAGTTGTTTAATTATATCTTGTGTACGTTAATATGCTCCTCTTAAGTTGCTCCAGTTGCTCCATATCTATTCTTGCTTCTTCTCTCAGGGATACTTTATTCTAAATATTCTTTCAACTGATGATCCTACCTTGTTCAGGTAAAGGATATTTTGATTGAGGAATCAAATGTTCAGCCTGTCAATAGTCCAGTCACAGTATGTGGGGATATTCATGGACAATTCCATGATTTAATGAAACTTTTTCAGACTGGAGGTCATGTACCAGATACAAATTACATATTTATGGTAATTGGGAAATACTACGTATTGGCTTCAACATGTCCTGTTCTTTCCAATTTATATCTGTCTATGAAACTTCTTATTTCTTTACAGGGAGATTTTGTTGATCGCGGTTATAATAGTCTTGAAGTTTTCACCATTCTTTTGCTTCTCAAAGCAAGGTGCGTAAAATATGAACTGGTGGATCAATTACAAATTACTGTTCTGATACATGGTAATCCTGCAGATATTTTCTAAGTTATTTAAATTACTGAAGTTAATCACATTCCATTATGATGGTAGCTTGCAGTCACAAATTTGTATGTCAGAATTGCTTTGGCCATAACATTAGTTGTCCTTTCCATTTTCGACTCATTAATGATATCTGAACATTCTTGTGAATTTAGTCATGGGATTTACAGTTGAGGACCATATCCAGATGTCCTTGTATGTTTTCATATTAATGAGTTATTTTCTACAAATTTTCTGCCAGATATCCTGCTAATATTACACTCCTACGTGGAAATCATGAAAGCAGGCAACTAACGCAGGTAATTGATATTCTGAACTTGACTATGTATGCTTCTTTGGCTTCAACGGTCACTGAAACAAGTACTTCCTATATGAACAACATAACCTATGACAATTAGACCCCACATTCATGTAGCCAACTAATGATGGAAAGTCAGGCACTATATGTATCATACTTTGGGGCTGTACTTGTGTTGGCATCATGATACTGGAACTGATTTTCCTCCTTTTTTTTTCCGGAGCATTAGATTACCCTACTAACCAGCATATACATTGTGAAAAGTTGATATCTCAATAGTAGTATTTTTCATAATGATCCAAAAGGTACACAATCGTTGACATATAAAATTCTGAAACCCTTGGGCTGGTTCCAATAATAATTAAACCATAAATCAGAAGTAAATGAGTCAAAGGAAAATTTAGAGATGCATTGAATTAATTCAACAATCATTAAATCAATTCAACTCTTGAAATTAATTCTACTCCTGGTGCTTCGTTCTTCGTGCATAGACTTCAGTGATTTTTCACATTTCCCTTGAAGGTAAAGATTTAGTATTAGTTGTTTGACGTTTATCGTCTAATTGAGAGGAAAATACTACTTTCTAGTTTCTAGAAATCAAGTCTTACCGGGTTTTGCAAAAAAGAAAATATGAGCAATAAATTTAAGATACTTCCAACCATTGATTGCTATGGGGAGTCATTTTGCTTCTGAAATTTGGTCAAAATGGTAAACCTAGAGAAACAGGAGACAAGAAACTTGTGAATGTGTATTAATGGTAATTTAGGTTTAGGATTTAATTGATATTTGTAGGTCAGTCACCTTGAAGATTGTTCTCAATGCCACTAGATAGGATAATAACCTAGCAATTTTTTGTTCTCTCTACTTGGTGCATTTCTTTGGCCTAGAAGATATTCTGTCTATAGCTCTGGCGAAGGTTACTTCTGTTTATATCACTGAGAGAGTCAATTATGTTTGGAAACAACTAACACTAATTAAATTTGGGAAAGATCATTGTTGCAATTGCTTAATTAATATGTCCTGGGCTTCCGGCTGGAGGTGGCCCTTCAGAAGGCCACAGACCCTGGAAATTATAATAGTTTATGCTTGTATTTATGGGGCTTCAACCTGACATATTAGATTTGAAAATTGTTCTCCTGGAGAGAGGTAGTGCAATAGCTGGTATCTGTTGAAGATAAGCAAGTGAGATTAGGAACAAATGAGGATATGTTCATGACTAATAACTGCCAAGTCCTAATGGGTTTCTACATGCTTGATTTTGGCAGGTTTATGGTTTTTATGATGAATGCCAAAGGAAATATGGAAATGCTAATGCAT
This sequence comes from Prunella vulgaris, assembly GCA_026898435.1. NCBI lineage: Eukaryota > Viridiplantae > Streptophyta > Magnoliopsida > Lamiales > Lamiaceae > Prunella > Prunella vulgaris. Next base: position 389,205 of record JAPKLY010000385.1, on the reverse strand, counting down.
GGCGGTATTGCACTGATGTTTTTGACTATCTAACTATGTCAGCAATCATAGATGGGACGGTATGGAATTTTTTTTTCCTATTGAATATTAACTAAGTAAAAAATTGTGAAGACCCACTCCGAATTTTAACATGAATATTCATGTTTTTAATTGAAATAATTGGTGGTAATAAAGAATTTGCATTGTGGAATTCAGGTACTTTGTGTCCATGGTGGCCTATCACCAGATGTTAGAACTATTGATCAGGTTAGATTGTTTCATTTTTATAAGCTATTGATTTTGACTGCATATTACGCACAAGAAATCTCAAAGTCGTTGCAGTTATATGCTAGGATGATGAGTGCTGGCTGAATTTCTAGATATTAAGCATTAGCACAGGATGCATATTCCTTCAAGTTTTCATTTTCTCTGCGGGGAGATATAGCTTTGTATTCAGAGTGAAATGCTCACTCGTTTTCTCTTTTATGGAGCTTTATCATGTATTATGGTCTCAGCTTAATCAAGTGATGAGTTTGATTGGTTATTTAGTTATGCATAAAGGCTGTTTTAGTTAAATTTTCTGCTTTTTCTTTTTTCTTCACAGATTCGTGTCATTGAAAGGAACTGTGAAATTCCCCATGAAGGGCCCTTCTGTGACTTAATGTGGAGTGATCCTGAAGATATTGAGACATGGGCAGTCAGTCCCCGGGGTGCAGGTTGGCTTTTTGGCTCTAGGGTTACATCTGAGGTGAGTTGGTCAAGTTTTATAAGAAATTTTTACAGCAATTTCCCATTTGAGACATGGGCAGTCAGTCCCCGGGGTGCAGGTTGGCTTTTTGGCTCTAGGGTTACATCTGAGGTGAGTTGGTCAAGTTTTATAAGAAATTTTTACAGCAATTTCCCATTAGGCTGTAACAAACTCACTGTTCACAAGATACCCCTCCTCAGGAGGGCGCGTCTGTTCTTTGATTAGATTCTTTCATCAAGTTTGGATGTATGATTCTTTCTAACATGATTGTTACTATTGGCAGTTCAACCATATCAACAAACTTGATCTAGTTTGTCGTGCCCACCAACTTGTCCAAGAAGGTCTAAAGTACATGTTTCAAGAGAAAGGCCTTGTGACAGTGAGTTGCTTATCTCTATCATGGAATGCACAATTTCTCATCTCAGAAATGGCTTTCTTTTCTCATTATTGTATTATGGACTGAGCAGGTGTGGTCTGCACCAAATTATTGTTACCGCTGTGGAAATGTTGCGTCCATTTTGAGCTTCAATGAGACTATGGTAGTTATTTGTTGCTTTCTCTATCTTTATCTCTATCTATCTATCCATCCATCGTGTTTGCAAGAGTGTTTTATGTCTCATTATTTGTAGGCTATAGCTTACCTGTCTTGGCAATCTATTGCATTATGCTAGTTAGTAATTTTATGTTTTCGATTCAAGAGATTTCACAATAGGCAGTGATTCTTGCTTCTTGCATTGAAAGCTTGTGCCACTGTACTGTAATTTTGTTAATAGCAAAAGATCACAACTTATGTAGATTTGAAATCCTCAACGAAGTTGGCTAATATGTTGCTTTATTCTAACTTGATCATTTTTGGCTTCTGGCTACATTAGGAGAGAGAAGTGAAATTCTTCACCGAGACGGAGGAGAACAATCAAATGCGTGGACCTAGAACTGGAGTACCTTATTTTCTTTGAGATATTTTCCATGAAATGTAGCACATTTTAGGTGCATAATGCTGTTGTGATAGTTGAATGGAGCCTGGAGAGAATTGAAGGAAATATTTGTACAGATGAAAGTCCAGTATTCAAACTTGCAGGGTTGCACTTGCTATGTAGTTAAATGTTTTGCCTTTGAGTGACTTAAATTTCTTATATTGATACATTATATTGACGAGTTGAGCTTTCATTTATGATGGCAGATTAGAACCACTTGGATGATGAATTAATGATGCTTTTGCATAAATATTAAAAATGATTAGGGTTTTTTATGCTAATTTGTATAAATGGCACTCTTTGAACCCTCATGCTATCCTCTATTTATTTTTATTTATTGTAATTCTTATTTCTGAAAACTTTGATATATATATATATATATATATTAAAAAAAAAATTAGTTGGAAAGAGAATGTGCAGTTTTAAAAGATAGTAGATGATGAATTAAATATAAAATATTTTAATTGAACAAGATGATGAACAAGTAGAAAAAAAACAAGGGGATAAATATCCGCGTCCAAACATTCCAATTATGGGCCTGGGCTGTGGAGATAGAGCCAGCCCACAAGCTCATAACAATTAAATTAAATATAAATGTAATAGGCGCTTGGATCGGGTATTTCTGAATCATGGGAAGTGGAGAAGAAGAATCAGTGGAGGCCGCGGCGGTCGCTCGGAGAGAGAGGCTGAGAGCGCTTAAAGCTGCTCAGGAACTCCTCAATACTCCCGACGACTCTGCTACTGAGCCTCCCCGACACCAAGATGAAGATGATGACCTGAATGGGTAAGATTTCAAATATCTCCTCCCTTTCTCAATTCTTAGTTGAAATTTGTCCGCTCTTTTCTGTTGTTTTCTCTTTCTTGCGTACCTATGGTTTACGATATATTTTGACTGAACAAGTTATCCTACTACTATTGTTGATAAACGATGAAGTTCTCTGTTAAATTTATAAAAAGCCCCCCACCCACACATAAATGCCTACTGTCGTTGATTTCTTTCTACGGATTTCACTCTTCCTGTCGCCTCAAGATGTAGCCATCATGGCCATATGTAGGTCATTGCTTTGAATGTGTTCATTTTGGGAAGAACAGGCACTAGACCAATATATTTTTACTGGTTTGTATTCTTAGAGATCGATTATGTTCTTCTTTCTACACAAAATGCATATTTAACCCCTTATACTTCCAAAATTTTTTGTCTATGCCATTGGGAAAATGCATATTTAGCTCCTTCTCTGACAGAGAGAGCACGGCCTTTTCTTGGAAGCAGATGTGAAGCACTTATACTTGTATTATTTACATTGATGTTCTTGTTCAATGTTTTAATTCAGAAAAAGTTTATGAAATAATTACTGAGTGTATATGTTCTTTATAAGTCATTTGTGACTCTTATTAATTTGAGTATTGCTTCCAGCAATGTGAGTATGAAATTCCGGAATTACCTTCCTCATGACAAGCAACTTCAAGAGGGTAAACTTGCCCCACCTGTATTACCTAAATTTGAAGACCCTGTCTTGGAAGCTCCTCCTCAAGATGAGAAGAAAGAGGTGCTTCATGAAATTCTTTCACATATTTCTTCTCACTGTCTAATATGTTATCCATTAAACTAACTATTCAGAAAAAATTCAGGATCCATTTCTGAACATAGCACCAAAGAAACCAAATTGGGACCTGAGGAGGGATGTGCAAAAGAGGCTTGACAAACTTGAAAGGCGCACTCAAAAGGCTATGTTAACACTCATGGGTTGGCCATCTGTCTTTAACTTATTACTAATCATTGCCTACCCTTACTGGAGGTTTTGAAATTGTTTTCTCTTGTTTTCATTTACATTTTCATGTTTGCGTGTATCAATGATCACACCAGGAGTGTTCAATTTTCCACTATTAATTTGAGACTTGTCCTTGACTTTTCAACTAGCATCTTGATTAGCTTCTGGAAATCACATGCTGAGGACTGAAGTGGAAAACTTGGGATAAGTTACCAACTGATTGTATGATAAGTAATAGCTCACCAGTTTTGCTTTAAGAGTACAATTAGCTAAATAATACTTGACCAGGAAAAATACCAATGTAAAGATGTTTTCTTTTGTTGGAATTGAATAGCGTCAACCTGATTTCTGATTGTTCCATTACTTGTACATCTGGATGTCTAAGCTCATTATGAATTTATCTTGTTCAGAACGGGAGGAAGAAAAAAGAAGATCAGAAGAGAATCAAGAGACTGGAAATGGTGCAGATGAATGATTCTGCTCGAAGGTTGTAAAGTTTGTGTAGGTGTTTTATTTTTCTGAGTTTTCATTTCAAGGACTCATCATAAAACATATACTTCAAGTTGATCATTACAAGGCTCCACTTTTGGGGGCAATTGCAATCTCTTGTTTGTTGAAAGAGAGTAAAACAACTTGAAGTAGTAAAAGGCAGAAAGGATCGATTTTGTTTGTTAATGTTTGGAGCGTAGAAGTGCAAGAACCAGTAACATGCTTTGAATACATGTGTATTTATACACATGTAATCCATTAATATCTCTATGCCTTGTGCCTGTTAGAACTGAATTCATCCTTTTTCCCAAGAGGCATCCACTATAGGAAGCTGATATTCATCAGGTTTGAGTGCCAAAGCGAAGTCTGGCAATGTTGGTGCTATCTCCCAGATTCTGTACCCAAAACTTAGGATTTGATATTAATTGTATTGTTATCAAAAGTAATTTGAGTATTAGATGGGGGGTGAGGAAGAAAACCTGGAGATGGGGGGAGATGAATTAAAAGTGTAGGATGCTTTGTTGCTGTCTTTCATATATTCATCGGTTGCTTGAAGAGCAGCAACAGCCTTTCCACAAGACTTGTCAGTGTTGGGAGTATTAGACCATGATAGTAAGCTGCAGCCTAAGATAACATCAGACACAACATCTTTCAGTAATGTTTTAAGTTTACATAGTACCTTAGCTTCAATGTATTTCCACTTGTCAATAGCCTATGTTTTTCTCCCCAACCATTTGTTAGCGGAAGGTTCATGATGTTGTCTTGGGCCTGTACCATCTCGAAAAGGAAGCAACTCAGTGAGTCAATCGAGCAATACCTGCTGTCAGCATTTTAGCATCTCACATGCAAGTTTTCGTTTCACAGCAAATGTAGCCTTGCTTATTCTCAATTGCTGAATGTCAACACCCTGTTATACAATCAAGCCTCATGTCATGTCAACACCCTGTTATACAAACAAGCCTCGTGTCATAAGCTCAGAATGTGTTGACTATGTACTATAAAGCTAGACCCAAAGGATCATTTAAATATCAACAAATCAAGACAGAACTAAGTAAAGAATCTTCTGCATAACCCATATAAAGGGTGCTATTATTTTTTGCAAACTACTTGTTAGCTAATACTCCCTCCGTCCCGTAGGAATTTGCACCCTACGGGATGACGCATTTTTAAGGAAAATGTGTTTTATATTTAAAGTAGTGGCGTATGGGTAAATATATGTATAGGTTTGTGAGTGTGCACGTAAGTCAATATTTCAATTTTTAGTAGTGTGCAAATTTGTGTGGAACGTCCAAATAAGAAAAGTGTGCAAATTCCTGTGGGACAGAGGAAGTATTATTTTATGCAGGATTTGTGTATTATCTTTCGACCTGGTAAGCTAGTAAGTCATATTACTTCTGGTGCATTATTTACATTCACATATCTTGTTCGACCTTTGGTGTGAGTGACTCAATTGAATTCCTGGAAAAATTTGATAAATTTGATCGTATCTATAAGCCTAAAATTTGAAGATTTTATGATATTGAGCTTTGTTTATTTTTAATTACTATTTGCATGGGCTTTATTATTTAGAGTTTCTGAGAGGATTATATTCCATAGTTTATTTGTTCCAAGACTTGTTTTGGATTATTATTGAGATTTATACTATTCGGTGAAAATTTAGTACACGTGGTGTCAAGGTTCTTCAAAGTTTATTCGTGTTCTACAATGTGCTACATCAGGCGGCTGGTAGGACAACAATAACGTGGAGGCGGAGATCCTCCATCCATTCCTGGCCGCTAATGAAGCCATTTGGTTACATAACTCAACCAAGTCAACATCGTATCGAGCATTGGCATGGGCAACAGGATCCAAGGGCGGTTGTCGATGCGGAGGCATCGTACCCGATCCAGTGATACCAACTGATGTAGTGGAAGCGCAGAACACGACATATGATCAACATATACTCGGCATCACAATAATTTAATTCATTATCAAATTCAACTCCCGTACATTGATAATAGAATTTTAGTTACTATCTGCATGAGCTTTATCATTTAGGGTTTCTGAGAGAATTATATATTCCATGGTTTATTTGTTCAAAGACTATTTTTTGGACTATTATTGAAATTTATAATATTCAGTGAAAATTTAGTACACGTAGTGTCAATTTTTTACGGTTTATTCGTATTTTATGCTGTGCTACATTAACCTTCCACCCATGACAACGTCCATGTTTACATTGTTGTCTATCAAGCAAAGTTCACAATTTATTACATCTTCCGGTAAGCAAAGCTTTACAATTTATATTATCAGCATCCTTGGGGATAAGCTAAGTTAATCTTACAACTACCACTGTTAGAACAGAAAGCTTGGCTTATTAAGATGCGAATCACTCCGACGAATGATTATTAATTTGAGCAATTTCTAAGGTTTCGTATGTTTAATGAGCGCACACAAACACGCATTCGACGAGCAATACAATACAATACAATACAAATTAGATGAATGAAAGAGCTACTACCAACAAATGTGTTGTATAAAGTGAGCAAGTAATGTCACTGAAATTTTAAATTGAAACCGAATATCACCAATGCTGGAAAATGGTGAGTTACAACTTGATTGATTCTTTCTGTGTAGCAACTTGCAAAACATATACACTCCACTATTTTTCGCTCTTGAAAATTTGTGTCACAATACCAAGAGCAACAGTTCTTCCTGATGCTCTCAGGAACACTCTTCCAAGAGCTCTACAGCTGCTATACTCCTCCACACAAACAGGCCCTAGCAAAGCCACCTGAGATAATTACAAAATTAGTAAGGAAAATACACTTTTCTGGGTTTTTATCAATTAGGCTGACTCTCAAGGATAGTTTTTCTAGTTATACCAATTGCTTTCCGTACATAAATCAGGCAGAGAAACTCTGCACTAACCTCAATCATGGCATTCTGCTTGGCTAGCAAACATCTTGGGGACTTCTTTGTCGCTTTCCCTGTCTTCGGATCAAGCAGACACAATATCTTCACAACTTTTGCCGCCTCTTTTGCATGATGTATGTGAAACTCTAACTGCAAAATCACTCAGAGATTATGCTGGAGTCAACTCCTACATATCAAGATTAAAAGAACAACACAAATTTAAATGGTTGGTATTTATTAATGCAACCTGAGAACCAATCAGAATTGGAGATGAAATGTAGAGGACAACGATTTTCAGTTCCAACTGGCTTGCAACTTGAACTGGGTAGTCAGGGTGACATAGTACACTTCCAGCTGATACAGCATTGCCCTCGATATTTTGCAAATTGACTGTAACATTGTCACCAGCTCTAGCAATGCTACAAGGTTTTGAGTCCCGTTCTAAAGAGCGGGCTATCACTATGTCCTTTGAAGGCATGATCAATACCTGTAGACAAAATGTATCCTTGAATTAATTAATGCCTTCTGGAACTGCATTTTTTCATAAGAGTGGGGCAAAACGTAGAGTCTCAAATAATACATCCCTGTTCTAGACAAATTGAGACAGATGGTCAACAAAGTATCAACACTATATACATTGCCAAAAATTATTGAAATGAAAAGTATAAATTAACTTAAGAAGCCTGATACATCATTATTCTGGAAAGACCCAAAAATACAGCCACAAAGTCTTGTACCTTAGATCCTGCTCGAATAGCTCCAGTTTCCAATTTCCCACATGCAGACAGCTGACTTTGGGATTGTGACTTAACATCACATATTGGCATTAGTAAAGGTTTGGAGAAGTCTCTTGCAGGAGGTTGGAAAGAATCTATTGCATCCAACAAAGAAGGTCCTTTAAACCTTCAATTGTAATAATTTGACTAGGGTCAGCACAGCTTCAATTAGAAGCAAATCAATCACACTCCAGAGGATTATTAAATATCCTGATGACCATATTTAATCATTCATTTTATATGCATGAGATACAAACATAAAAGAACTGAGTTAAAAGTGCATTCTTCTAGAAAGAAAAAACATTAGAAGACTTCTAATTTGGTGTCTCTATAAACTTGTATCAAAAACAAAGGTGGCAGAATGTTTAAAAGGCATATATTACATTACATGAAAGCAGTGAGAGGAGGAGGGAGAGAGGAAACAAGAAACTAACCAGGACAACCGTGCATCAGAAGAATTTGCTACTAAATTTTGATTTTCCATGACGCTAACTGGAACCCATGAAATAGAAGATTCTTTAAAACCACAAGAACGGAGAAATGTTCCTAGTTTCTGCTTCACAAAATCAAATCTTTGCTTTGAGTATTCAACCACATCCATTTTGTTGACAGCAACAATAATCTGATCAACTCCAAAGCTCCTAATCAGCTGTGCGTGTTCCTTTGTTTGCCCTCTGGTAGCATCTATACCAGCTTCAAATGAACCGACTGAAGCATCGACCACTAGAATTGCAGCATCTGCTTGGGTTGCTCCAGAAATCATGTTTGGAACAAAATCTCTATGTCCGGGGGAGTCGAGCAGCACAACATGATATTTATTAGAAGTGAAAAAAGCAACACCCACGGTCATAGTTATACCCCTTTCCCTTTCTTCAGCACTTTCATCCAATGCCCATGCATAAGCAAAAGATCCTTTTCCCTGGTCAAACAACAAAATGCTTATTTTTCTGGCAACCCAATTTAACATGCATGAAAAGAAAAATATGTGTAGTGTTAACACCTGCTGTTGAGCTTCCTTTTCGTATTTGTGCATCTCTTTCTGGGATATACGCCCCAAAAGATGAAGCAACCTTCCTGAGAGTGTTGACTTCCCAGAATCAACATGGCCAACCTAGGTATACAGAAAATTGTAAATTCTGAGTGTGTGTAAAGTGCAATGTCTTGGTATGTATTATGAGAGAACATTATAAACTTACAATTGCAAGATTTAGTTGTCTCAATTCACCATCTGTCTTATCAGAAATCATCCATGCCTCAGGAGTATATTGTGAAAAAGATGTTTTTACCTCACTTATACTATCAGCTTTTTCAGTTTTAGAAGACACAGTTTTAGTGTCCACGCTGCTATCAGATTTTTTTCCACTGGCTGAAGCAGAATCATTCTCACTAATTTCATTACTTCTGTCTCTTGTCACTGATGCTGAAGATGACTTTTTCAATTTAGCAGCTAATTCAAATGTAACATTGGCGTCCCTTTCACTTGAAACCTTACCTGTGTGAAAATATTATGTGACATTTGATTCGTATAGGACGTAAGCATCATAAGGTGATCAACCAGCTAGACTTTTAGGCCCCAAAAAATTGAACAGGCCCAGAGATGCAGCCCAACTGCTAAAACATATACCTTTTGATTTCAATTTCTGTGATTGCAATCCATTTGAGACCAAATCATCTGGAGAAGGAGCATCGAACTTGAAAAGGGCTGACATCAACATTTATAATGTTAGACATAAAGAAAGATAATGTATCCGTATCACAATTCACATCAACAAAGAAAACCATCTAATATATAGGAATTGATTTTCTCCTTTGCCTAAAACACATGATTATCTACTGATGTAAAACCAACTTAGCACCTGTCTGGCTGTTCCAACCTATGTTAACTTTTTGATGATTTTGAGAACTAAAAGCCCTATTAAATTCTGGAAAAGTGCCACGAATATTTCCAGGCTTGTGGATGTAAAGATGGTCATCTGTGGAAGAAACATCGTTCTTCACTTCAAAGAGTGCGGATGCTTTGGCAATATGTTGTGGCAATGATGCAAAAAGAGACTTGGCCATCATTGATGCTCCAGAATGTTTGCATATGCGACCCACTGCATGGAAAGTATCTACTCTATGAAGGGCTTAATGAAAATATAAATGATAACCTTTGGAGAACAGAGAACAGACGCACCACTATTGAAACAAGCCCATAATGAAAATAGAAAAGAAGAAAGATTAGATGGAACTGGAACTGATAATTCCTAGGACAGCTTCCAGTGATAATATGGATGATTTTTAATGGCATTGAAACGAGAAAAGGGTGAAAAAGTCTAGAAAGGAGCATGTTTCCTTATTGCATGTGACTGAATAACTACATAGGCATATTCAAAGGAAATCAAGACACAAAGTACATACACTTATACCTGCAGCATTATCACTTTTGGCATCAACCTTGACCAAAGGGTTGCGAAAAACCCCACATATGTCACAGGCTGACATACTATCTTCATTATCATAGGTACAAATTGGGCAACGCCAGACCCCAGTCCTGCTGGCTTCTATTTTAGGCATTGTCTCAGTTGCTGTGCCTATCACAAAACCAATAAAGATACACATGCATAATGAACCTCATGTTGATAAGGGCAAGAGCTACAAGTGCAGATGCCACCCTCGTGAACACAATGAGGGCCTCTACATTATTATACTTATCAATAATCACAAAAAGGATAGGTCTAACATCAGTCATAAACCCCTCTAGGCAAAATATATGATTTCTCAAATCTCAGACATCTCCATAAGTAAGACATACTATTGTATTCCAGTTAATCATCACTAGAGCTCAACATGTGTGATTTGACAGGAGCCCAGATGGTGTGGAGTATCTCAAAGTTGTGCGTTAATAGGCGAAGAGAGACAAGGTAAAGACTCACCATTTCCTTCCACTGGGTAGTCATAATCATAATCATAATCATCAGCGTAGTCATCGTCATAATCATCATAATCAACTCGATAATCTAATTTACGAGGCATGTCCCCGGCTCCTGTAATATGCAGCTCAATATAATTTAAACACGTATTCGAAGCTATTACTAAAAAAGGGAAAACAACATACCAGGGCACCTTTTTCTTTCAAGTAGAAGACGAAGAAGAAGAAGAAGAAGAAGAAGAAGTGACAAGGCGATTACTGTAATTATTAGGAACTTGCACGGCTGTTCAAATGCTTGCTGCCGACCGACGTCAGTAAATTGGAATCGAAATTTTGCAATTCGAGGGTCACCGTCCGTTTATTCTTTCCCCCTTTTCCTTCCTTTCAATTGGACTAGTGTAGCGTTTATATAGATTTGCTTTGGTGCCGCAAAACTAATAATTTGGTTTAGGATGTAGATGTAGTACTATATTGTTGTGTTCATATTCAACAACACGCCGGTGGAAATTGCAACTCACGGTTTTCATTTTGGGGGCTTTACCAATATTTTCATCAATTAGCAATATTATATACTCCCCCAAATTTATTTTAACTTGTGTGGACATCAATTTTAAAAAAAAAAAAAAAAGTAATAAGAGTATTATAGAATAATTATGGAATCCATTAAAAAAATAAAATAATTATTTATAAATGTGATAATAAAATAATATTTTCTAAAAAGTAAATGAGAATAAATTTAGGGGACGAACGAAAATAGAAAATGAGAATAAATTTGGGGGACGGAGGTAACAAATATTTTAATATAAAATTTAGTGCATATTTTAAAATTCTATAAAATAATTTTTAAAATAATTTATTTTAAGGGGATGTTTGGTTTGATACTTTTAGAGGTGGGTAATGGTAATCAAAGTCATTGGAATGATTCTACTATGACTTTGATTCCCAAAAATTAAGTAATCTACCATAGTTCAGCTATTTCAGAACTATGACTTTCATTCCATACCATTTTCATTCCTATTATTTTTCCATTCCTTACAATTATATCAAATGCCCCCTAAATTGTGAGACAGAATTCAAAAAAAAAAAAAAAACTGTTATAGAATGTTAAAACAGATTTTTAAAAAAATAAAAATATAATATAAGATTTTATTTTTAGTTTGTTATGAGTTATCAAAAAGATTAGATATACAAATCATTTATAAAAAAATAATATATGATGAAAATTTTAAAAAAACATATTATAAAATTTAATTTCTAGTTTGTTATGAATTATGGAGGAGGATTAGATATACAAATAATTTATAAAAAAATAATATATGAACTTATCATATAAGTAATCAAAATCATATTATTATAATCTGCAATATCAATAAAATATTATTAGATTTTTTTAATAATATCAATAAATATAGATGTAACACAATGAGTCAATGACGAATAGGATAATAAGAATGGGAATCTAGAATTTGATAAGCACAAGATAAAGTTTATGTGAATTCTTTTTCTTCTTCAAAAAATAGTTCCATTGACCAAGCAAGCATAATTTAAACATTAATGATGCTTCCTTCATATGCTAAATGGTGACACTTTATTTGTTAAAATACGTACAGAGATAGTTCGCATTAAACCAAAATACCAATTGCACTATGCACTACTTAATCAACACTTGCTACAAAGAGTTGCTTTGAAGGAAAACCAATATCCTCATGTATTTTTAAGGTGGATTGCAAAACAAATCATGAGTTTAACATGATTTTTTAACTAATGCAACAAAGGATGGTGCATGCATGTGAGACATGGTAACACAATACATTTACCACAAAAGAAAATACAACCACAAGTAATAGGGATAAAATACTTAATTACAGTGAAGGACTGAGGATGTTCAGAAGACGACCCTTTACCTTTTAATGGAAAATAAATACAAAATTGGACTGACTCCATACTTACAATTTCTATTGTATCTATAATTCTGCAGCAGACTGGCATTCCTTCTCTGCAAAATCGAGAATGGGACTCAAGTCCGAATTCCTAATATATATGATGCAAAGGAGTGCCTGGACAGCGTCACCTGAAATAAGAGTAAATTTTACTTGATCAATTTCTTCTCTATTTGCTTTCTATTCCGAGGAGAATACAGGATTGAGGAATGATTTTAATCTTTGATCTTGATGTCCTCCAGATACTTGGTCTTTTCTGAATAATAGACATGTTTTGAGGCAATACAAATAAAATGGGAGTTATTTCATAATCAGCTTTTCCCTCAAAATGACGTATTATTACTACAAAAACTGTTTCAACTTCTGAATTCATTGGCAGAAGACTAGATACGACATACTTTATACATTCAATGAAATCAACCCACCTATTTTGCAACAACTTCTTTGTGAGCTTTGTATGAGAGAATGACATTCCATATTAAGGCAACAAAGTTAGCTGCAAGAACCTGTGACAATGAGGATGTTTGTTAATTTGCCACATTATCATATTTTTGGTTAAGTCTAAAACGACAAAGTCAAGATTATTTGTGGCCTTTAACTAGCCAAACCTGAAATTGCTGTGGCACAAAACGGAAGTTGAGAAATTGAAAAGGTATCCATAGTTGCCAATTTGCAAGAACTGAAGAACACCACTCCTACAAATAACAGGTTAATAGCCTCAAATACAGACAAGAGCATGGTTTCCAAATTCAGATGAATAAGGGAATGTGTAACAATACCTGCTGTAGCTTAGGGATTACATCTGATGGCCTTCCCTCGAGTGTAACCAGTGTAGACAAGAAGACTCCAATAAAAGCGGGAGCAAAAAGAAACTGCACAAGATATGGCAGAATCCATAGAAATGATCGAGATGTCAACTAGGAGGATATCAAGATGATATATAATACTGAATATAAATGTAAAAATGCTATTAAGCAACTAGAAGTAAGGCATCACCTGATCCAGGAAAAGCCGCAATAAAGCACCAGAAGCTCCAGGGGTCGTCACCAATTTACTTAGAAATAAATACCTAATGATGCAACACGGGTCGCAATATGAAAAGTACTCTACTGAATAGGGCATCATAATACTTGTTGAATACAGACTGCTCTGTTTCAATATTCGCTTTCTCCATCAAAGAGAAATTATTTATGGAAAGAAAAAAGAAATATGTTTTGTAAAAGAAAAAAGAAACTTAATAATGAGAATTTGAAAATAGATGCATCTGAAGCTTCATTCTGGTAAGAGGAACAACAAACTATATACAAGCTGCTTGCTCACCAGCATTTATATTAAACTCATGTAGTTTAATTGAGCAATATACAAACAATTTGAACTTTAATGAGCAATTCAATACACCACCTTAGTTTTGGGTGATGCAAGTAAGAAGCAGGAATTTTAAATTAAATTGCATACGATAAGATGTATGCTCATCCCAAGAGTTGTAAAAATAAAAAAAAAAATGATGCACTGAGTGAGAATTTGCAAGACACTACCAGAAATGCAAAGTTGGACCAACCAAAACCAGGCCCAACAGCGTGAAAATAAATGTCCTCTTCATGTCTAGAGATGATGCTTGATCAACAAGGAGCTGAGACAGACAGACAGACAAAATTAGATATAACAAGAGACATGGTAGACCTACCTATGTTATGTATGCTAGAACAAGTAATATTGCATTACGAAATCATCACATAATCGGTGGTGAATACCTGACAGATGAGGTCACCAACCAGAGTCAGAAATGCTGATGTGACAGCTTTTGTCATTACCGGATACTTTGCCAGAAGAGACAGATACCTGGAGAATGCTGGGAATAAATTAAGGGAGAGGAAACACACCTCCCAGCAGAAAAGAAATCTCTCTTCAAATATTATTGCCTGGTATTCTAATTCCATGAAACTTCAAAGAAAGATGTTTGTTTCCAAATCTACCAGGAAAGCAAAACCTTTAATCATGCATTTGATAAAATAGAGAACAAGTTTTACCATGAAAGGAAGGACCAATTACTCCCACCACCACTGCCGGAGGCGGAGCCCCAAATCCCACCACCACCGCTCGAAACCCGTAAAGAATGCTTAAACCCGAAGTCGGAAGGACCAAATACTTTAAACCTATTAGCAGAAGGCAGATTAATGTTATTGTTAGTATGAGAGCTCCTAATCCTAAGTGGGTTTGAAACAGGAATACTGGCAGCAGGGGTCGTGTGTGTGCGACTGAAACATGAGCCTCGGGGTCGGAGTAGAAGAAGATGATGGAATTTTCGGGTCAGCGTCTGCATCGCCATTGTTTCAATTTCAAAAACAATTGGAATGTGATGAGGGCACCGCTACATTGCATCTGCCTCTTACTAAAAATTTAAAACAACTACTAGAAAGTTTCCGATATTTTTCTGGGCACAGATTTTAAGAAAAAGTGTGTATGGTGGAGATTGTGAGGTAAAGATTTTAAACGTGGAGATTTAAAGGAATATTTTCATTTTGGGAGTATGCAAACTTTTGTGAGACAGTATGCAAACTCTCGTGGGACGGAGGTAGTATTTAAATTCAATGAAATTCTAGCACGTGAAACATCAAATTAAGTACTCCTTCGACACACCAAATTATTTTTTAAAGAAATAAAATTATCGTGGTACTCAAATTTTTATTTATAAATATAAGTTATTTTTAAAATAATAAAATTTATAAACAAAATAAAAAACTGTTATTTATGAACTATAAATAACTTTATTTGACAAGCTAGTGAAAAGTAATAATTTGGAGGATAAAAGAAATGCATCTTGATGTAGAAACATGAGGAATGAGTAGAGGAATGACCAAATGAGATCCTCCAATTTTTCTTGTGAAAAATCATTGTTAGGAGTTAGCACATTAAGTCTCCAAACATTTCAAGAATATCTTCAAATTAATCTTATATTTTCCTCCTAATTCGTTCTCAGGGGAAATCGAACCAGAATCACTCGAGGAGCTCGATGATCAAGTGAGCTAACTCATCTGATTAAATAAATCAAGTGCCATAATTCCTAATTTACTAAGAATAAATTGTTTATGACGCAGTTTATTTTCAGAGAGTTTATATCTTAAATTGAGCATTGATATAAGTTGATGTATTAAAGTGTATTCATTGATTTTAACTGATCATTGAAGTTGTCAGTTTTTTTCATTGCAAATATTTATTACTACTTTATTTTAGCAACGTTTTTTAGATTAAAAGTTATTATGGTTTTAACGAATACATTTTTTTTATTTTTTCAAGATTCATTACTAATCATTAGTAGTACACTTGTCCATACTTATTTTAAATATTTTATAAATTATTTTAAGAGTTTATAAAATATATTTTTTATACTATTCACATTACTTTTTCTTTTTATATTTTTTATCACATCACTTTTATTTTAATTTGTGTGCCAAAAGTAATATAAACATATAAAGTGACCGAGAGAGTGGTTTATAAATTTTTAACTGTTTGATTAATAGAACTTGTAAACAAGATAGGATATCTCAACTTTTTTTTCAATTTATAAAATGTAAGAAATTTATTTTAAAGCTTATAAACTTTAGCTTAATCTAAAACCATGGTCAGGTTAAAAAATGACCCCACTCACATACTCATCGACAATTTCTTGTAGATTCGATACAGGATCGTAACAAAAATGACACCCAAGCTCTAATACAGAATCATTTTCCAGTTTAAAGATAATAGCTAGAAATAGCACTCAATAACACATACCTACAAAAAGAAATAGGTTTCACAAGAGTGTTGCATTGTTAGGCTATAGATTACAACAAAATGAGGGGTAGGAGAAATTGGCTAGTTCTTGTCAGGAGTCTCATCCTGCCAAGCCGCTTGCCATTGCTTATCGTAAAATGTAGTCTCATCCAATAGTTTCTTGAGGGTATCGATGTCCTCATTCTTTCGAATAAAGAGAACACCTGCCACAGCAACGAACAAGAGCGTTTTACAGAAGAAATTGCTCATTTGATCGACAAGACCCACCCCTGTTAAACTGTCAACAAAGTAGGCCATGAAGAATCCTACCATTGCAGCACGACCTGCATTGAAAATCCTCAAGGGTAAAGATGGATGTTGAAAAGAATTCAATCAATTTATATGACTAATTAAAATCAATGTGAATGAAACCAACCATTAAGCAGCTCAGCTTCAGGAAGATGAAACCTTTTCATCCATGCCCACCAAGGAATAATTGAAGTGTCGAAAAAAACAGGGTCTTCGTTGCTTGACGATTGTGGGGTGTCTTGCATCCACTTCCTCCTCTTCACTTCTGCAAATGATCATCCAGATATAGAGTTATAAGTGACACCAGAAGCATCCCAACTATTTTGATAAACAAAAACTAATGTTATGGTCTCATTGTACGATTGTTTTGGCAAGAGTTAATGGCAACAAATAATCAACTACGCCTCGATGATATTCAGTAAGAGATGACACCATACATTACCCCCAATTGTGAAGCTGATGTACACGCCACTAAAAACATTACACCATAGGTTTGTGAAATACTATCATAAAATGTCCAAATTATGTTGCTCGATCCACAATCATATCTCCTACACTTATTAATGTAAGTACTTAGAATAATTAAAAAAAAAATAGCTGAGCTCTATAGCAAGAAAGAAGCTATACTTGCTCTACTAATACCGTCATTTCCAAATGCAACAAAAAACAAGCATCAACATCTGCCATAAGAACTCACTCACACACAAAAAGAAGATAATACATGCAGCAGGTTTAGAGTGTGTCACCAGCATCAATGACGGCATCCCAATCAGTCTCCCCATTTTTCACAAACTGCTTCAAATCCCATGTCCCTCGAACCCACCTAGCGTCCTGAAAGTTGTTCGCGGAATCAGCCACCACTGGATCCACCGCAATAGGGGGCGACCCGTTTGAGCCCACAGCAGGAGTCTCCTCCGGAACAGTAGTAGCAACCCCGGAGCTAATATCAGCGCTCATCACCAACTGAAATTGAAGTGTTTTCTTGGGTTTGAAAAGAAGATGAGGCTTAAAATTTAAGTGGGTTTTTCCATGTGACGACGGAGGAGCGACAGTTGGGAGGTTCGGGGAGAATATGGCCATGGACATTTTCAGAATTTGGGAGCTTGAGAAAAGAAGAAGAAGAAGAAATTGGGGGCTTTGATGATTTAGCAGATTGATTTTCAGCCACAGAAAGTGACTTTCTAGTTATTATCGGCAAAAGCAACCCTCTTCATAAATGAGGACTCTTTTGGTCATTTTACTTTCTCTTTCTTTGACATTTATCAATTATCAATAAGTTTGTGTTTTTTTTTTTTTTTGGTGGGGGTTGCAGTAGTACCTTCAATCTGTATATAGCACTAAAAGAAAAATATACATTAAGGGACACAATAATCAATCCTAAGTCGACAAAACCGGATAGTGGACGATGATTAAAAGGCTACAGTTTGCTCCATTCAAGGTGGACGAAAATCAAACAAGTAAAAAAGAAAACTACACATCAAAAGTCAAGTAGCGGATGTCGTCTGAGAGCTTCGACAACCACAACCTCGACCTCGAGCTGAACCCCTATAGGAAGCTCCTCTAGAAATCAGTATCCCGAATGACGTAATGATAGAAGTAGAGGGCCTCGACTTCTTCCCTCAACCAGGCAAGGAATGAGTAATAGAAGGAGTATCAGAATCCGGAGGGGGGCCATCACAAAGCAGAGTCTCAATCCCAACTTGATCCACATGAACCATAGCGCAAGAATCAAAAGTCTCCATCGAACAATCGTGTTGAGCCCGACTCAAAGCACACTATCTCGCTCCTTGAGAAGGAGGACGAGGGCTGAGACTGCTCCCCAGGGTCGTCACATGGAGAGGTATCATCGGAGTCTTCAAAAATAGAATCATTCGTTTCACCAGTTGTTATATATATGTGGGTAATGGAGTTAATGATATGTTAGGCACACCGAAAAATGATGCTATCTTTAAAGGTATTAATTTCTCCTACATAGGTGTAATACTAAACCTATCTCACGAAAATTCGATAGTTACACTCTAACAAATTTCAGAAGCAGAAATCACAAGTGTTTTAATAAAATAAAAGACTCAAAATAATATATAGAGAGACTCGACTTTTTACTATTTTGAGAAACTCTAATTCTCAATTTTCAACTATTAATTGAATCTAATATTTCAGTTGTTAATGAACTCCACATATCTTGAGTATATATAGATATCCAAGAGTTGCATCGAAAGGTTGCAACTCCTCTTCAAGATTCATAAACCGAATGGTTGCGACTTTTACTCAAAAGACATTTTTACGCGAAGAACTCTCTCGACTCTATTTATATTATGTAAATATTATAATATACAACACCAGTAACAGAGATAGCATCGTCATCTAACTCCCCAAAATCAATCTCACCTTCCAAACCATTCGTTTGTATAGGCGATAAGTAAGTATGTTGAGCCCGAGATGGGTGCTCAACAAAGGACTTGGCAAGCATGCCAGTGGTCTGGTTCTCCACAATCTTCCACTCATTCAACTCCAAAACCAGCTCTGAGCAGTCTTGGAATTTGAAGTCTGTCGAGCCTGCTCAACAACCACAGCCTTACCCTTAGCAAGGGGTCGGCTAGTGATCGGCTGTCCCTTTCTATCTGTACGGGGTTTATCCCAGTGAATAAATTTGTGTTTGGAAACAACATGAAAATCACCTATCTTATTAATGAGTTTTTTGAAACTCAAAGTTTGGTTTCTATTGTTTCTCTGTGGGAGATGCGTTATTTATTTATTCAATTGGTTGGATAGTTTCTTGTTGTAAAGTTGTGTTCATTTAACATTTGTCCTTATACATGGTATTATGCGTATAATATACATAGAAAATAAAATTTGGGTGTATTAATTTTAACTTGATAAAAAATTATATGTTGTGTTATTCGTATTTATAGTACAAATTTTTATGCACATCATTCTTAAAAAAATATTAAAATTGATTGGTTTGTCTCATTAGCCCGTTGCCTAAATAGAGTATTGATCTCTATTTTTATATATTTGATCTGAAAGTGGGTGAATCAAACCCTACCGACGGATTTGCCAGCTTTGTTGTTGATTTTGGTCAATGTTTAGTGTTCCTAACATACTTTAGTCTTAAATGCGCGTATGTATGAACTAATGGAGTGTATTTAATAAAATCATAAAGTAATACTCTCTCCATCCATAAAAAATAGTTAACATTGTCTAATTATTTTGTTTTTTTTCATAAAAAAATAGGAAAAAATACAAAATGGTTCAACAAAATCACAAAAATTACATATTGGTCCCATGCAAAAAAAAAAAAACGCTTCTGTGCAAAAAAAAACATATTGTCGTGCAAATTTTTTGAACCAATTTGTAAATATAGTGATTTTTTTGAACCAATATGTGAGTGACCCAAAAAAATACTTTTATTTACACATTTCAACATACATTTATTTATATAATATATCATTACACTATATTTTTTAAAATATAGTTATTTTTATTTATAGTTTGACTATAATATTTTTACTTTTTTACTCATTATATTTTTTTCTAAATAATCATGATAAATACAATATGACGAAGAAAGTATATTGTTTTGTTTTATTGATGTTTTTGCCTGAAATCATTCGGGATGAATTTAAAAGTAGACTCAACTTTATATTCTTCTGGGGTAAACACAAGATAGTCAAAAGCTACAACCAAACTTAAAGGTAAGTGGAAAAAACTTTTAGCTATTTCATATAGGTCTAAAATAAAAAAGTAACACATGTATTAAGCAAACGCTAATAAAGTAAAAGAAAAACCCAAAAACACGCAAAACCTATTCTGGAACTACCCTAGGCTATGGAGTGATTAGAAACCCGTGCAATATGTTCATCGGTTCCTAGTGCACAATAATACAAGAAGGGAGTATCTTGTGTTCACCCCTTGTTTAGGTTTCTCTGTGAGCGAGAGAAAAAGTGGGGGAACTGAACCACGGTTGCCAGGGAAGCCGTCCGACGGTGAGTTCCATTTATTTCTTTTATTTACTGTACGAATGCTTGAGTGTTTCTTAATTAGACAACGTGGTTGTCGATTATGTGAATCGGCATTGCCGGTGAAGTCGCTCGACGTTTGGTTTCGTTTATTTCTTGTATTGACTAGACGAATGGTTGGGTGTTTCTTAGTAAGACAACGGGTGGGTCGAGTATGTCGTCTGTGGTAGATTTAGAGGTGGAAATCGATTGGGGCAGTGTCGATTAGGGGTTTTTTGAATAATCGAGCGTTGTGTAAGTGCGTAGAATTAGAGGTGAGGATGGATTGTGGTTGTGTCTACGGTGAGTTACGTGTTTTAAATCAATTATGTCCACTAGAAATAACTACAAAATGCTGCGTAAATAAAGTGTATAATTGATAAAAGATGTAGATGAGTGCCTATAAACTTCTGTCCTAAAAGCGTCTGTGAAATTGGAACTTACCTGCGAGGCCAATATATGTGTTACAAATTGGAACTTACCTGCGAGGTCAATATCCTGTAAAACTGAACATTTCGCGGGCTGCAAATTTAGTGGTGATCGTATCATAAATTCTTACTAT
The DNA here is from genome assembly GCA_026898435.1 of Prunella vulgaris. NCBI lineage: Eukaryota > Viridiplantae > Streptophyta > Magnoliopsida > Lamiales > Lamiaceae > Prunella > Prunella vulgaris. The sequence goes on along the minus strand of JAPKLY010000385.1, from coordinate 368,105 downwards.
TGTGAATGTAGGAACTTGGCAATACCTAGTCTCTTCTAGAGAGGAAATCAAAGTCGAGGGTTCCATCTTCCTGGACATACTTGTTGTTTGCCAATGAATTTCAACCTTTCCTGCTGACAAAGAATACCATAGTTAGATATACTAATACATATCCAAAGATTTAGATAGGAGCAAGATAGAAATGTTAAAACAGATTATGTATGACATGTATGCATTAATGAATTGAAGGTGTAACTTTGTCGATCAGATTTACAGTGGTTCTTCTGTGATGTCTGAGATTGATTTTGTTTTGATGGTCTGATGTGTTTTCATATTAAGGTTTCTCATGTACTGAAGTTGTCGTAGATTATTTGAATTGAACTATGGAAAGTGTAATGATCATTCTGAGGTTTCTGAAGTTGTTTTGGCCATGTTTTTCTGAAACCTACGCATTCATTTTTTATTTTACTTCTATGTGGTTTATGTGAAAGATTTGGTTGCGGTGCTGCATCACGACTGTATTTCAAATGGAGTACGTATGCGACCTTCCATCGGATATAATATGAGTGTGAATCAAAATTATTGTGTCGTGTGTGTGATATTGTTTTCTGAAATACATATGTGATCGATTCATGGGGCGTGCGATTGCAGCAGGTGTATAAGAAGTGCGACGAGGCATCACAGATAGTCATTTTCTCATCTGCATGCTGTGTAAACAACTGTGACCGATGTGTTTTTAATTTAATTGTTGCATACTGCTCACTGTTAAAATATCTCACAAAAAATGAACATATGCTTACATTAGTTGCCTGCAGGATCTCATCTACAGGGCGGACAATGGTGATAACAAGAACATAATGAAGCTGATTATGGATCCTATTAAAAAGACCGGACGCTCCGATGTTTTGATGTTCCCCATACTCAATGATGGACACTAGACACTTCTAAGAATGTATCTAAAAGACAATCAATGGGTGTTGTATAATCCAATGAAGCCACAGAGGGATTCAACAAGTGATGTACATCTAGAACGGGCTGAGCGCATCGTAAGTGAACTGATGTCACACAGTTACTCAACACTCATAAAATTATAAGAATGCTGATGAATCTGACAAATATCCATATGTACATCATTTGTAGGTGGAATTCGTGATTGTGTAGCTTCAAGCGAATGGGCACCGACTGATGTAGCGCAGAAGCACGAGGCCAATCCTGGGGGCGTGCCCACAGTAACAGGCAGGTTCTGTGGACTGCGGTGTGATAGTTTACCACATGATGGAGAAGGAATTCTGCGGACAACCATTGCACAAGAGCGTATTCTCAGAGGATGATGCAGGAGAGTATAGGAAAAAACTAGTTAAGTGGTTGGTTGATGAGGACGCAGCTGGGAATAGTAGTCTGCAGTGAACGATGCGCCATGTGTGGTGCATATTTTGTTTAAAAATATTGACAGGAGTCATGGTAGTTGTCGTATGGCATCTGCATTTTTCGCAAATGACGATGTACTACGCATTAGTTTGATGATCAGTTATGTGTAAATTGTAGTAGGCATGGCTAGTGGTTGTTTTGATTTTGAAAACCCATCACAACTGCTGAGTTAGTTGCATGATGAAATTTGTGTGGCACATCTGCCATATATTATATGTAATATCTAACAAATATTTTGGCTTGGTGAATGGCATGGTATCTAGGGTAAAACTACAGGGTTATTCGACCATTGCATATGCCAATTGACATTTTGTGTTCACTAGTTTACTTCATTAGTATGGGCTATGTAGCTGAGAAAGTTTAATTGGCTGTACAAAATGCACATTGCTGCATGATTCCACAGGTAGTATGAGGGGTGTTTGTTTCATTAGTATGATTGGTATTTGACGCAAGTTGGTGCAGGATTTGAAACTCATATTTCTTCAGTAGTATAAATACTATGCAGATAGTATATTTAACTGTAATTTGTATATTCCTATAGTATGTTATACCATAGTATATCAGTAAGAGGAAAAGTGAGCACATTTAACCAGTTAATAGCAGATTATGGTTGTGTGTTTTATAACAAATTCAGTGGATGGTTTTGTGCTATAACAACTTATTACCTATTTAAGCCAAAAGAAGTAACAATTCATGTTTGTAATTCGATTAACTACAAATATGAAATACGCCCACAAGAAATCAAGAAAGATAGCCAAAAAAATTCAAGTCTGCAGCACAGATACACAATATCCAGAGAATAGCCACCAAAAAGTAACTAATTGTTGTCATTCCATACTGTACATTCACATTAAAATGACCATTTAATGTATCACAAGCAGTCACTTTGTGTTATTTTTAAAGCAACCGTATAACCAGGATTGATATTAATTATCCAATGGATATTGGCAGATTTTGTGGGCCCAAAACATGGTCAAGGACTTTGCCCATACCCCTATCTGCATCACACCAATCACATAAAAGAGATGTATGATGGCATAGGGCGGCCAAGTAGGTTTAATAGACCCAAACATCCACTCAACTTTAATACAATCTGAGTTGTATAGTACACATAAACAATATTTTACAAGCAGAACTAATTTGAACCAAAACATGGGGATAAACAAATATGGTCCAGCCAATACACAATCAAAACGTGTGACTTACACTTTATCAAATACAAACACATGGTCATTTTATATGTGACCCACTTGGAAACAATACATACACATAACCCTTTTACATTGCACTCCACCAACTCACAACAATTGTTCCTTTATTATACATGCAATTCTCATTCTCCCGCCAAGCAGCAAAATACCACCCTGAAATTTTTTACATCCAAATATAATCACAACACAAAATCAAAGAATGATATGTGTTATCTATCAAACCATACAACCTGATATCACCCTGCAACCAACACGTAGCATGCGACCACCATCAACCGATGTAGGTGGAACTGTATTCCCGGATGAAATTATGTCAGAAATAATTGTGCGGCTCCCACCTAAGCCACTAGCTCATTTCAAGCTTGTCAACAAGGGCTGGTTTGCTCTCATCGAAAGCGACTTCTTTGTGCATGTGCAGCACGTAGACCAAATGAAGGCTCAGAATGGGCTGGGGTTCATCATCCAATCCCAATATGGGTTCTACACACTGGGATACAAACGCCAGAAAGAAGGTGCACAAAAAAAATGTCCGAATGGTGCTTCCGAACGACCCAAAAGAATATGTCTTGGTGAGTTGCAACGGACTGGTCCTGGTTAGCACAACTGAAGATGATTTTTACATATACAATCCTACAACTGGTGAGGTTGGCGACATCCCGCATGCGTTCATTAACTTCCCAACGAATACAACTCATGCATTTGTCTTCTTTGGGATGGGGTGTGTTCCCGGAACAAAGGAGTATAAAATACTGAGGGTGACAGTATTTAATTCAGATGATTTCACGTCGGAAGTGAAGGCATACTCAACATCGACTGCTGTGTGGAAATGCTTGTCTGATTTTCCGTATGATAACCTGGTATCGGGACCGGGTGTCTTTGTGGGTGGGTCACTAAATTGGCTTGTTTCACATAAATTACTTTTGCGTTGTATTGCTTCTTTTTCGTGCAGATGCGAGACATATGGGGAGATTGCTCTTCCAGACGAAATGCCTATATTCCCTCAGACTTTTGGGGAGCTCGGAAGCGTTGATGAGGACAAGATATGCATATTCTCTAGCATTTGTTCGTCCTTTGAAGAATATGAATTATGGGTGATGGAGAAGTATGACGACTGTAGCACATGGATTCGCCTTCACTTCACTCTGGGGTACCCACTCTCAAATGAGGAGATTATTCTAGGCATCCAGCCGCTCACTCTACTGAAAAGAGATGACCGCACTCTACTACTGCGAGTCGAACCATGGGGGAAGTTCGTGGAGTACGACATAATCGATGAAAGTTACGTTATCATCCCTGGCCCACTCTATGAGGAGGATCTGTGCACCGTGTTTTCATTTGTACAGAGTTTGATTTCACCTCGTGCTCTTATGGAGGAGTAGCGTATAATGGCGATACAAATGGTCAGTCCAGAAAAACTACTGTACACTAGGTTGATTGTTGGTAGTTTTTTTGTGTTTCGTGGTGACCTGTGTATTAATGACCAAGCTAATGAAATTGAACCTTTTGTGAGAGTGCATGTAATTTAGGAACGCTGATGCACCAGTTTGATTGGGTAAGCGAACACTCCAGTCCCCATATCTTGATGTGGGCATCTTTGTTGCTGTTTTTTGTGAATGGGTGTGACCACTTCTTTTGTATGGCTGTATTAATTTTAATCAAGTGGATGTAATGTTTGTTCAAAATTCTTTGGCATGAATGGTTGTATATGTAAGCAAAGCTAGGCTGCATGAAGGCATGAAACCGTGGAACTAAATCAACAAGACATACAATAAATGCAACTAAGGATAAAAATGCAGCACATAATAATGTATTTTTCCAGCACCATCATACCCTTCAGTATACTACAGTTGTGTTATATCAAGTTGATATATAGTTGAAGTCTGTTATCCCATATAAACAGCTAACTAATTAATGTGTAGTCCTATATAAATGGACAAAAAAACAGCAGTGCGAATTTTCTATTCCAAGAGTGGAGCATTTGTATGATGTTTTCACTAAATATGTCAAGATGGGCTGACCCATTTAATACACACTCAGAATCTACAATTCAATTAAATGCAATTTATGAAGATTCCTGGACCTGGAAAACCAAATATCTTAATGACATTAATACATAGGGATGTAAGAAGCACTATTTGATTGACAAGTCATGAAGCAGGCTGCATGTGGAGTATGTAAGGTATTTATAGTCGTTGCACTTAATACAACTGTTGGAGAGCAAACAAATTCTTTGCTATATAAAGGTAACATCAGTGAGCAAATGTAATAAATCATCAAAGCAAATTAAGTTTGTCATCTACAACCAATACATAGTGCAAATATATTCTGAAGCTCGAATCAAAAGCAGCTCAATGTCAACAGCTAGTAATACGAAGGTCGCTCAAAAACACCCAAGGTATGCAAGAGCATTGTGTCGAAAATGCAGTCGGCAAACGTCTATCTACCTAAGCGAAACAAGCAGCAATCCAGGGAGGCTCTACTATCATTGTCAAGACCATGCATTCTCGCACTGGTGTAGGCCGATAGATTGGGAAGACGAAATGATGAGCACGGGATCAGATCCCACAGCAGCTGCCCGAACACACGGACGGCATGACGGTCAACAAGTTTGCACATCGTATGAAATACAGCTACACACCCTGTTTATAGGGAATCTGCTGACTTTTATCGCAGCAGTAATAGTTATGTTCATAGCAAAAAATTTGTGGGCATAAGAGTGTACGATAAGAATGTATGTGGCAATGTAAAAAATGACAATTATGGAGATTATTTTGTGGTAGCATAGAGTATGAGAACTGGTGGTTGTCAGTGTAGTGGGAGCTATGATTTGAAAATAAAAAGGAAATTATGTATGAAGCCATGTGTAATTCTAGCTACTGGAATCTTGATCTTATTTTCCTTGATATGTCCATAGTTACTGAACCACATATACTAATTCATATGTCCATAGTTACTGAACCACATACACTAATTCATATGTAATTGCAAATGATAGTTCTGGCCCTGTACACCAGCCACTGAATTCATACTATATTTCATATGTACTCTAGTTTTCTTTGATGTTTTGATAAAAGAAGGTGCCCCGGATCCATATCTACGAAAGAACAGCAATATCATAGACAACAGCATGCGCTTTCAGGATATACTCGAAAACATTAGTTCTATCATGGAATGTGAGACTTGACAGTGGAAACAAAAAACAGTAGAATTGGGTCAAAAGTGTGGACGCCATGTTCTATGAGTAATATAAAGGACAACAGATTCGATATTGAGTTGATACAACAAAAAATTGAGTTTTCGAAATAGAGTATGGGTTCACACTATTACAGTAATGGCACATGCTTGGCCCAATAATCAAAAGACTCATAGAACAAAAGACAGAGTATTAAATAGACAATGTAAATGTGATATTTTAAACACTCATTTCTTCTTAGTAAACTCTCCGTACGATCAAATGCGGGATTTTCTGGGACGACTGGGCTGCACTTTAAAGGTGGGTGCTAGAATTCTTGTTTCGTTCCATACCTGTGGCGATGGTGAAGCAAACATTTCCGTACCCGGAATTGGATGTATGTAGTTCATGTAGCACTTACGGAATGTTACAACAAGGAAATACCTACTCACATATCCAGCAATACTAGAACCGTGTCTCATGATAACAGCATTTGCGTGCCAACACGGAAAGCCAGTGACATACCAACGCGAGCATGTGCATGTGCGTTTAGTTAGATCTACAACCACAGACAGTACAGCCTCAACCTCAAATATGCAATCAGACCTTTGGTGGACCTTCCACGATCGAGTCTTCTCATTTTGCTCATTCCATAATTTATTCTTTCTGGGGCAGAGCACCGTAGTCCACAAGGCACTCTCAGTTCTACGCTCAAAATGCAAACGACTAACTTCTATAATAATACATAAATCAAATACTTGTAATGGATAAATTGACGCAATACTTGTAATGGATAAACAGACAACGTGGACGTATTACTTGAACGTATGTAATCAAGCATATGAGTAATGGGGAGTCCTCTGCCCTCTTTTATCCACATGTTAAATGATTCAGCTGCGTTTGATGTCATTTCGCCATAACGCTTGATGTCGGGTGAGTATGCAACAGCCCATATCTCGTACGGAAGGTCCGCAAGCCATTCATCTGCAAAACATCCGCTAAACTCCTTAAAAATGCAAAGTCTTTCATCAAACAACGTAATATTAGGCGCTTACGCACACTCTTTGAACAACTGCGTGATCCTCGGGCGGTTAAATTTATGGCGACGGCCTGCAAAACGGCCTCTGAGGTTCCCAAGCAAGTGATACATACAAAAAAAGTAGAGTGGTTGTTCAAAAACGGACTGGAATGCTACCATTAAACCCAAATTTCTGTCTGAAATGTACAGAACTTCCTCGTCATGCGTGATGATGTGGCACAATTTGGTGAGGAACCAGGCCCAGTTGTCTGTATTTTCAGCAGACACTACTGCAAATGCTACTGGGTATAGGCCTGCCATCAAGTTACTTATTAACACATAAATCAGATTACAACACAAAATAAAACCAGTATAAGGCGAGTGATGTGCATAACATAATTTTTTCATCAGGCTGACTGTTATTGCCGTCCTTGGTCGTTGTTGTCAATAGCACACCTCGTGCTCTGCCACGCATGAACGTACCATCCAAGAAAAGCATGGGTCGATAGCTCTTAAAGCTTTCAATGCATGCTTTAAATGAAATAAACAATCATTGAAATACACTAGATTGTTCGTGTAGTTCAATATCCACTGTACTTCCTATAGTTCGGAGTTGCAGACATTAGATACGAAGTGGAATAAAGAAGATGTGAGCCACATTGTACATGGGAATTCAGATTAATTGTAAATCTAATCCATGGAAGAAGAAGATTTATATAGACAATGTGCATGTGTATTACATAGATGAACGGTACATCCACAAATACCATAAAATGTACATCATATGACATTGCTTTAGTGCAGACAGGGGACTATTGTTCCCCACAGTTAATACGTAACAGAAGTAGATGGTATATTACAACTGGCATGTACGTAAGAATGGCAAATGATGCTAAACCTCATCCTACAACCAATCCACAATAGTATATTTATGTGAAGTGTATCAATTTGAATGGCAAGAATGAGTACCACACCTGTATATGCTGATGCTGCTGTAGGACTTATGTGATAATTATGTGACTTAGCGTTGTATATTACACTAGCACAATAGACATGTTCAGAAAAATGAGATATCACACATAGATATTACACTAGAACAGTAGACATGTTCAGAAAAATGAGATATCACAATGCTAGAGAAGCACCTAATAATACAAAGATGTGAAGGAAATCTATCCGTGTTACCTGGATTTGTAGATTTTACCGCATCGGCGTACCATCGCAGCTGGTCATACGATTCTTGGAAACTACCGAATAATTTGTTTCTGATTTCTTCTGATGTACGCCACGCACGGGAATAAGGTATTTCAATGCAGTAGTTTACCCGCATCGCATCTACTATGTAAGCACCGCCAAGCGATGGATTTGCTTTTAGATCATCACCCACCAGCTGCTCAATTACCTTTGGCCCAAAACGTTTCTTATTATGATACAAGGACTGCCCCAGACAAGAATGAGTAAAGTGTCCCTTATATATCTGAAAAAACAACGTCACCTTGATGCACTTGGCCTTGATGAATAGGGATGGCAACGGGGCGGGTCTGGGACGGGTTTGGCCTGTCCCAGGACCCTCCCCGCCAAGAATTTTTAGGACCCGAGACCCGCCCTTGCCGCCCTTAATTATGAGTTGGACCCGCCCCGTCCCGTCCCACGAACCCGGTGGGTTTTACCCGCCCCGACCCGCCTAACCGCCTATTTTTTATTTTATTTTATATTTATCATTCATATCAAATACTTTACACAAAATATAATAAATTTTAAAATATAACATCAATATGCATATGCATCATTCAAACAACAATAAATATGCAAAATAATCCACTTCAAGTTTCAACTTATTAAATCTAAATATTTAAAATCACAAATATATTGTTCATTGAAATTAAAATAATAAAAAAATTAATAAACTCTAATTTGTACAATTTTTGCTCATGACTTTATGCACATATTTAATCTAATAATTTAATGAATATGTTAATTAATAGTCTAATTTTTATATATTTAATTATACATATAATATATATATATATATAATATATTTATTTAACTATATATATTTAATTAATATATATATATATATATACGGAGCGGGTTCGGGGCGGGTCCACCTAATACCAAGACCCGTCCCAAACCCGGCGGGTTTTTGGTCAAACGGGTCCAAACCCGTCCCGCGACCCGTTTGACCGGGTTTTTACCCGGCCCGTACGGGGCGGGTTCGTGGCAGGTCCGAGTTTGAACCCGCCTCATTGTCATCCCTATTGATGAACCAATCACATCCACTGCAAAGCGTGTCATCGCACACAACATGTATGTAATTAGCGTTGTTTCTAACATATTTGAACCAAAATCCAATGATTGTCGCATACTTAATCAAACTTGATCTAAATCCTTGTGCACCACCGGTGAAAATGGAACCGATACCACCATCCATAATATTTTTTCATGAATCCGAAAGCAAGTCCTTTTTATCTACCCCAGGACATATATGAAACGTAGGCAAAGACCCTTCCCCTGTGAATTCGTCTTGATCATCACTCAAAAAATATTTTTTGACCGATTTAAATGGAAGCCTGGTCTGTTTTAGAATTGGAATTATGTCGCTGTGGGATGTAAAATGTTCGGTCAGATTTTGTGTTTGCGAGGAAGACTGGCTACTGCTATGAAGAGGAGGTATAATTTCTTCTACGCGCGACATATTGAGTTCAGACAGCACACAATTTTCAACCTGAAGAGGACTTCTATGTCTAGGAATGGGAATATCTCGTACCACAGTGATTGATACAAATGGTTGTGATGTTATTTTGCATGCATCCAACATGTTAACAAAATCACAATCAGACGCCAATACACAATTCGTAATCGTAAAAACAAAATACCTAAATGAAATGTGTTCCGTGGTCAACGAACTCCACATGCCCTTCACTTTCGACACGAATTCAATGAAATTCATCTCATTGTCCACACGTAGAAGCCAAGTCTCGCCGTCAAGAGAAATCAAGAGTAGACACCGTGAACCCATAACCCCGAACGCAACGTTTTCAGCCGAAATCACAATTGGTGCCGGTAACACCGTGTTCAATTGCGCCGGATTCTGTTTTGCATATCCAGTAATTTTTTCGGTGATAGAACAGTTCTTCTAAGAGATACAAATGGAGATGCAACTTCCGGAATTTGAATTTTTGAAATGAAGCATTTATTATTACCTGCATCTACACAGCTGAGAGGGTATTACCCGAAAGGTAATCGGAATTGCCTAGTATCATCGAGCTAAACATCTACAAGGAGTAGGCACACTTTCATTCTGTAACTCTCCCAATTATGTGATAATTAAGTGTGATTAGTAAATCTAAAAGCAATTAAATAAATGTATTAGACTGGGATGTGGGGCATTATTTTGAGTAGACTAAATCGTGGGATACCCAGTAGGAAAAGACCACATTGTGTTTTTTCCTATTCTTTTCAAACAAATTGCTATATATAATAGGAGAATTATTTAAATTGTTATACAATTAGGCTCCATTTGATAGTGTATAGAAAATTAGTATGTTGAGATTTTAATTATTAAGTGAGAGATTTGTATTAAATCTTAGTGTGTGGTAGTAAATACTTAAAAGTGGATTATTTTTGTATTTTTGTTTGATAGTATATAGTTGGTGTAATTTAATATTTACTTTTAATGATCTAATTTTTTATTGGTGTTTGCTAGGAAATATATATGTTAATATTTGAGTAAAAAATATTTTCAATGAAAACACTTCTTTCCACACAAATGCTCACATATTCATATCTATATATTCTTCTCAGACTTATCATCGAACATTTTTAGAGCATCTTCATACTTTTCAAAATTTAAAATCAAAGCTTGATTGTTGCACCCAAAATCAAAGCAAATTAACCAAAATTAAAGCAAAGCAAATTAAAGCAAAAAATAGCTCTGATCATGTACTTTCTTTTATATATGGAAACTAACAGTTTTAAATCGTTTTTTTAATTCATAATCATGGATTGATAATGGAGCTCTCATCTTGTATGCCTGGTTAGAGGATTGGGGGGGGGGGGGGGGATGGAATGCAAACTCAGAGGCCTACCAAAAATATCTCTGATCATGATGATCTTATTCTCATATATTCGAGCATTCAAAATTGGGTTTAGAATGTTGAAGAGAAATGGAACATCTATTGTATCCAATGAAAGGAAGAAAAGGTTTCATCCTCAACGAAAAATTGAAAAGATTGATATTTGATCTAAAAGAGTGGAGATTAAAGAATTCCAATGAGATGGAGAAGAAGATTGATGAAACAGAAGTAACGATTTTAGCGACGTCCAAATTCCAGTCTCAGTTCGTCGACGTCGCGCCCAAGCTACTGCAACCGATGATTGGTGTGAAAATTGATCGAAATTAGGATGTTTTAACTGCCTATTTTGATTAGTTTTCGTGCATTATTCACATTAATTATGTCATCTGAGCTTATTTGTCGAGTAGGGCATGTGATTTGCTTATTTTGCAGGTATTAGGCATTTTTGGAAGCATTACATGTATCAATTTGAATTGAGTCAAAGAGATGGGGTCCACAATCCAAATCCCACGCTGATTTTTGCTAAACACCATAGCCTTCACACACAAAGACTCTGCTCTAGTACGACACCTACAGCTGTTAGCCAACACCTCTGCTTCGCACAACCGCCTCAATCACAATCAACGCCAAGTCTCAACCAACTATATTGCCACTGCACAAATCAGTTACAGCAACACACCACTCATTACCGCCTCATCCACGATCTCCTCCTCTCCTCAAAGCAGCGTCGCCTGCTGAGTCCGCCTCATCGCCGGAAATCGACGCCGCAACTCGAAGAAGGCGACTCTGTAACCGATCTCAACCGCCGCCTGGAATTCTGAAATCGCAATCCCTAAACTCATTCAACCGTCGAAGACACAGCCTGCAACCGCCGCTCAAATCTGCAAATCCACCGCCGGATTTCGCACTCCAGGCCGGCGCCGATCTTCATCACCACCGTGCGCACAGCTTCGCCATTAACCGTCCGTCCCTAAGAAACCGCCGTTCACTGCCTTCACTTTGCCGGTAACGAAGAAAGAAATGGGCCCAAGTTTATTTGTAAGCCAAACTTCTTATTTTTCATTGTCAAAGCCCAAAACTTATTTTGGCCCATTTACGTGAGATTAGGGGGCATGTTATTATTGTTATAATATATGTAAATATATTATTATATTTTATGGAT
>JAPKLY010000385.1:315621-351059 GCA_026898435.1 Prunella vulgaris | reverse complement strand
TTTTACTTTTATGCTTTACGCTTTCCTCTCAAAATTACAACAATTATCTCTATATATTTTCGATTTCGAGAGAAAACAGCGAGCAGTAAGTTTAGTTTTATTTTTCTCAGAACATTATATTAGGTTTTATTATTTTAATTTTTCTCTTTCGTTCCTTTTGGAACTGTAGATTTTAGGAAAAACTCTTTATATTTTATTTCATGATTTATTAATTAGGGTTTATAATTTTCTTTTTCTTGTTTTATTTAATTCTGTTACGATTGCTTTTAGTATCATAAGTTAGATTCCTGTTATTTTGAATATGTGAAATTAGGAGAAACCCTATTCGTGATGTATTGTGAATTTTAATTTCGTTTTTATATTTTAAGATTGCGTTTTGTTGAGTAAAAATTGCATGCAATATTCTTTAAGTTTGATTATGTGTATTTAATTCATGCCTACGATCATTGGGTGAGTTGAATATCATATGAAAAGTATGGGTGAGTATGTGGATTTTGAATCAAATTAGTGCTTAGATGTCCGACCAAGAGTCTGTTGTTTATGATAGTGAGAGACGAATAAATTAGACTTAGTACCCATGTTGGAACAGAATAATTAATTTACCACCCTAGGAGATTTAATTTGTCTTGAGGACTCAAATGAGGGCTCTGGAGGGACTCAACATGATGGAGAGATGATAGACAACAAAGTAGTTATTTTATCTAGGAAATAATTGCATACAATAGTGGTGGCTCTATATAAGTGAATTAAAATTCATAGCATTTTTGTTGAACTACCTACGAATAGGGAATGCTTAGTGAATCATATTCGGAGTATACCTTCTCACCTTTGCATTTATATAGTTTAGGGTTGTGTTTATGTTATTTATATTATCTCGTTGAGTGCCTTTTAAAATTTAGGAAACCCCCCTTTTGCAATTTCAATTCCTAGTTAGATTTTTAATTCTTTTTAATTCAACAATTAACAGACATTCGCTCCTAGTTTTACTTCCTGTGGGTTCGATACTACTTGTCACTATACTTGCTTAAACTACACAATCTCTTCCTCTTGAGGGTTTGAATTTTGTTTATTTGCAAAATATTAGTTCAAGTCAACCGGCCAGAAATTGCTCGACCTCTACCTCTATTGCCGAAAATCGCTCGCGAGGCTGCCAACTGAAGTCACGCAGCCGCCACCTCTCAGCCGTCTAGAACTGATTGCTCGCCAGATTTCCTCTGGCCGCGAAACACACACAACCACATCTATCATTCTCCGCTGTCGATGTTCGCCGGAGACTGCAATGTCTCCATCGCGCGGAGCTTGTTGTCGCCTCCGTTACCCGTGCAAAGAAAATTTCTCCAATTCATTTTTTCTCATTATCGGCCGTGTTGAGGAATATTTCCCTCAGTTCCTTATCTCAACTACTGTTAACAATTTATTACTATTACCATCTCGATGGTGAGATACCTACTACTATGGTAACAGTAGAAATGAAAATAAAAATGTGTATTAAAACTTCCGACCTGTGAACAGTAACGAATCATAGAGTTATTCTACTATTTATCAAACAACTGATTTAAAGTGTAAAATCCCTCTTATCTCACCTTATTCTCACCTACCAAAGGCGGCCATAAAGTAAAATAAATATATCATTTGAGGTCATTATAAATATAACAAATTTTCTTATGAATAAAAATTCTATAGTATAAAATTAATATAAGTAGATATATTTATTAATACTATTTAATTTATAAACACTGAATCTTATAAAATTTTTATAATGCTGACCCTTGATTCTATAATTTAATTTTTTAATCTCAACAGAAACTTCTTATTACAAGATATTTTTTCTATTATTATTTTAGAAGTTTTGTAATGTTTATTTTTTGTTATAGTTTCGTAAGTAAAAATATTTTTTTACATATGTAAAATATATTTCAATATTTAATTTCATATTTTATTTTTATAAGTAATTTATATATATACACTGCACGGTTGAAATGTTGCGTATTTGCAATGTGTAGAATATTAGATGGTGAAAGAAATTATCTACAAATTATATATATTCAATATTATGAATTAATTTGATTCAAATGTCATTTTCTCTAGAATGTATACTATTCTGATTTGATTTGTTAGATTAATTTTAAATTTGATTTGTATAATATTTAATTAAATTAACATAAAAAATTAAATACTTCAAATCAAATTAATTTTCTTATAATTATGTATTATATTCGCAAACTTATTAATTTCAATAATCATGCACATTTAATTTAGATCTTTGAATTATCTTAAAATGATTTGCCATATATTAGTAAATTTAGAAATAACCAATCTATATTAACCTATATATTCGATTTATTAAATACATGAAAAGCAAAATAAAATATCTTGATTGCGTATATGACAATTCTAAATATTTTATTTTGAGAATATAATACATAACTATTATGATTATTTTGAGGATGTAGACATGTAGTACACATTATGATAATCAACATGATTATCATTGTTCACATATTGTAGTTTTCTTTAAATTTAAGAAATTGTTTTATTATATTAAATTTTGTTATGTGCAATTAAAATATACACTGAATTAATTTATTAATCAATCAACTAAGTCATGTTATATTTTATTTATTAACTTATTTTAAATTTTCTTGATCAATTAGTATGTGAACAATTTAATTTATTTTATAAAGTCATAAGTACTGAACATTATTAGAAATTTAGTTTAAATATACCTTGTATAATAATATTTAAATAAAAATGATTTAATTTATTTTTGATATAGTATATAATTTTTTTAATTATTTATATTGTTCCTATTTAATATAAGTATTTAAGACAATGATTGATGTATACAGGTGTGAACTAAAACCAGCCCACTTCCCGTACTAAAAAAAAGAGGGATGAAGTGCAAAGGGTAAAAAACATATTAGTATACTAGTATTTACACTTTAGTGTCCACCTTTTTGGAAATTGCAAAATGGTGCTGAAGGGCCCACCAAACAGCCCACACCTCCATCTGCCTACCTCCCTCACCCCCTCCCACACAACCGCACCCCCCACTGCCTGCCCTCCGCGGTCAATCAGCTGACATCCGTACCGGATGTTTGATTGACGGCCAGAAAATTCAAAATTCAAATTTCAGATACCTTAAAACAACTTTTACCAATATTCTTCTTCATTTCAAATTCTGGGTTTCGTTCTCTGGCAAAAAATAGTGCATTTGTGCGATTGGCAGCGATAGGACAAGAATAGAGAAATTCTTCAATGACAACGTAAATTGAGGTTAGAATCTTCATAAATTACCATGAATTAAAAGTTTCCAGCTCAAAATTTTGTTAATTTTCCTCTGTCTTTTGAGCAGTTAAAAGTCTATATTTGGGGTTGCTGCCGAACTTCAATGGGTAGGTGTAGGAGCCATTCAAGGAGCAGAAGTAGAAGTAGGAGCCGAAGCTGTTCCAGGAAATCTAAAGGAAGAGATGAAAATATTCAGAAGACATTTGGTGAGGTTTTTATTTCAAGTTTCAGGGTGTTTGGTTTTTGTTGAAAATTATGTACAATGACTTATATTTTTGTCCTTATCATGTTTGATAGCTAGCGTTACTCCCCCAAGACGGTTTTCAACAAGGGTGACAAGGAAATATTTCAATGAGAAAGACCAAGGTATGACAGGAATTCGAATATGTTTTCATTATGTTGAGTTACAAACTATTGTTTTCAAGAATTCTTGTTGATGTTAACATAGGATATAATACCCCTGAGACCAATCATAAATATGCTACACGAGGTAAATGGAAGGATGGACAATTTTCAGGGTGTAAAAGGATTGGTATGTTATACTACATGAAAGTTTATATCTCTATAGTAAATATTTCTGAGTATAAAATAAAGGTTTATATGTTTATTAGATTTTGAGTCTCCAAGGTATGAAACACGTTCGAGGGGCAATGTTGTTGAGGCATGCGTTTCTCGGAGAAATGGTAAATATTTTTGAATATGAAATGATTGTAGATATCAAATGTTTGGTGTAAGATAATTATACATAGTTTTTGTCATTGATGTTTTTAGATAGAACGCCAAAGAAACATATGGACAGTTTGAGAAATGATGTTGATTTAGTAACAAAAGAAAAAGTTAGAGCTTATTTTACATACAATTTTAACAGGCACAAATGTGTATATATTCAGTTATGACAATGTTCAACTTATGTGTCTTTTACTAATGTATAGCTTCTGAAACACCTGGAACACTGAGGAAACATGGACATCAAGACAGGACATTACATGTATCAGGATCCAGAAGAGCAGGTGTGCATTGTTTATGATTATATTCATGAATTATTTGTATACAATGTAGGATTTTCAGATTTTTCTAAAAATTGTTTATAGATGATGGAAGCTCAGGGGTGTATCAGAAAAAAAATGGTGCACATTCAGCTGAAAAGACAAAAGTAACACCTGTGAAACCAAGAGGTAATACATCAACCTTGCTTCGCCAAATTTTTTTTACATTGCATTAGTAAATTATTGACATTAGTTATGATAATTTCGTGGATGAAAATCGAGGTAAGAATGTCAGAATATCTTCTTATGTTGTTGAAGAGCAACATCAAAGGGCAGGGGCAAAAGAAAATTTTTTGGGAACTATTCATAACCGACATGAACACAAGGGGAAACATAAAGATCAACGGTTATATAAGGATGAGCATTTGAATGAGAACGTTCACAGGAGAGGTAGAGAGGAGCATTTGCATGGAGATGGAAGAAGGAGAGGTAAAGATCGTAAGAGGAGCAGAGAGAATAAATGCAGGGGTCAGAAAGAGAGTGATTCAGATGATGATCCTGTGTATAGAGGGGCGCCTCAAAATGACAAAAAAAAGAAACAGAAGAAGTCAAGATATCTTAGAGATTGTATGAAATATTATTGTTGTATGTATTTCATTCAATTTTTTAAGAATTGTGAATATAAACTGATTTCATTTGTTATATGCATATGTGAAGAGAATCGAAATGGAGACAAAGATCATGGAACAGATGAAGCGAAGTCAGCT
This sequence comes from Prunella vulgaris, assembly GCA_026898435.1. Lineage (NCBI taxonomy): Eukaryota > Viridiplantae > Streptophyta > Magnoliopsida > Lamiales > Lamiaceae > Prunella > Prunella vulgaris. Next base: position 346,018 of record JAPKLY010000385.1, on the reverse strand, counting down.
AGGGAAAGATGTATTAGGCCTAGAAACTGCTTTGGTATGCTCTTTCTAACGAAAAACAAATTCCCATGATACTATGATATTAAGAATCTTATTTTTTGATGTAGTGATATGATTACTGTTTCATATCCTTATTAGGGGATCTGGAGATTAAGCATGAGACCTATTATAGGTCAAATTTGCGGGCTGCAATAAAGGAGATCAATGGTGTGAGATTTGAAGATAGGCACTTAAAAGGTATAAAGATGACACCTTTTTGGTTCCTTTTTTAAAGTATATATGTTATTGAGCACCAGTCTCTAATGAAAAAGTGTCAGAAGTATGAGGAAGATGTTAGAAAAATAGTGAGAAACTTTGATAAAGATACTGGTAATTTGTGATAGGGGTAATTATCTAGCTTTAACAGGAATGGATGCGAAACTCATATTTGATATTAGTTGTGGGAGCAAGCCAATAACTTTAAAGACTGATGGCCACAAAACTTCTTTGTGGGTTGAACGTTGCTTCAAAGATTTACTTAACAACAGAAAAATCTTTATGTTGTATAAAACACATATCCTTTGTGGGTGATGATGATGATGATGATGAATCAGCTGAGCTGAAGGATCATATCAACGACAGCAATTCAGGAGGAGTTGATGAAAACCAGGATTGTGATGATCAAAATGCTCCCAGTTTCAGCATTGGGTTGACGCAGATGACAGTAAACAATGAACAGCAGCAAAATAAAGAACAAGCAAATTCTGGGGATGGTCAAAGATCTGGTGTTGATGAACAACAAGCAAATTCTGTGGATGGACAAAGATATGGTGTTGATGAACAACAAGACGACGGATTGGAAGGAATGAATAAGGGGATTGAAATAGTGTTGAGAAACGTAATGACGAGGCAGCCGTTACTAAGTTGATTCAGGAACTCGAAGCTGCAAGACAAAAATTTGACGAGGAGATGATGAAGAGAGAGGAAGATATGAAGGAGATGAAAAAGAAGCTGGAACAAATTTCTGGAGAAAACGAAGATCTGAAGGCCAAAGTTGCTGAGCTCAGTGTTCCCAGTGTAACACAGCTGTATGCTGATCCAACTAACCTTATGTATTTGGATGCAGTTGAGAAGATGCATATTCTAGAAAAGGAGAACGAGGAGTTGCGAAAGATGAACGAGTACATCAGGAAGGTTGTCAGAGACAATGTTGAAATCACACGTGCTGATAGTGAAAAAAGCAAGTCTTCCAAAGAAAAGATGGAAACTGTGAAAATGGATGTTAATGACAAAGACTGTGAGGATGAAGGAGGAGCTGCAGCCAAGCAAGGTGAAGGAAGTATTGTTCGTGACCAGACCCTGGTGGAGAAAGGGAAGTGACTAACAAACTACCCAGAACCAAGCACGATGACAATATGAGTCAAAGGAAGAACAAATAACGATGACAGGAAAGCTATAAAGAGGACACCACAGCCATCAACAAATGAGCTAACAAAGAAGCACGAGGAGAGAAGATGATCCATTAGAAATACCAGAGACAGAAGAACGACAAAGAGATGAACACATTTTTAAATGGAATGAAGGGAGTGTTGCTGTGAAGAAATGTGACGTTGACGTTCGGATGCAGCTATATCAAATAGTGCAAATGCAAGGGATGGGGTACGAATTCCATCAAAATTTTATTGTTTTACACATTACATTGGTTCCTACTTTTCTTTAACGTATATAAACCTGTAGGTGTATTGTGTGGGAGGGGGATCAACCACTAGCTATAGTGAGGGCACGGGATTTGATTGACGTCCTGCATCACAAAAGACTATCTGACGGGGTAAGGATATTTAATTGTTTTAAACATTTTATATTAGCTAACTTTTGGCAAATGTTTATAGGTGATAGATGCATGGTCAGAATTTCTGCAAACCGTCTACAAAGACCAGTGGGCAGCAGTAAAGTACATTAAGATTTTTAGTGCTACTTGCTGGGTATGTAATATTATGGATGACAAATATATAAAGATGCATATATATGAAATTTGATCACAAAAATATAAATTTTATTCATAAATTGTAGGGTTTAATCAAAGATGGGCCAAATAAACAACTGGGAGCATTCAACACCTTGGTTGATGGAGTGCTGGAAGAATCGCTGGATATGGACACACTGTTATTTCCCATTCATGCAGGTGGAGGAAGTTCAACAGTCCGTGGGATTGGAGATCATTGGACACTACTTAAATTTAACATGAAGAATAGCGAGTGAAAGTTTTACAATTCAATGAGACCAAGGGGAAGGGGAACTGCTGATCAACATCTGAAACAATCTCTTATTGTGGTATGCTGTTATTCCTTAATATACATATGGTTACATTTTGTATTATACTTGAAGATGAATATTTATATATATAGTGTATGTTTACTGTTATGATAGGTGAAGTATGTTGACCGCAAATTAAGAGAGATTTTTAAGAGATGTAGGCCTACGCATCCTTTCCTAAGAAGACCATTGGTTGATCCAGTGCCTGTAGATTGTCTTCAACAAGTTCCAAACTCTATTGATTGTGGAGTGATTGTGTGTCACTATATTGAGAAGATCCTGTCAAACAAACCAACCAAGAAAGGTGAGTTCAGCGAACTTTCGTCAGGGAATTTCTGTGCGCGAATGGCAAAATGGTTTGTCTATCCGACAAGTGCTGCTCTGTAGTTTATAGTATGTAAAGCTGGTATTTTGGGATCTTTAGAGTGTTAAAACAGATTGACATTATGAATGTGTCCTAGTAGTTGCTGTTAATATTTTGTGGATCAACTTACCCTGTATTATTCCCAAAATTTGCTCATTTTGGGTTAAAACCTTATTAATAGTATGATGTGGCATTGTTTTGGTATCTGAGCATATTCAGAGTTTTCCATATTTTGTGATTGTGCATGGGAGCAGGTATCTGAGGTTGTGCATCCAGCAAACTCTACCAGTCTGTGCATGTGGGCAGGGGCTGTGCATGTGATTAGGGTCATATTTGCATCAATTTGTGCTTATTTAGAGATGATTTTATGGAAATTTGTATGCATTTGGGGTCCTAATTGCTATCTATTTGATTGTTCATCCATTTTGCAAAGAGATGTGTTCTACTATTAATTTATTGAGTTTATATTGCTTGTGTTACAATATTAATTGAAACTTTGAATAAAATTGTTAATTTGTTACAAGCAATTATATGTAGAATGAAGTGGGGAACATCACTGTGGCCAAACAGAAAGACGTGGCTCTAATTTCCCATAATTCACAAAAGGCCAAGTTCGTCACAACTCACAACACAATACTTCACACCAATAAACCAACAGTACTCGACCATCATCATCTTCACAGTACACCACTCATGCTTGGAAAATGCTCAAGATACTCGCCATTGATGCGCTTGCAAGCTCGAAAACCACTGTCCATCTCCGGAATTGACCCGCGCCACCAATGCTTCGGTCGAAACAACCGCCGCGCTACTAATCATCCACAGCCGCACCTCTATCGCGCCTCCGCCGCTAAATCTCAGCCGCGCCCACAGCGCTCGATCGAAAACCGCCATTCAAGGAAGAAACCGCCTTCGCCACTATGCCTTCGTCCGATTCAAACCACCACCAGTCCGATTCACTCCACGTCGCCGCCAGTACACCACTTACCAGAAACTGTTCGAAGCTTCAAAGTCGCGCCTCCATTTTAGAATCGTCGCCGCGCGAGTCACGTGCATCCACCGTCGAAACCAGTCAACCGTTGCACAACACTTCATCTCGCCGGATTGAAGGTATTGTGCTGCCTCTTTTGCCCGTACGGTAATTTGGATGAAGAAACAATGGGCCCAATTCCTATTCTAAATGCTAAGCCCAGCTGTTATTTTATTAAGCCCAACACACATTAGGCCCATTTGAAGGTTCATATATATACGAAGGGCAGAATACATGAGAGGGGGGACACATTAGAATTTTGCATCGGTTTGAGGAATTAGGGATTCATTTTATTATTCGATTTTCATAGTTGCAGAAACACTTAGAATATGGAGATTGGATTATTTTTAATTCTTGTTTTGGGATTAATACTACGTTGAATTGTTTGATTTGATTTCAATTTCAAGTTTCAAATAGAATTAGTAACCCTTATCTCATGTTTGTTATCTCAGTTAGTTTTGTTCCTCAATTAGCTATGAGCTAAGTCTTTTTGTGCTTTGGGTGAAGAAAATCATGTGTTAATTTTAGTAAGTCCTTTTAACTCTTGAGTCAATGGATTTTGTTGAGTGAATGCCTGAAATTAGTTACTGATTTTACTTAGGAATTTGTTATTTGAGATTGGTATTGGAGTCCTGATCACGACAAAACGAGATTTGAGTGAGAAGGGCAAAAGTATTCACTTGATAATTGTAAACCCTAAGTTAAGAGTTAATGTTCCTCTGACATTGAGAAATGCTTAGGAACTGAGAACAAAACAATTAATGGTGTTGACAAGGCGAACTACCGGAAGATAATCAAAGAATTATCCCAAGGCGACGTAGGCCACCAAAGTGAGCAGGAGCTAGGTCATTGGTCCGAATCAAGGCCTACAAGGGGGAGCTCGGCGAGGTAGGTGAGAACCTCGCCCGAGCTCCCGATAGGCCAAGGTCAGTGACCAGGGACACCAAGAGAAGAGGAGGCAATGAGCGAGCTTCCCCTCTGGAGAAGAAGCTCGCCCCTGTCCAAGAAGACATTGCCGGGGTCCACCGCTGTATCATCCCTAAAAATCGCACAAGGCAGAAGAGCTCGCCAGGTAGCTCGCCTAGCCTAAGGGCCCAGTTAGCGGATGTATAAATAGGACATGTACATGTAGTAGGCCAGAGCATTGTAAAGGTAGCATTGTGAGGGACCGAGACGGGGTCACGGACCCTCGTCAACACTAGGAGCTAAGTAGGCTCACAAGGTGCTACCTCACACTTGCACACCTATAAATAAGGTCTCTCTTGTACTATTCAAACAACAACACAATCATAATACATAAATATTTTCTCTCTCGAAACTCTCCACTTTCTCTCTCTACATTATCTATCTAAGAACACAAATCTTAAATGATTGTTTGGTAGAATTAACACATTATAATAGCCACATAACAAACACCGGTTAGTAAATTCTATCAACAATTTAGCGCTAGAAGGAGGGTCCGTTAACCCAAAAAATTTGAGAATGAAAAGTTAGGGTTTGTTTGAAGATTTAAAGATTTGAAGGTGTTCTTGACAAAGACTCAAGAACACTTGAAGATACACACATATATTTTCACTCCTTAGACAAAAACCCAGATTTCCGGGCAAGAAGCCGAATTTCTGGGTTCATAAAATATGTCCATAAAGGGTTTTCAAACGCACACGTGTACACGGATAAACCGGATTCCGGATAATCGTTGCATGCAAGGCTAGATGAAAACCTGGACAAAATCACCCTGACCGGAAGTCAGGGACCTCGGCGAGCTTCCCTATTGACCTCAGTGACCTTCCCCCGATGTAAGCCCAAAATGCCTAAGGAACAGACCTCAGCAACCATTAGGAGGTGGAAGGGCGGCAACCAGGGCCAGGGCGAGGGGGAAACCTCGCGCCCAGCTCCCCCGAAGAGTAATGCTTCGCGACCTCCCCGGGTTTCGGTGGCTCAAGAGGAGTTAAACCCCGCTCTGAGGGACCTCGCCAACAACCCCGACGAGCTCCAGCACATGATTGCAACCTTGCAAAGGCTGCAATAGAGGCAGCTCGACGAGCTCGCCCTGGTACCTCGGCGAGCTCCAGCCACCGAGGTCAGGGAGAAGACCAGGCCGACTCAGGGCACCCAGACCCGGGGTCAGTATAGCGACCTCCATACAGAGCAGAAGGCGAGCTCGGCCCAAGCTCACCAGCACTGGGAACGAGCTGGGAAGGCTAAGGTGGTGGAGGAGCCCGCCCCGCACACTGGGCGAGCTTCGGCCTACACCGAAGCATCCGACACCCACCAATCGCTGAGGAGAGAGGTCCTCCAGGGCAGGTTGGGGCCGAGGTGCGGTGAAAATGAACGAACCCTGGCCCCAGCCGCATCACAGGCGGGAGAGTCGGACCTACAACCTCGTAGGTCCGCACATGATCGATTGTGGAGGCCCGCAGCTGATAGGTTGGGCCCAAACAGTGGGCAGCAATTCCGACCCATCATGGAAGGGTCACCCCAGAGTGAGGCACCTCGGGGGCGTGCGTCCACGAGGCGCACGCCGGAGGTGACCCGCGACGACGAGTTGACCACTTTGAAAAAGGCCGTTGAGATGCTACAAGCTCAAGTAGCAGCCAAATCTGGCGGGCCCGATGCCACCACTCTCCCGGCATCCCCTTCGGTGCCTACCATCCGAGCACCGATCCAAAAGAAAATCTACTTCCCGGTGATGTCTGCATACGAGGGCGAGTCTGACCCGAAGGTCCACCTGGCCAAGTACGCAGACTACATGATCTCAGTAGGTGGCATCAATGCCACTCAATGCCACTCAATGCCGGAACTTCCCGCTGACCCTCGGGGACCGAGCCCACCGCTGGTTCTCATCACTCGCCCCGGGGTCAATACAGTCCTTTGGCCAACTCACGCGGGAATTCTTGGCCCACTTCTCCGGGTTTGGATCCTACCTAACCCAGAAACACCGACTCGCCAACATCCACCAAGGCGAGAACGAGACCAACCAGCAGTATCTAGAAAGGTTCGATAAGATACTGCTAGAAGGCAAGCCGGTGAGCGAGGACACCAAAGTCGTCGCAGTGATGGCTGGGCTCCGAAAGGGCACCGATCTCTGGAAGGAAATGCACCTCGCTTGTCCGAGCACTTACACCGAATATCGCCACAAGGAGGGAGTGTTCGTAGCTATACAGGAGGCCCTCCAGAAAGAGATCGGTGCCTCAGAGGAGAGGAAGCCATATGGGAAGAAGTCTGGGGGCACGTACAAGGCTCCCCGGAACCTGAAGGCTTTCGGCGATGGGGACGAGTTCAAGGAGAAGCTCAACCAGGTCCTCACTGTCTCCGTCGACCATGTCTTTACGGTGGTCAAAGACAAAACCTTGTTGGAAGAGCCGAGAAGGATCCACCAGGACCGCACGAAGCTCAACCCCAACAAGTATTGTGCCTATCACCAATCAATCGGCCATTTCACCAGCGAATGCCGAGACCTCCTCAAAAAACTATGGAAATTTCACGAGGATGGGAAGCTGACTGAGTTTGTGAAGAAGACACCATCGAAAAGGTCAGGTTCGAGAGGAGGGAAGCCTCCGATGATGAAAAAAAGGATGCAGGCCAACGCGATCCTCAAAGTAGGCGAAGGGCACCTCCCCAACCTCAACAGAACTTGGAGCCTACTCGAGAACTCTTGGTTCTCGAGGAGGAGGTCGGAGCTACCGGAGGTATCCAAGATGGGGGATCCTCCCTTTCTAGAAGAAAGAGAAAGGCCGAAATCTGGGCCGTAAACCAAGTTCAGGAAGGCAGCTCTAGCTCTAGGCCCGTCGCACAACCCACCGATGAGCTCACATTCTCTTCGGCGGACGTAGAGGGGTTACTGACACCCCATAACGACTTGTTGGTGATATCTGCCAACATCATGAACGTCCGAGTTCACAGGCTACTTGTGGACACCGAAGCTTTCACCAACATTCTCTTCAAATCCACCTTAGATGCCTTAGGTGATTTTGAGTCGTATATAGAACCTAGCAATGCTAGGATAGTGGGGTTTGGAGAAGCTGTAACCGTCCCCCTAGGTACTATTAGGTTGAGTGTCCAGCTTGTATCGGCTGAGGACCCAGAGCGGAGACTGACAAGGTTAATCGATTTCCTTGTTGTCGACCAGCAGTCCTCCTACAACGGGTTCCTTGGCCGCCCTTTCATCAATGAATTTAAAGTGACGTGTTCGACCAACTACTATTGTTTGAAATTCCCAACTCCAAAAGATGCCGGAACCATCAAAGGCGACCAGAAAAAGGCTCGAGAGTGTTTACTCCAAATTAAAGATGGTCGGGTCAAGAAATCTGTGACGCAGGTTCACGTCCTTGAAGTGGACGTACAGATTCCCACAAACGAGCCAAATATCCTAGACATCATCTCAACAGAAACTGAGTTGATGGAGGTAGGCGACCTGCAGGAAATCGACCAAGTCCCAGAACCTGAGCAGGAAGCACAATCGGCACCGATGGGGGAATAGAAGGAACCCAAAATAACCAAGTGCAGGAACCAGTGCAGATCAGCAACCTGCGCCCATGGAAGTGGTTGATGGAGTCCAAGAGGGGGGACCTGAGGGAGGTCAAGGACCGGTGCAAATGGACGTTGATCCAACTCCCCAAGTTACAGAACCTCTCCAAACTGACGAACCCCTGGAGGTACTCACAGTTGAGGAACCTGTCCAAGTTAAGAACCAAGCTGATGACCTCGAACCACGCCTAGGTCACAAACCTGTGTGAATGTCACAAGAGGAGTGGGATGAGTTTATCAACGACCCGAGGTGGAAAAGTCAGAAGAGGAAAGCCACCCCCATGGAAGAATTGACGGCACTCCCGGTGGACCCGGAAAGGGACTTGGAACTCTTCATAGGTTTCGAGTTGCAAGAACTGTATCGGTCGAGGATGGAGCTGTTTCTGATGTCCAACTTGGACGTGTTTGCCTAGTCCCATGAAGATATGATGGGGATCCCATTGGAGCATGCTTGCCATCGACTTAACATAGATCCGACGAGGAGACCCATACGTCAAAAGCGAAGGAAGTATGGACCAGACAAGTACGCGGCCCTAACCACCGAAGTTGGGAAGCTGTTGGATAATAAGCTGATCAAGGAGGCCTTATGCCCACAGTGGGTTGCGAACCCCGTCCTGGTGAAGAAACACAACGGAACGTGGAGGCTGAGCATCGACTTCACGGTCCTAAACAAGGCATGCCCGAAGGATAACTTCCCACTACCCCCACAATGACCAGCTTGTAGATAGCACTGCCGGCCAAGAAATGATGACCTTCATGGATGCATTCGCAGGCTATCACCAGATAGCGTTGCACCCGGATGACCAGGAACATACAACGTTCTACACCAACAAAAACATGTATTGCTGGGAGAGGATGCCGTTCGGACTTATCAACGCCGGAGCAACCTACCAAAGGTTGGTGAATAAAATGTTCGACCAACACATCGACAAATCTATGGAGGTGTACGTGGACGACATAGTTGTCAAAAGTTTGAGAAAGGAGGATCACCTCGACCACCTGAAACAAACCTTTGACATACTACGCCACTACAACATGAAACTGAACCCCAAGAAGACCAACTTCGGCGTATATTCGGGAAAGTTCCTGGGGCACCTGGTGAGCCAACGAGGGATAGAGGTCAACCCGATGCAGGTCCAGTGCATAATCGAGATGGGTGTGCCCGATTTCGTACAGAAGATCTAAAGGTTGACCGGGTGCATGGCAGCCTTGAACAGGTTCATCTCCCGGTCTGGCGACTGGAATCGCCCATTCTTCGAAGCAATCAAGGCCAACAAGCTGCACCTTAAAAACCACTTCGTGTGGACAAGCGAATGCCAACGAGCCTTTGAAGACATTAAAGCATACCTGGCCGACACGAAGGTCCTGTCAAAGCCTATACCTGGTGAAAAACTATACCTGTACCTCGCCGCGTCGGAGGTGGCCATCAGCTCCGTCCTAGTCCGAGAAGAGGTAAAAACACACATACCAGTGTACTACGTAAGCCAAGTCTTACACGAAGCTGAGTTGCGGTACACCCCGACAGAGAAGCTAGCCTATGCACTGGTGATGAGTGTTAGAAAATTGAGGCCCTACTTCTTCGACCACCCCTGTAGAGGTGCTGACGATGTTCCCACTATGTCAAATATTGCAGCGCCCAGACACCGCCGGACATTTACTGAAATGGTCACTAGAAGTTAGCCAATACGGTATAACCTACGCACCCCGAACATCGATCAAGGGACAAGCGCTCGCCGACTTCATCGTCGAGCTAACTTTCCCACAAGATCCAACGAGAGGACGTATAGCTCCATGGCACCTCTACGTTGACGGGTCATCAACCAACACAGCAGCAGGCGCCGACGTAGTTCTGATCAGCCCAGATAGACAAGTCTTCACCTTCGCAATCCGGTTCTACTTCCGAGCAACCAACAACGAGACGGAGTACGAATAGCAGGACTTAGGTTATCATTAGCTGTGGGGGAAACCAATCTTCAAGTTTTCGGAGATTCCCAGCTAATAATATCCCAAGTCCAGGGAGAGTACGAGGTAAAAGACCAACAGATGATGACCTACCAGAAGATAGCCACGCATCTGATCTCGATGTTTACGTAGGTTTACATCAATCAGATACCGCGACTAGAAAACACACAAGTAGATGCCCTAGCCCGACTAGCTACCAGTAACGGTGAGGCCGAAGTCACGGAAGTTGTAGTCACCAAACTGAAGAACCCCTCGACGTCCGATTACAAAGTAAATCAGACCTCGAGTGGGGGGCAGGAAGAGGACAAAGACAGTGAAGATTGGTGCACTCCGATCCAAAAATACTTAAAGGATGGAACAACCCCCGAAGACACATGGGAAGCTAGTCGGCTGGTAAAACAAGCTGCCAGATATACGCTACAGGATGGCCAACTCTACAAACGTGGATTCTCTCTACCTCTACTCAAATGCTTATCTAAGAAGCAAGGGTTCGAGGTGTTAGAAGAAATTCACGAAGGAATTTACGGAAGTCATGCTAGGGGGCAAGCTTTGGCATACAAGACAATCAGACAAGGGTACTACTGGCCCACTCTTCACAAAGATGCCATTAGCTTCGCACGGAAGTGCCGAAAGTGTCAACTTTTCGCACCTAATATCCACTCCCCAGCCAACCAACTGAAGTCGGTTTTCAGCCCGTGACCTTTTACAAAATGGGGTATCGACTTGATCGGCCCATTTCCACCTGGCAGAGGTGGTGTAAAGTTTGCTGTTGTAGCAGTAGACTATTACACCAAGTGGGCTGAAGTCGAAGCTCTCACGGCAATAACACAAGAAATGATGATCGGCTTTACATAGAAGAGCTTGATCTGCCGATTCGGACCGATTCGGACTTCCGCAATCGATCATCACCGATAACGGGAGGCAGTTTGATGGCCAAAAGTTGAGAGACTTCTGTAGTTCGTGGAACATCAAGAAGCATTACTCAACTCCATACCATCCACAGTAAAACGGCCAGGTCGAGGCTGTCAACAAAATCCTGAAAACACATATTGAAGATCCGCCTCAAAGACAAGAAAGAAAGCTGGGCAGACGAACTCCCGGAGGTCCTATGGTCTTACAGAACATCATACCGGGCCAACACCAGAGAGACCCCGTTTGCTTTGGCCTTCGGGACTGAAGCGGTGGTACCAGTTGAAGTTCAAAATAAGACTTGGAAGGTGGTAGGGTTTGACGGAGAAAAGAACGATGAAGCCTTGGCAGTCGAAAAAGATCTGATCGAAGAGACCAGAGCTTCGTCAGAAATGAAAAATGCCACCTACAAGCGTAGAGCAGAAAAGTACTATAATTCCCAAGTCCGAGATCGAAAATTTAAGGTTGGGGACCTAGTACTAAAGAAGAAGTTGATGGCCCCACCGGGTGTATTCGGATAAAACTGGGAAGGACCGTTCCGGGTTACCGCACCCTGGGCAAATGGTACTTATGACCTTGAAGACACAGAAGGTAACGCCTCGCCGTACACCTGGAGTGCGGCCCACTTGAAAAAGTTTTATCAATAGATTGAAGTTTTGTAATAGACTAGTCGAAGGTTAGCATCAGAAATGTTGATGGCAGCCGATGTAAATAACGTCGCTGTATAAAGTTAGAAGTTTGTCTCGAAAAAATATTCCAACTCTTCGAAGGTCCGCGAAAAAATATTCCAACTCTTCGAAGGTCCGCGAAAATATCCAACTCTTCGAAGGTGCGCGAAATGTCCAACTATTCGAAGCTTCACAATGCGCAAGGACCAAGGTCCCAAACGTTATAATCTAAAGGCTCAAACGGCAAAGGCCAAAGTGCCCCAGGTCAGTGAAGGTATCCTTCTTAAAGGATCACTAAGCGCCTACTGCCAAAAGTTAGACAAAATTCACGAAAAAGATGGAAAATGTCTAAGGCCCTTTCACGAAACCCAATTGCCCAACGTGAATTAAACAAAGTACAACTCGCCACCCTAAGTGGTTTAAGACGAGCGATTCGCGGCCCTAAGTGGTGTAAGACGAAGAATATGTACTACACAAGCGGAGGTACAATTCGTAGTCCTAAGTGACGTAAAACGAACGATTCGCTTCTCAAAAGTAGAGTAAAACGAACAGTTGAGTACCCGAAAAATATATAAACGAGCTAATTGAAATTATAACGTAAGTGTGAAAACGTAAGTAAGCAAAGTTGGAACAAAAGGCTCGAATTTCATTCAAAAGATACTTAAAAGCTTTCAAGTCAAAAAAATACTTGAAAAATTCCTAAGTATACGAAGTAGTGCTAGCCACAAAGGTCGGCTGCCTACCATCTTTGAAGTACAAAAGTAAGCTCCTTCTGGGTGAGCTACACATGCCCGGCAAGTTTTGACTACTTGAACAAAAAGAAACTACAAAAAAGAGCTCCTTCTGGGCGAGCTGTACAGCCCGACGAGCTACTATGACTTGACAAAAAAGATCAAAAGCAAAAAAGAAAAAGACTTCAGGTCTCGGGGGCAGTGGGAGCCTCGGAACTGGTGACCTCCGGAGCAACACCACCACCGGGAGCTTGACGATTTTGGGGGGAAAGCTCGGGCAACATGGTGATGTTGCCCGTGAGCCCGCTGGTGTTTAAATCGGTAGTGTCGAGCATTGCATCACCACAAGCCTCTTGGAGCTGCTCAACGGTGAGAGGGGTTCGCTCCTCTTCGTTTGCGACCTCCTCTTCCTAGGCGAGGTTCAGTTCCGGCACGGGAACTGTGTTGATGATTTTGAAACGTGCCAAAACGAAGTCGAGGGGCACCCCAAGCTCGGGAAGGTCATCGATATCCAGCTCCGTCTCATCGGGGAAGGGTACCCTGTCCAGGCAATCTTTAAAGTCGCCAACTATCTCCTTTAGCTCATCATCCTTGTGAGCTCGCGCCCACCAGATAGCCCGGATGACCTCAGCGAAGCGGCGGCTTTCTCCTAGGCGAGCCTCACCGACCTCTTGGCCTTGTCCAGAGACTCCATCAGTGTGATCAGGTTCTTGTTCTTCTCCTGGTGGCTCGCCTCGATTTGAGTCACCTGGTCGATTACCCTTTGGTTGGCGAGCAGAAGCCCGCTTGCGTAGTGCATCAAAAGCAGGGCATTTTCGACTAGGTCCTGCCCCTCTATGGTCGCCAGCTGGGGGTTCGACCAATGCCGAGGTACCTCACTCACAGTGTTCCGGGCGAGACCCGTAGGAAGGTTGCGCATGGAAGTGAGGGATCGGGATCGCTCGTAAGCATGGATGGCCTCGTGGCGATTCAGATGTGCGATGGGGGCATAACTACGAGGTCAAAACAGTTAGAAAAGAAAGAGATAAAATATGAGAAAAACAATGGGGATGGAAATCAAAATGGCTAGCTACTCACTGAGCTCGCTCAGGGTCCCAAACCAAGAGCGTGTCGTCATTGGTCTGGACCCCGAAGGGAGATGAAGTAGGCGGTGACCTCTAGAGAGGCGCAACCGCCAGTGGGGCAGTCGAGTGAGCCGAGCCACCTTGTGTCAGCTCGCTCAGCATGATCGGGTTCCTCCTCATCGTGAAGAAGGGTCCGGGTCCTCTTGCGAGGTTGATTGTCGTCTCCACCAACCTGAGACCCATCGCCGCGATGGAGGCCCCTCTTCGACTGGAGGGAAGCCCACTCCGGCATCGCAGAACCTCGCCCTCCACCTCTACCGGTCTTGGCGACCTCCGCGGTCTTGATTTGGTTGGGCCTTTAGTCGACCCCTTCTGGGTCCCGGACCCACCTACCTCGCCCTTCTTCTGGGCGAGCTCAGCCTTTTTACTCGCATCCAATACGAGTATCGAGGGCAGGGCGAGCTTGTTGGAGCGAGGAGGACCCATCGCAAACCGGCGGGCTACGATGTGATAAGCGTCCGGGATCTCAACAGTTGGGAAAGCAACCCGGCTACCGTCTGCGAGAAAAAAAGTTTAAGAGTACAGTTAGCATCTTGGGCGAGCTACACCTTCCCCCCCCCGTGGGCGAGCTTCGAAGAGTTGTAAACCTGGGAGCTCAGGACCTTGGACCGTGAGATGGTGTGGCAGGGTGTGGAGCCCGGCGAGTCTCAAACAATGGCGTTGAGTGAGGTGGGCGGTCTCCCTATCCTTTTGGCTCCTCAGATAACAAACAGCCCGCACCACGTCGAACTCGACCGACACTTCGGGCTTCCCTCGGCTCGATGTGTGGTGCTTCAAACCTGCAAAAGAAAGGAATTAGATTAGTAAATCTAATTCAACCCACACACACCAAGTAGAAGACCTACTGCTAGCCTCCCCATATTCATTAGGGGTTGGAATTCGCTCTCCTCGCCCGGAGTAGCTCGTAGAAGCTCGCCAGTCTCCACCCATGAAGATAAATTGCTGCTTCCAGTCACGAACTTTATTCGGGAGGATCCCCAAGAACTTCTCCCCCGGGTGAGCTTTGAGGTAGTAGTACCCCTTGCCATCGTTTACTTACCGAGTTACGGTGTGGAGTTCATTGAGCTCGGTGGTTGTCAGTCAGTTTTCGTACCCCTCCAACCCAAAGACAGCCAACGCCGCCAACAAACTACTCCAGGCGTTGGGAGTGAGCTGAGTGATGGCGAGGTTGTTATCAAACAAAAATTGGCCAATAATCGGGTGCAGGGGCAGTGTAAGCCCGGCCTCGAGGGTGTGCACGTTAATTGCCGTCAACCCCGCCGGAGGTGCATCAGCTCGCTCATCCTTCTCCGGGGCATATAGGAAGATGTCGAGTGGAACCCGGTACCTCTCGTGGAAATGAGGAAGTTGGTACTTAGTGATAACACTCCTAACGTTGCTGGCTTTGTAGTCCAACTTGTTCACCGCATCCCTATATTCTCACCCGGGGAGATCGAAGCTCGCCGCATATTGGGCGACGTACTCCTCCCAGTCAAATAGGTGAACAACCTCGGCAGAGACTTGGTGCTCGATTAGCTGGGGCTCAGGGAAACCGATTGAGCGAAACCATTCCAATGTTACTTCTTCGAGGTCACCTTGTTGCTCGCCTGCCTCAGCGACATCCTCGCCGGCATCGGTGACCTCCCCCGGGACCTCGACATTTTCTTCATCCTCAACCAAAGCCTCGTTAGGGGTTGGCTCACAATCTCGCTAGAGCTTGCGGCGATAGGACTTTTCGCTCTGGCCGGAACTGCCAGCTCTCTCCACCGGATCGGATCGGACCTCGCCGGGGAGCTCGCCATGACTTGGGCGAGCTACCGAATAAGCCTCGGACCCAGATTCGATGATGATCGGAGTCATCTGAGGAATGGGCCCACTATCCTTCATGGGTCGTTTCTCAGGATTTCGGTTTGAATTAGTTCTGCTCGATGATCGGGTCGACATGACTTGGATAAAGCTCAAAGAGTCTCAAAATAGTTCAAAGTTCTTGGTCGCCGGAGTTACGGTACAACGGTGATCGGAAAAGCTCGAAAAGTCGCCGGAAATGTCGAAAATTTCTGGGGACTAGAAGAATGGGAAGAGGAACAAAAGAAATCTGCAAAAGAAACTGGGTTTTCTACCTTGAAGGGTGCTAGAAACTTCGTCGGAAGCAAAGGTGTCGTTCGCTGGAAAAAGCTCTGAGAATTCGAAAGTATGAAAGTGGGAAATGAACTTGATTTCCCCTATTTATAAACGTCGGGGCGAGGTCGAATATTCGAGGAGTACAGGGACCAATTTGCAATGAATTTCAAAAATTGCCGTGGTAGGCGCGGGAAACAATGCCTGAAAAGGCGTGCACGGCGCCTGGATTCCCGCACTACGTCGGCCGAACAACTGCCACGATGGAGCTCGCCCACAAGCTCGGCGCCTACCCAAATGGAGTTCGCCAATACTCGAGTCCTCGTCCATGGAGACAAATCAGCTCGCCCACACATTAGATAAATCATGATGTGTGCGAGCTGGGGGGCAAATGTTGACAAGACGAACTACCGGAAGATAATCAAAGAATTATCCCAAGGCTACGTAGGCCGCCGAAGTGAGCAGGAGCTAGGTCATTGGTCTGAATCAAGGCCTACACGGGGGAGCTCGGCGAGGTAGGAGAGAACCTCGCCCGAGCTCCCGATAGGCCAAGGTCAATGACCAGGGACACCAAGAGGAGAGGAGGCAATGAGCGAGCTTCCCCTCTGGAGAAGGAGCTCGCCCCTGTCCAAGAAGACATTGTCGGGGTCCACCGCTGCATCATCCCTAAAAATCGCACAAGGCAGAAGAGCTCACCAGGTAGCTCGCCTAGCCTAAGGGCCCAGTTAGCGGATGTATAAATAGGACATGTACATGTAGTATGCCAGAGCATTGTAAAGGTAGCATTGTGAGGGACCGAGACGGGGTCACGGACCCTCGTCAACACCAGGAGCTAAGTAGGCTCACAAGGTGCCACCTCACACTTGCACACCTATAAATAAGGTCTCTCTTGTACTATTCAAACAACAACACAATCATAATACACAAATACTTTCTCTCTCGAAACTCTCCACTTTCTCTCTCTACATTATCTATCTAAGAACACAAATCTTAGATTATTGTTTGGTAGAATTAACACATTATAATAGCCACATAACAAACACCGGTTAGTAAATTCTATCAACAAATGGTATTAGGATAAAAATGAGAGTTTATATTCTGATAAGGTATTATGCCTAGTTCACTTCTCAGATGAAATTGATGATAGAGCTTCTAGGAATTTACTTTTATTTTTACATAATGGAATTCACCCGAGGCATATCACCACTCCTGCACACACTCTCGTGTTAGTTTGATTATTTCTAGATTTTTCATATTTAATCGCTTTCATTATCTACTTTAGTTAGTAATTAGATAGAAACCCAAACTTGCAATTTTATTTTTATTTATTTGATTTCAAAACTCACACAAACCTTAGAATTAGAGTGTCTTATTACTTCCCGTGGATTCGATATTATAACATGGTCAGCTTACCACTACACGATCCTATACACTTGTAGGACAGTCCATTTGTGTGAGAACACAAATCGCTAGTCAAGTTTTTGGAGCCGTTGCCTGGGAAGCAACATAGATAGTTTAATTGTAGGTTTTGTGTGTTTGAGCATTCTAGTTCCTTTTAACTCTGTGGATTTGCTGATATTTTTGTAGTTGCATGATCACAAGGAGACAAGGAGGACATCTAGAGCCTTTTGATCCAGAAATTGAAGCATCTGAAAGAAGGAATAGAGGTCAAAACGGTCAAGGTAGACACGAGACATGGACAATCAAGATGAAAATCAGGACAACGAAGAGGTCCGGGAGATACAAGGTGTACAAAACGCCCTAGCTAGGGGCAACCAACAACCACCTCAAAACCAACAACCTCAAAATCAAAATCCACCACCTCAAAATCAAAACTAATATCCACCTTACCCACCATACAATCCCCAGTATCCATATCCACCACCTTACTATCCACCTCCATATCAACTGTACCCTCCACAAAATAATCAACCAAACAACTATCCTTACCCACAGCAAAATCAACTTCCACACCCTCAACACCCAGCACATATACCAGATCCTAACATACCACATTAGCCTCTCCTTGGTGATTTCTTTGAACCAAGAGTGAGAGAGTATTATGATGGGATCGCAAGACCAAATTCAGAGGCTGAAAGAATGATACACCCGTCCTTTTTGAACATGCTGAAGGAGAAGCAATTTGATGGGTCAGATGAGAGGGAAGATCCTAACCAGCATCTGGCAAACTACCTGAAGATAACGGACACTATCAAACTAAAAGGTATTACTGATGATGTGCTAAGACTGAGGTTATTCAATTGGACCTTGGAGGGCAGGTCTAAGATGTGGGTATCGAGCATTACTTCAATGGTGACAACTTGGGATGAGCTAAGCTCCAAATTCCTCAAGAAGTTCTATCCACCTTCAAGAATGCTGAAAGCTAGGGATGCCATAAAGAGCTTTAAGCAACAATCTAGGGAAACTATGTCTGGAGCTTGGGAGAGATATCAGAGCTTGTTGTTAGCATGTCCCCAGCATGGACTCAGGGAGGAAGAGATACTTCTTACCTTCACATTTGGGTTGAATGAGAGAGACAAAAGTTATCTAAACTCTTGTGCAGGAGGATCGGTGTGGACCAGGACAGTGAGACAGATAAATGATATCATCGAGAACATCGCTTCCAATGACTCAATTCAGAGTGAAGGAGTATATGGAAGCAATGACAGGATGGCTCAGGTGGAGGAAAAATGTAAGAGCATGAAGAACATGATGATGATGTTCATGGAGAAGATGGAAAACCTTTCCCAACCTGCACCTTCTGGCCAAGTAAATCAAGTTTGTGAAACCTCTCAACCCCAGGGCTTCTCACAATCACCAGTTGAGGAGGTGAATTTTATGGGGAGACAACCCTACCAAGGGTCATTCCAGCAAAACACTTATGGGAATCCTCAAGGCCCGAGACCTTATGTTGCACCACCATTTCAGAAGAAGTACCAGAACAACAACCCAACTAATCAGCCTTATAATCCCAATTTCAGAAATCATGAGAGTTTTTCCTACTCAAACTCAGAAGCTGCTATTCAACTTCCACCAGGGATTGATCCGGGATCGAAACCTCCAAATAGCGAAGGAAAAGCCACTACAGATGAGATGCTTGCTTTACTTTTTAAGCAATTGGAGGAGAATAATAAGAGGATCTACCGCATTGACAAGAAGTTCGATGATACGAACAGGAGATTGAGTGAAAAGATTGATTAAGGGTTAAAGGCCACCAATTCCCAAGTAAAGACCCTGGAGCTTCAGGTGGGGCAAATGACAAACTTTTTGGGGCCACAGATGAATAAAGGAAAATACCCTTCTACTGCTGAGCAGAATCCGAGAGAGCACTGCCAAGCAATTACACTTTGGAGTGGAACGAAGTATGAGGGCCCCTCAATGCCAGTTGAAGATCCTGGGCATGAGCATGTTGAGACTGAGAATGATTTGTCTAAAGAAGCTCTTGAGAGGAGTAAAGAAAATGAGGCACCAGCAGAAGAGTTTGTCCCCAAGTGGAAGAAAACGAAGGATGATAGGGAGAATAAGAAGAAGACAGAGGTTGATGAGTGGGGAGTACCAAAATCTGTGGTACCGGTACCATACCCACAAAGATTCATGCAGAAGAAGCTCGATGAGAGGTTCAAGAAATTCCTGGAGGTATTCAAGAAACTCTATATCAATATCCCGTTCTACGAAGCACTCGAGCAAATGCCTCGCTATGCAAATTTTTTGAAGGATTTGCTAGCTAAGAGACGAAGAATAGATGAACCAGAGATGGTGAAGCTCACCAAGGAGTGTAGTGCCTTACTACAAAAGAATTTTCCAACAAAGATGAAGGACCCAGGCAGTTTCACTATCTAATGTGATATGGGTCATGGAGTGGTCAGGAATGCATTGTGTGACTTACGGGCAAGTATCAATCTGATGCCCTTTTCCATTTTCAAGAGTCTCAATCAGGGAGATATGAAGTCCACTTCAACAACCTTTCAATTAGTTGATGGTTCTACTACTACTCCGAATGGCTTTGTATAAGATGTGATACTGAAGGTGGAGAAGTTTGTGTTCCCAGCTGATTTTTATGTCTTGGAGATGGAGGAAGACAAAGATGTTCCTCTCATATTGGGCAGGCCATTCCTCTCGACTGCGAGAGCTGTGATTGATGTGCATAATGGCAAGATTACTCTGAAACTTAATGATGAGGAGATTCACTTTTCTATCCAAGACTCAATAAAGTACCTTATGAAGTCTGAGACTCACAGGCAGTTGGAAGGAGTGATGGAAAAAAATGAGGCTAGGGATACTAAAGCCCCTAAAAAAATAAAGGAGCACAAAGAGAAGATGAAAGAGAAAGAAGAGTTGAAGCCTCCTGACACATTTGAGCAAAGTACAAGTTTGGAGGGGTCATTTGAGAAGAGAAAGAAGATTGAGTTAAATAAGGAAGATGAATTGAGAAAGATGCAGAGCTCGAGTGAGGTCATATGGAAAAATAAATTTGAAGTGGGAGACAAGGTCTTATGGAGCAATGCCGTTGTGAAGAGTTGACATGGAAAATTGAGAGTTAAAGCACGAAGACCTTTGATTGTAATAGAGGTTCTAGATAGAAGAGACATTTTAGTGGAAAACGAAGAGGGCGATGTTTACGTTGCTCGTGAAGGCCTAGTGAAGCTTTTCACTCCGCTATTTCCCAAGGAAGTTCCAAACATAAAATCAAAAAGGCAAGTTTGAGCGACTCAAGCTAGGTCCGGCATAGGACGCTAAACCTAGAGCTGAATGGGAGGCAACCCATTTTTTTGCTTTTGTTTATCTTCGTAGTTTTTTTTTTATTTCTTTTAATTTGTTAGTTTGTTAATCCCTGTTTCTCGCCGAGTGTGTGCTTTGTAGGACTTGGATGGTTGCTTGCATAAGGGAACAAGAGAAAGATATTGTGCTGATTTGAAGAGAATGAGTAAATTAGTGAAGATTGAGGTACCACGAACCCAAACTTAGAATTGCTTAGCAATCTCTAAGTTTGGGGGAGTGATCATTTTTACTATTTTTATGCCTACACTGCACAGACGCAATTACTTTGTCTTGTTGCTTTAATTGTTGGATTTGTATGCTCTTTATGAGTTGTAGGAATGTGCTTGTTAGTGTTGAGTTATTTTGTTTTGATATGAGTCTCTGATGGACACCCCAGGCTCAAACTTAGATTTGCTTAGCAAACTCTAAGTTTGGGGGAGTGTATGTTTATTTGAATTGATTTTTATACATTTGCACAGGCGCACCTACCCCCTCTTTGTTGATGATTTTGTGGTCCTTTGTCTGTTTAGATCATTGAATTTGTGAAATGTGTGAATACATGAGATTGACTAGGGTGATATTGGATTCAGAAGTGCATGATTGTGTTGTTGAGTGAAGTGCATATGAGTTTTCATTTGTGTTTGAGTAAAGGGTGTTAGTCATAGATGCTTTGATGCTAGGAGTTGAGATAAAATATTCTTGAGTCAATATTACTTGTCACAATCATATTGTCTGTGAGACTTAAGCCTATGCCTGTTCATTATAAACCAACAGTACTCACAACTCACAACACAATACTTCACACCAATAAACCAACAGTACTCAACCATCATCATCTTCACAGTACACCACTCATGCCTGGAAAATGCTCAAGATACTCGCAATTGATGCGCTTGCAAGCTCGGAAACCACTGTCCGTCGCTGGAATCGACCCGCGCCACCACTGCCTCCATCGAAACAACTGCCGCGCTGCTAATCCTCCACAGCCGCGCCTCTGTCGCGCCTCCGCCACTAAATCTCAGCCGCGCCCACAGTGCTCGATCGGAAACCGCCATTCAAGGAAGAAACCGCCTTCGCCACTATGCCTTCGTCTGATTCAAACCACCAGCAGCCCGATTCACTCCACGTCACCGCCAGTACACCACTTACCAGAAACTGTTCGAAGCTTCAAAGCCGCGCCTCCGTTTCAGAATTGCCGCGGCGTGAGTCGCGCGTATCGGCCGCCGAAACCATTCAACCGTCGCACAACACTTCATCTCGCCAGATTGAAGGTATTGTGCTGCCTCTTTTGCCCGTACGGTAATTTGGATGAAGAAACAATGGGCCCAATTCCTATTCTAAATGCTAAGCCCAGCTGTTATTTTATTAAGCCCAACACACATTAGGCCCATTTGAAGGTTCATATATATACGAAGGGCAGAATACATGAGAGGGGGGACGTATTAGAATTCTGCATCGGTTTGAGGAATTAGGGATTCATTTTATTTTTCGATTTTCATAGTTGCAAAAACACTTAGAATAGGGAGATTGGATTATTTTTAATTCTTATTTTGGGATTAATACTGCGTTGAATTGTTTGATTTGATTTCAATTTCAAGTTTCAAATAGATTTAGTAACCCTTGTCTCATGCTTGTTATCTCAGTTAGTTTTGTTCCTCAATTAGCTATGAGCTAAGTCTTTTTGTGCTTTGGGTGAAGAAAATTATGTGTTAATTTTAGTAATTACTTTTAACTCTTGAGTCAATGGATTTTTCAATTAGCTATGAGCTAAGTCTTTTTGTGCTTTGGGTGAAGAAAATTATGTGTTAATTTTAGTAATTACTTTTAACTCTTGAGTCAATGGATTTTGTTGAGTGAATGCCTGAGATTAGTTACTGATTTTACTTAGGAACTTGTTATTTGAGATTGGTATTGGAGTCCTGATCACGACAAAACGAGAGTTGAGTAAGAAGGGCAAAAGTATTCACTTGATAATAGTAAACCCTAAGTTAAGAGTTAATGTTCCTCTGACATTGAGAAATGCTTAGGAACTGAGAACAAAACAATTAATGGTATTAGGATAAAAATGAGAGTTTATATTCTGATAAGGTATTATGCCTAGTTCACTTCTCAGATGAAATTGATGATAGAGCTTCTAGGAATTTACTTTTATTTTTACATAATGGAATTCACCCGAGACATATCACCACTCCTGCACACACTCTCGTGTTAGTTTGATTATTTCTAGATTTTTCATATTTAATCGCTTTCATTATCTAATTTAGTTAGTAATTAGATAGAAACCCAAACTTGCATTTTTATTTTTGTTTATTTGATTTCAAGACTCACACAAACCTTAGAATTAGAGTGTCTCATTGCTTCCCGTGGATTCGATATTGTAACTTGGTCAGCTTACCACTACACGATCCTATACACTTGTAGGAAAGTGCATTTGTGTGCGAAAACAAATCGCTAGTCAAGTTTTTAGCGCCGTTGCCGAGGAAGCAACATAGATAGTTTAATTGTAGGTTTTGTGTGTTTGAGCATTCTAGTTCCTTTTAACTCTGTGGATTTGCTGATATTTTTGTAGTTACATGATCACAAGGAGACAAGGAGGACATCTAGAGCCTTTTGATCCAGAAATTGAAGCATATGCAAGAAGGAACAGAGGTCAAAACCGTCAAGGTAGACACCGAGACATGGACAATCAAGATGAAAATCAGGACAACGAAGAGGTCCAGGAGATACAAGGTGTACAAAACGCCCTAGCTAGGGGCAACCAATAACCACCTCAAAACCAACAACCTCAAAATCAAAATCCACCACCTCAAAATCAAAATCAAAACCAATATCCACCTTACCCACCATACAATCCCCAGTATCCATATCCACCACCTTACTATCCACCTCCATATCAACCGTACCCTCCACAAAACAATCAACCAAACAACTATCCTTACCCACAGCAAAATCAACTTCCACACCCTCAACACCCAGCACATATACCAGATCCTAATATACCACATGAGCCTCTCCGTGGCGATTTCTTTGAACCTAGAGTGAGAGAGTATTATGATGGGATCGGAAGACCAAATTCAGAGGCTGAAAGAATGATACACCCGTCCTTTTTGAACATGCTGAAGGAGAAGCAATTTGATGGGTCAGATGAGATGGAAGATCCTAACCAGCATCTGGCAAACTACCTGAAGATAGCGGACACTATCAAATTAAGAGGTATTATTGATGATGAGCTACGACTGAGGTTATTCAATTGGACCTTGGAGGGCAGGGCTAAGATGTGGGTATCGAGCACTACTTCAATGGTGACAACTTGGGATGAGCTAAGCTCCAAATTCCTCAAGAAGTTATATCCACCCTCAAGAATGCTGAAAGCTAGCGATGCCATAAAGAGCTTTAAGCAACAATCCAGGGAATCTATGTCTGAAGCTTGGGACAGATATCAGAGCTTGTGTCACATCCCTATTTTTATAAACCTTTTGTAGACCAAATTATATAATAACACATTCAAGAAACAATAAGATAAATTAAATAGACGTATTTATCTTTAGAATTTGCAGCGGAAATAATTAATATAAAAGCAAAATACATTAGTACTTAGATTATCAAAAGATAGTATATTATGACGTAGTTAAAGTAATAAGCACATACTTAAATTATCTATGCGATGCGACTCGCAATACCAAAAACTGCCAAATCCAAACTTAACATCGTAGTATATTAGAAAACCACCATGAACTAATTTATTGATATTAAATACTATACAGCAAAACAGGCAATCCACCATTGCTCCACCGCTCCCGCTTTAATCCTGCAAAATGTTAAATAATTTGGGATGAGCAACCAACTAGCTCAGTGGGATTCCCTTTGTCACAATTAAATATCACAAGTAAATCAAATCATCATCTCACATAACATGTATGCATGCATAAAGAAATGCATCTGTATATTGGCCAATCTGTATATTGACCAATCTGTATATTGGTCAATCTGTATATTGTGGAGTTGCCTCCAAGGAGCTTACCCTCCTGGACCGAAGTCCCAATCTGTACACGGTGGAGTTGCCTCCAAGGAGCTTACCCTCCTGGACCGAAGTCCCCGCAAAGTTACAACGACCTTACCGTCGAAGCAACCCAATAATTCAATATATCATGTAGCAAGTAACAATAAAATTCACATGAACATTTAAAAGGGACAAAGCAAATAAAATCCCACCTTAAACCTTGATTGTCCTTGTAAATGTGTAATTTATTTAAAGCAAGAGTTGCTCATCACCTACAATATTTAAATAAATCTAGAATTATTTCTAATATCTCTTAAAAAAAATAATTATTTAAGAGAAAATAAAATAAAATAAAAACTAAATAATTAATAGTATCATAGTCAATAACTAAACATATTATAAGATTTAATAATAACAACTATGACACCACTCCTTATACGTGAGAATGAATAGAAAATAAAATAACAATAAAGGAAAAAAAAAAAAAAAAATAAGGACATCAACTCTCTGTTTTTCGAAAGTAACTGGAAATGAAAAAAAATGTGTAGTATCTCATACAATTTATTATTAATTTTTTTACAGATTAACTATATTTTGAAATAAACAAATAATTGGGCCGCTGACCCTTTTTCAAAGGCTGTATTCGGTGAACAAAACTTATTCCAGAATTTATTCATATTTTACAACAATTGATTCTAAAACCAAGCATAATTTTTTTACAGTATTCAAAATAAATTGTGAATTGGGTTTGTAAAGGATCATGATAAATAAATAAATAAATAATAGTGAAATTTATCTCAGAATAAAATGAAATCATATAACAGTCTACAGAAATCTTTCGATATTCTAAAGTAATTTGATGAACAACTCAATAAAATAAAGTGAAAGATAATATTACAGTTGCAGAATAAAAAGAAGGGAATCATCAGTGTGAAGTTCTTACCCAAAATGTTCAGTAGTTTAACACAGAAGAAGATAAGATTCTATGAAGATGAGGAATTAAAGCGGTGCGTATCGGCTTAAGATTAAAGGAACAGAGGAAGATATATATTTTGTTTTTCAAATATTTCTGCTTCTGTGGGAAGCCAGAGAGAAAGAAAGAAAAATAGGATACGAAGCCAGAGAGAAAGAAAGATAAAATAGGATAAGGACGTAATGGATAAGTCTTCAAATGCATGTTAATCTTGATTGATTTTTTTCTTTTTTTTTAAAAAGGTAAATAATGGAAAACCAAGTCAAAAGCAAGTTCCGTGGGATTATTTAAGTTAGTGGGGTCTATATACACATATTATTTTAAGGTGATATTTTAAATAATTAAATTAATAATTTAGATAATGGAACTAATGAAATTTGGGAAAAAAAAAACTCCCAGTACTTGTGCGTGTAATATATATATATAAAAGTTTATTTATAAATATCTTAATTAAAAAGTTTAAACAAATAAATAATTAAATAGAATAATATATATACACACATAAATATCTGATAAATATTATTCATAACAATAGAAATAATAATAATAATAATAATAATAACTTATGTAAATTTTAATATCTATGGTGATTGAGTCTACGGGGTGTTACAGCTTGTTGTTAGCATGTCCCCAGCATGGACTCAGGGAGGAAGAGATACTTCTTACATTCACATTTGGGTTGAATGAGAGAGACAAAAGTTATCTAAACTCTTGTGCAGGAGGATCGGGGTAGACCAGGACAATGAAACAGATAAATGATATCATCAAAAACATCGCTTCCAATGACTCAATTCAGAGTGAAGGAGTATATGGAAGCAATGACAGGATGGCTCAGGTGGAGGAAGAATGTAAGAGCATGAAGAACATGATGATGATGTTCATGGAGAAGATGGAAAACCTTTCCCATCCTGCGCCTTCTGGCCAAGTAAATCAAGTTTGTGAAACCTCTCAACCCCAGGGCTTCTCACAAGCACCAGTTGAGGAGGTGAATTTTATGGGGAGACAACCCTACCAAGGGTCATTCCAGCAAAATACTTATGGGAATCCTCAAGGCCCGAGACCTTATGTTGCACCACCATTTCAGAAGAAGTACCAGAACAACAACCCAACCAATCAGCCTTATAATCCCAATTTCAGAAATCATGAGAGTTTTTCCTACTCAAACCCAGAAGCTGCTATTCAACTTCCACCAGGGATTGATCCGGGATCGAAACCTCCAAATAGCGAAGGGAAAGCCACTACAGATGAGATGCTTGCTTTACTTTTAAAGTAATTGGAGGAGAATAATAAGAGGATCGACCGCATTGACAAGAAGTTCGATGATACGAACAGGAGATTGAGTGAAAAGATTGATGAAGGGTTAAAGGCCACCAATTCCCAAGTAAAGACCCTGGAGCTTCAGGTGGGGCAAATGACAAGCTTTTTGGGGCCACAGATGAATAAAGAAAAATTCCCTTCTACTGCTGAGCAGAATCCGAGAGAGCACTGCCAAGCAATTACACTTCTGAGTGGAACGAAGTATGAGGGCCCCTCAATGCCAGTTGACGATCCTGGGCATGAGCATGTTGAGACTGAGAATGATTTGTCTAAAGAAGCTCTTGAGAGGAGTAAAGAAAATGAGGCACCAGCAGAAGAGTTTGTCCCCAAGTGGAAGAAAGCGAAGGATGATAGGGAGAATAAGAAGAAGACAGAGGTTGATGAGTGGGGAGTACCAAAATCTGTGGTACCGGTACCATACCCACAAAGATTCATGCAGAAGAAGCTCGATGAGAGGTTCGGGAAATTCCTGGAGGTATTCAAGAAACTCTACATCAATATCCCGTTCTACGAAGCACTCGAGCAAATGCCTAGCTATGCAAAATTTTTGAAGGATTTGCTAGCTAAGAGATGAAGAATAGATGAACCAGAGATGGTGAAGCTCACCAAGGAGTGTAGTGCCTTACTACAAAAGAATTTGCCAACAAAGATGAAGGACCCAGGCAGTTTCACTATCTCATGCGATATGGGTCATGGAGTGGTCAGGAATGCATTGTGTGACTTAGGGGCAAGTATCAATCTGATGCCCTTTTCCATTTTCAAGAGTCTCAATCAGGGAGATATGAAGTCCATTTCCACAACCCTTCAATTAGTTGATGGTTCTACTACTACTCCGAATGGCTTTGTAGAAGATGTGATAGTGAAGGTGGAGAAGTTTGTGTTCCCAGCTGATTTTTATATCTTGGAGATGGAGGAAAACAAAGATGTTCCTCTCATATTGGGTAGGCCATTCCTCTCGACTGCGAGAGCTGTGATTGATGTGCATAATGGCAAGCTTACTCTGAAACTTAATGACGAGGAGATTCACTTTTCTATCCAAGACTCAATAAAGTACCCTATGGAGTCTGAGACTCACAGGCAGTTGGAAGGAATGATGGAAAAGAATGAGGCTAGGGATACTAAAGCCCCTAAAAAAATTAAAGGAGCACAAAGAGAGGATGAAAGAGAAAGAAGAGTTGAAGCCTCCTGACACATTTGAGCAAAGTACAAGTTTGGAGGGGTCATTTGAGAAGAGAAAGAAGATTGAGTTAGATAAGGAAGATGAATTGAGAAATATGCATAGTTCGAGTGAGGTCATATGGAAGAATAAATTTGAAGTGGGAGACAAGGTCTTATGGTGCAATGCCGTTGTGAAGAGTTGTCATGGAGAATTGAGAGTTAAAGCACGAAGACCTTAGATTGTAATAGAGATGCTAGATAGAAGAGACATTTTAGTGGAAAACGAAGAGGGCGATGTTTACGTTGCTCGTGAAGGCCTAGTGAAGCTTTTCACTCCGCCAATTCCCAAGGAAGTTCCAAACATAAAATCAAAAAGGCAAGTTTGAGCGACTCAAGCTCCGTCCGGCATAGGACGTTAAACCTAGCGCTGAATGGGAGGCAACCCATTTTCTTGCTTTTGTTTATCTTCGTAGTTTTTTTTATTTCTTTTAATTTGTTAGTTTGTTAATCCCTATTTCTCGCCGAGTGTGTGCTTTGTAGGACTTGGATGGTTGCTTGCAAAAGGGAACAAGAGAAAGATATTGTGCTGATTTGAAGAGAATGAGTAAATTAGTGAAGATTGAGGAACCACGAACCCAAACTTAGAATTTCTTAGCAATCTCTAAGTTTGGAGGAGTGATCATTTTTACTATTTTTATGCCTACACTGCACAGACGCACTTACTTTGTCTTGTTGCTTTAGTTGTTGGATTTGTGTGCTCTTTATGAGTTGTAGGAATGTGCTTGTTAGTGTTGAGTTATTCTGTTTTGATATGAGTCTCTGATGGACACCCCAGGCTCAAACTTAGATTTGCTTAGCAAACTCTAAGTTTGGGGGAGTGTATGTTTATTAGAATGGATTTCTATACATTTGCACAGGCGAACCTACCCCCCTCTTTGTTGATGATTTTGTGGTCCTGTGCCTGTTGAGATCATTGAATTTGTGAAATGTGTGAATACATGAGATTGACTAGGGTGATATTGGATTGAGAAGTGCATGATTGTGTTGTTGAGTGAAGTGCATATGAGTTTTCATTTGTGTTTGAGTAAAGGGTGTTAGTCATAGATGCTTTGATGCTAGGAGTTGAGATGAAATATTCTTGAGTCAATATTACTTGTCACAATCATATTGCCTGTGAGACTTGAGCCTATGCCTGTTCATTATAAACAAATGAAATTTTCTTGGTTGTGTGGTCCTCTTAGTATGCTGTCACTCTAGAACTTGTCTTGAGTCTGATTTGAGATTACAGAAATTGAGAATTTTGCAAAAATGAGAAGAGGCCTTCTTTGAATTGCTTAAGTCACTTAGCCATATTTTCCCTACCTGAATTCATTGATTCCTTAGTCAGCCCTTTTAAACCTTATATCCTATTTTTCTTGGCATCCTGTTTTGAAACTTTTATCATGTGTATCCTTTTTAACCCAAGAAATAGTAGAGCTTGATTTTGTTGATTAGGAAGTGTTGTGAATCGTGTTGAAAAGAAAAGAAAAAGGGAATAGTTGGTGAAAATCTGAAAGAAAAAAAATGGTTGGAACCTTGCCTAAAAATGCAAGGTGTTGTTGAGAAAAGAATGAGAAAAAAAAGAGTAGGAAAAGAAAAGCGAAAAAAAAATGATGTGAAGTGTAGAGTGGGGATGTGTTGAATCAAATATGTGAGTACCTCTCAAGGCAGAAAGAGGTAGATAGTGAGAAATTTTATGCTCTACTAACCCTTTAAGTCACTTTTATCCAAAAGACTCCTCCCCTAACCAAAGAGCCAACATTACAACCAAATGAAAAGCCCTCGTTGATTTGCAATTGACTTACTTTTACAGTAGTGGAGAATATAGACAATAGGCAAGCTTATGGTAGTGCAGCTATTAAGAGTGATATTGAGTGCTTAAATTTTAGCCCATACACTTGAGTGATGAGTGATACACTACCGTGAGGATTGTGATGAGTTAAGTTGATTTGATGTGTTACTGAATCTTGATGACTAGTGTTGAAGTTGATATGATGAGCATGCTTGATTGAACATTTGTGAGCTTGTGTTGTATGAAACTTGATGATATGATGATCACCAATTGATTCCAATATACCCCTAGTTTTGATCGATTCATTGCTCGGGACGGGCAACACTCTAGTTTGGGGGAGTGATTAGGGTCATATTTGCATCAATTTGTGCTTATTTAGAGATGATTTTATGGAAATTTGTATGCATTTAGGGTCTTAATTGCTATCTATTTGATTGTTCATCCATTTTGCAAAGAGATGTGTTCTACTATTAATTTATTGAGTTTATATTGCTTGTGTTACAATATTAATTTAAACTTTGAATAAAATTGTTAATTTGTTATAAGCAATTATATGCAGAATGAAGTGGGGACCATCACTGTGCCCAAACGGAAAGACGTGGCTCTAATTTCCCAGAATTCACAAAAGGCCAAGTTCGTCACAACTCACAACACAATAC
>JAPKLY010000385.1:297229-315221 GCA_026898435.1 Prunella vulgaris | reverse complement strand
GTTTGATTATTTCTAGATTTTTCATATTTAATCGCTTTCATTATCTACTTTAGTTAGTAATTAGATAGAAACCCAAACTTGCATTTTTATTTTTGTTTATTTGATTTCAAGACTCACACAAACCTTAGAATTAGAGTGTCTCATTGCTTCCCGTGGATTCGATATTATAACTTGGTCAGCTTACCACTACACGATCATATACACTTGTAGGAAAGTGCATTTGTGTGCGAACACAAATCGCTAGTCAGCATGTTGCATAGGGGGTGTGGTGGGCCTGGGCCCCACATTTTTTTTTGGGCCTGTGCATTTTAATCCTTGTGCAATATTTGTCCCAGTGCATATCAACACACAATGTATCCAATTCTTCTTATTACATGACACGGTTTTTTTATGGGCCTGTGCAGTATGGCCTTTTTTAATCAATTCATTCTTATAATTAAATGATATGGGACTATGAATTTCATATGTTTCTATTTTTAATCATTTGGGCCATATGTTTCTAATTTAATTATACAACCCACACACATTTACTTCAAAAAAATTATACAGCCCACATAGCCAACAATTGGATAATAATTAAATAATTAAATTACTGAAAGAAATGAACAAACTTAACTATTATATATTTTTATACGAATATATAACAGAGTAATAATTACATAACAAAAGGTAAGGATATATAGTGTTTTCCCCTAATATACTAAAACTGGACATTTACATAACAAAAGTACTATCCACAAAAATAATATATACTTAAATTAGAAACCTAATTACAATAACCCCTCGAGGCAGCACTCCTTCACCAAATGACCAGGACGAAACTGGAAAGCATTAGAGCGTTGATGTGTCTTCGTTTTTACATTAAAAACAACAAATACACCCATGGGATAAACTTGGCACAAAACTTCCTCTTCCTCATCATTCAGAAAAGCAATTGGGTTGATGGTTTGGAGATGGTGGTGAAGAGTGATGGCAGCATCCAAAGAAATGTTTAAGGTTGTCCATGATTTGTCATTGGCATGATCTTCTAAGATGTAAAACTTGTGACCAGCAGCACTATCGGATATTTGAGTGTACAGAACAAGATTCGACACATTCAAAGCTCTAATACTAGAATGATCATTAGTCAGGGTTTTACCAGGCACTTCTAGGACTTTGTAACTCTTATCCTCCAAACAGAAACCAACCAAAAATTGCTCGTTATCTATCCAAACTTGCCAATACAGAGACCCACAAACAAAGACACCAGGTTTCCCGAAAACATTATTATAAGGGAAATTTGGACCATCCTCCCAAACATTTCGCCTTTTTGAAAAAATCTTAACTTCAGATAACAACTGTTTGGATTTAAAAATAACAACACGAACAACTAATATATCCATTTTGTCAAGATTTCGACCCGTACCATAAAAAATAGAGGCTTTAACAGTACCTGGGGGTAAGTTGATTCGGGAAAATGGAAGCACAATCTTTTTCTTGGTAGTGAGATTAGTAATTTCAACACGATCAAACTCTCCACACATCAGGGTTAGGCAACTCCATGACGCCATTACCTCCGGCATTTGATCAACAACAGACCTAACTCTGTAGTTGGAATTGTTAAACCCTAGTGGTGTCACATTATAATCAAAAGGCTTATTACCCCACTCACCACCTCTGATCATGATGAAACGATTTTCCATCCTTGATCTTTTTAAATGCATCCTAAGAAGTCTAGGATTTGATATTATGGAGTAGAAATAGTGGCAACAGCATTTCATTCTACCAAGTGTTTTTTATGGTAGCCTAGAAAAAAATTCAAATATAACATCATCGGGCATTTTGCTCATGTGTCTCCACAAATAAAGGCGTTTGGAAGACATTGTTGAGGGGGGACTATTTTTTTTGGAACAAAAAACAGAGTGTGTGTATTGGTTATCAAGGTAGGAAATGGGGTTTTCTTTACCTACAGGTAAACCAATCAAATCAATTTGAGGGGGGGGGGGGAGTTGAAAAGTTAGTCTGATTGTGGGCTGTTTGGACACAACCCACAAATGCACGTACTCCAAAAAATGAGGCGCGGTTTTGGGCAAGGTTAATAAGGGTGTTTGTGCATATGGTTAATATATGTAATTAGATTTAAACATATTATTTGTGTATTTAATTTCTGCCACATTACAAAAAATATTAATTTCAATATGTTTTACAAAAATGTGCGAAAGTTAAATGATTAGTGTGTATGCTACAATTTTAATGGCTGCCTGATCCTTTTTTTTAGGCTTGTGCATTTCGGTGTGTGTGCATTATGGGAGTGTTGTGCATTGGAGGTATGGGCCGGTTCAAGAAATGGGACTGTGCATTTTTTTCTGTGCATTGTATTGTATTCCTTTGGGCATGTGCATTTTGTTAAATAAGTTGGGCCTATGCACGGCATGGGCCTGTGCATTTTGTTAACATAAGTTGGGCCTGTGCAAGAAATGGGTCTGTGTATTTTGTTAAATAAGTTGGCCTGTGCATTTTGTTAACATAAGTTGGGCATGACGAAGAAATGGGCCTGTGCATTTTGATACATAGTTGGGCATGTGCAAGAAATTTCCTGTGCATTTTGACTGACTGTGCATTAATCATTTTTTGGGCCTGTGCATTTTATCATTAGTTTTTTTGGGCCTGTGCATATACATTTTTTTACAGTAAAAAAATGTTTTGTCCTGTGCATGGAAAAAATATTTTTAAAATTTTATATTTAATATTGTTCAAGGAGAAAATTCGTTCCTGTACATTAGAATATTTTATATTTACAAATTGTAATATTTAAAAAAAATCTAGCCTGTGCATTACAATATTTTATTAGAACACATGTATATTTTTTTTTTAAAAGATGGATATAATGGTTGGGAAATTGACAGGACATATATATGACTGTTGGTTTTCAGACCAAAAATGAACTTATATAAATATGCCCATAACCTTACTGGGAAAACAAACAGCTCAACATTCAATATATAAGGAATTGTCTTCTAATAGGGAAATCATCAAAAAAATACCTAAACTACTTCACAAAAAATGTCTGAAGCTAGCTCATATGGAGGTACAAGCAACTATCCCAGGTACAGCAAATCAACTTGTTCAAAATGCAAGTGTCCAGCTGCAATAATGGTGTCTGAATCACCAAGAAATTCAGGTAGACTTTTCTACTGTTGTAAACAACATGGCTTTTCTCACTGGTGCAACCCAATTCAACATTATCCAGCAAACATGGTGCTAGAGGAAGTTACCCAGCATGCAGAAGCTTTCAGAAACTACTCATCAAGTATACATAATGATGGTATGATCAATAACAAGCTGTCACTAAGTAATGTGGTTATGGGCAATGTCATTACAATTGTACTTGTAGGGCTGTGTGCAATTGTATTTACCAAAATGTTTATGTAAAGAATGAGGCAGTTTATGTATGAATGGAGCAGTTTATAATGGTGTGCACCAATGCTGAAAATATATAAGCAGTGCGCATAAAAACTTAATTACATAACCAAATTTTCTCTAAAATCATTGGGCAATTGTATACACATCATACAGTTTCTTCATTACTTACAAAAAAAGAGCCACTGACATGAAAACATGATAAACCCCAAAAAATAATTATGATCACCACAGAGAAAACTTCTTACTCAATAACTGAGCAAAAGAAACTTTAAATGACTGACCCAAAAGAAGAACTGAGATATGCACTTGCCACAAAAAAGCACATGATAAAAACAGATGTGCTCTTGCCCACAAAAAGATCCTGACTTCGCCTACAAACAAAATACAGAAGGTATCACAAAAAATACACAATATTAGCAGGAAAAAATGATGCAAAATAATATATACATATATATATGGGCATCCTGATATCTTATGGAGAAATTAAAATTACTTATTGGAACTGAATTTACTGCATGATAAAGAAATATGCCAACAGGCTTCTAGCCAACAAAAATGAATGTTCTGCACCTACAACAAGAAACATGACACCCCATAACAAAACCACAAGAAAATGCATCATGGTGGCTGCTGGAAAAATAGAAATTTCATTACCTTTTCAGGATTTGGTGCATGTGTGGTCATGCATTCCACACTTACCACATGACCAACACAATTTCGGCTTCTTCTTTGGGAATTCACCATATGATGTAATCCTATTCTTCTTTGGACGACCTGGCCTCCTATTAAGAATTGGCGGTAGCATCTTGAACTGCTCTCGGGATGGTTCACACTCAAATCACATTGTGTCGGGGATGGGATTTAGGTCCTTCTGGTAACATTTTATATACTCTGATGTATAAAAGCATTTCTCAATGTGAGTGAAAATGGAGGTTTCATTTCGGCATATGACTGTAACTGCATGCACACAAGGGAAACCGGTAACAAACCACTGTCCACAGGAACAATACCGGCGACGCAAATCAACAGTGCATGATATTTCAGACTGCACTTCAAACTCTCCACCAGGAGATTTAGAAACAATCCACGAACTCCCAAGCTCGTACATGTAATCCCAATCAATCTGCCTCTGGTGTACAAGAGGTGTGGTCCATCCTTGACATGCATCTCTCCTATCAACAAACCATCCAGCAATGTTTTGTCTAATGCGATCTACCAATTTTGTGACAGGGAGTGACCTAGCATCCAATATCAAATTGTTAAATGATTCAGCAGCATTTGACGTCATTTCCTCATAGCGTCTGATGTGGTGAGAATGAGCAACCGCCCACTTTTCATATGGGAGTTGGTCTAACCAATCTTCAGCCATCTTTTCCCCAACATGAATGAACAATTGAATGCTCTGATTGAAAAGTCATTCGTCTGGAGCATAAGCAGCTGCTTTAAAAATCTAACCAAGGTCTACACGTTGATTGTTAGACCAACCAGAAGAAAACCAACCACGTAAATTTGCCAACAGATGGAATAAGTAATAAAAATGTTTGGGTTCATCAAAAACATTATTAAGTGTAGAAAGCAACCCAAGATTCCGGTCAGAAATATAAATAATCTCCTGATCGTGCACAATATTATCCTTAATATTCCTTACAAACCATTCCCAATTGGATATATTTTCAGCAGAAACCAATGCATAAGCAACAGGGAAAAGACCTAAATACAATTGGAAAAACAGTGGTAGTATTAAAATTCAGTTGTAATGCAATAAGGTGTGAAAAGATGCACAAAAAAAGAATGCATACCATTGTTCCCATCCTTAGCAGTTGCAACTAGCAGAGTGCCCTTAGCACGCCCCTTTAGAAATGTCTCATCTAGAAATAGAAGAGGTCTACAATGTTTGAAACCTTCAACACATGCCTTAAATGCAATGAAGAGACACTCAAAACAATGAGTAGTGTTGTTTTCTTGAAGATCTACAATACTTCCAGGATTGGTGCGCTCAACGGCTTCACAATACCAACGTAGATCTTGATAGGAATCATCAAAACTTCCATAAATCTGTTCCTTTGCAGATTCAACTGCCCTGAAAGCCCTATAGTAAGGAATCTCCTTCACATACGAGTTCCTAATTACATCTACAACATCCTTGGGTGCCATATCAGGCTTGGACTTTACATCACCCAACAATAATTTCCCAATGATTTTAGGACATAAACGTTTGGTCTTGTCTTTCAACAATATACCAACACACCTATGAGTAAAATTGCCCTTATATATAACAAATGCACCAGATACCTTTAACAATTTAGCACGAATATACCACTCACACCCAGTGTTTTTAGACTCATGACAAATGACATGTATGTATGAGGAAGTGTTTTTCATGAACTTAAAACGAAAACCCATCTTCGTGGCATACTTCCTAAGACTGGTCCTAAAATCAACACTCCCACCACTGAATATAGACCCAACACCATTTTTAAATATATCAGACCAATTATCCGACAAAAATGATTTCTTATCAAGAGCAGGACTAACGTCGAATGCAGGAATAGAACCAGCCCCTCCAAATTCTACAATTTCACCAGATACAGGATCATAAGGAACACATTCTAACCTATTAACACTAGAATTGGATTTGGGATCAGACTCTTTGGATGATGTTTTGGATTGCGAAACATGCACAATATCGACTTTTACAATTCTAGAAGGCAGGGTCTTCAAAATATTAAATATACTACCCAAATCATCATCAGATTCTAAACATGCATTGGTGAAATCACCAAATGAGCAAGAAAATGCAAAATCAGAAGACTGTAAATCGACTCACTTCCCTCTAACCTGGTCTTGGAGGGATTTATATGATTCGGTTTCCCGAACAGTGATGAATTTACACTTCTCTTTCCACTTCACAGCTAAAATGCAATCATCCGCCATTTTTTTAGCACTAATCACCGAGAAGAGAACGAGGGAAGGGGAAAGAAGATAAAACAGAGTAATAATCTGGGGGTTTTTGAATGAAATACATGCCCAACAAATTCAAATTCCGCCTCCGTACTGTTAGGTAGGGCAGATTTGACAGATGCATAGGGACTAATGGAAAAACGGCGAGTTGAGAGAGGAAGGAGATGAGGGAGAGAAAGGGGATGAGAGAGAGAAACGAGATGAGAGACAGAAAGATGTGAGAGATTAAAAACCTACAACTATTAGGGGGTGGGTAATAAAGGGTTATGGGGGGTGGGTATGGAAAAGGGAGTAACCCATCATTTAATGCTCTGATTGACTAATTTTGGACCAAATTGTATTATTTTAGCACTAAGTTGGTATTTTAAAAAGGTGTAAAACTAAAATGAATTAGTAGGGAAAAGTTAGAACCAAAATGTAATAATCTCAATTGCAAAGAATTGTGTAAAGTGCTACCGATCCCTACGATTGAAGGGATGTGATCGAAGGGCCGGCTTGCGTGACGTATTGGTTTGCCCATGATTGTATGTAAATTTAAAATATTAAAATTTCAAAAACAAAAAATTAAAATATCAAATATTTAAATAAAAACATTAATTATTTAAATTGAAAATTTGTTTACACCATAAATATTTTTGAGTAGATATTGTGTGAAAGTGGTTCATATATATCATGAACCACTTTTCAATAAAGCAAAAAGCATAAATTTATAAATATAAACCTTATATCATAAAAATAATTTATATAATACTTTATTAATATTTTTTTATATAAAAAATGAAAATATAGTGCGAAGATTTAAAAGAAAAAGAAATTACTAGTAATATTTTGGACAAACAAGTCCTTTTGCAAGAGTCCAACCTCTTCAAACGGGAGATGTGAGTGAGTGGGAGGAGCACAGGAGAGCAGAGCAGTAGTAGGGTTTATTTACTGAAATCTTATTCCTACTCGTCCATGGATCTATTCAATTAATTCCGTGAAATCTCACAAACACCACAATTAAATTCCCCACTTTTGTTCTGATCCATCTGTTATTTTCAATGGTCGCTGCTAAGATGGAGAAATCACATGCCGATCTGCTCGCGTCGCCCGGTGTGACTTCGGTGCTGAAATCTCTAAAGCTGAAGACGAAGCAGCAGGAACTCCTGATCCGTGTCTCGATCCTAGGCTTGGTTTATGTTTTGGCCTTCATTACTCGTCTCTTCAGTGTGTTGCGTTATGAGAGCATGATCCACGAGTTTGACCCCTATTTCAATTACCGAGTCACTCAGTATTTGACTCAGAAGGGGTTCTATGAATTCTGGAACTGGTTCGACTCCGAGAGCTGGTATCCACTTGGTAGGATCATCGGTGGGACCCTCTACCCTGGCCTCATGGTCACCGCTGCCCTCATTTACTGGACAATCCGTTTTCTCCGGTACAATATACCCATCCTCAGTTTGTAGCAACTTACCTGAAAACATAACATTCTTGCATTGTTTACTGGGTTTATGAAATCTCTTTTCCACGTGACGAACGGATCTTTATGAAGTTTTTTTCTATCCAACTGGAGCCTAGATGCTAAGTTTGTGAAGATATGCGCTATATTATTAGCTGAACACGTGATGCAGCGATGCTTGAGATAGGAGTTGACATTTTTCTTTTAGCTTTTTATGACACGGGTTACTTGTGAATGTGAAGATAATTTTTTTTTTTGCTGTTTAAGAAAACTGAATCATACAATGATGATAATGTCTTGAGTTTTTTTAAAGAAGACGGGAAAATTAAAATGAATATGGATTTAAAGTAGGTGTTTTTCCCCAATAAAACAAGCTATAAATTTGAAATATTTTTTGGACTTTGTTCTGAGTTTCAAAGTTCAAGGCAAATTTGGTGAGCTTAAGAATGTCTTGCGTGTTAAATTCTGTGGACAAACATCATGTTTTGATGGGTAGTTTGGAGGGTTGGGGGTGAGGTATGTTTCTATAGCTGTAAGCATATGAAGATTATATATACATGTACCATATTTTTGGTACAAAAACTTAATTATATATGGAAAGAAAAAAATGACATAGTTTGCCAGC
Organism: Prunella vulgaris; assembly: GCA_026898435.1. Lineage (NCBI taxonomy): Eukaryota > Viridiplantae > Streptophyta > Magnoliopsida > Lamiales > Lamiaceae > Prunella > Prunella vulgaris. The sequence goes on along the minus strand of JAPKLY010000385.1, from coordinate 306,795 downwards.
TAACTATAAGCTTGCAAGGTTCATGTGGTAATATTTAAACTTCCAATTTGAAGAGTATTGGGGAGGCGAACTTGTCATCTTCACAAACAGGGCCCATTTTCTACAAATTTAGAAGTCTCTACACAATATACTTAGATTGTCCATGACGTATTTATGTTGATTTCTCAATGTTCACATTTATTTACAGGTTTGCAGTTCACATACGTGAAGTTTGCGTGCTCACTGCACCTTTTTTTGCTGCTAACACTACTGTAGTGGCTTACTTCTTTGGGAAAGAGTTGTGGGACTCTGGAGCTGGACTTGTAGCTGCTGCATTAATTGCCATTTGCCCGGGTTATATTTCGAGGTCGGTGGCAGGCTCATATGACAATGAGGGTGTTGCTATATTTGCATTGCTGCTTACTTTTTATCTATTTGTTAAGGCTGTCAATACGGGTTCACTTGCTTGGGCCCTGGCCTCAGCTTTTGGGTATTTTTATATGGTTTCAGCTTGGGGTGGCTATGTCTTCATTATTAATCTGATCCCACTATATGTACTGGTTCTATTGATTACTGGAAGATACTCAATGAGGTTGTATGTAGCTTATAATTGCATGTATGTGCTTGGGATGCTACTCGCAATGCAGATCCGTTTTGTGGGTTTTCAACATGTCCAGTCTGGAGAGCACATGGCTGCAATGGGAGTGTTCTTCTTGTTGCAGGTACACTTTTATGGCTTCTAAGAGCATTTATGCAACTCAGATATCTCCCTTGAAAGCGTATACAGTCATGTAACTGGGATTTGAGAATTGGATTAAGTCCTTTTGGCTTTAGCACGTGAATGTGATATAAGCATACTTTAGGTTCCTGAAAGGAAGTCGTACTGAAGATTGCTTTGGTGACAATCAATTTAGAGAAAGTCTGTTTCCTTCTTGGAACATCAATGCATTTACCATCCCATCAACTTAAGAAATCAATGTTAATTCCTTCCTTGCTCCTTTAACTTAATCAACTTCTACTAATGCTCATTCTGATATGCCTGTTAAGATGCCAGGGTTGAGGTTGGTCAATGGAATTCCAGTATCTGGGTAAAGGATACAACATGATAACTACAGTTGTTTTTTGAACTAGTCCTTACCAATTTTTATTGTTATTATTATTATTAACTTTGTCTTCCACTATGGTTATTCCTGGTTTAGATGTTTAGAAACTTCAGCTGATGATAACTGTGGGAAGTGACCTTCAGTAGTTTATCTCAACTAGAGAAAATGGTTGTAATTTGCTATGTTTTATCTTTGTATTCTTCTAATCTGTACTTGCACAGCAACCATTACGTAGTATGAGTAATTTGGTACTAACTTTCAGCTACCTGTACAGGTGTTTTACTTCTTAGGTTGGGTCAAGTTCCTGCTAAATGATCCAAAGAAATTCCATACTTTCCTCAGGATCACAGTTACAAGTGCTGTAGGTTTGGGTGCAATAGCTCTGGGAGTAGGCACTGCTTCTGGGTATATATCTCCATGGACTGGTCGATTTTATTCTCTCCTAGATCCAACTTACGCAAAGGATAACATTCCAATAATTGCATCCGTCTCTGAGCATCAGCCAACAGCTTGGTCATCGTTCATGTTTGACTTTCATATATTGTTGTTTCTTTTCCCAGCTGGTCTCTATTTCTGCTTCAAACGTTTGTCGGATGCCACAATATTCATAGTGATGTATGGTCTCACGAGTATGTACTTTGCTGGAGTCATGGTGCGATTAATACTTGTTGCTACACCTGCAGTATGCCTTATTAGTGCTATTGCAGTCTCTGCCACTATAAAGAACTTAACTCAGCTGGTGAGAGCAAAGAGCAAACATACACCTGTAGGTTCTGGTAAAGGGACGATTAGCACCAAAGCTTCATCTAAGGTGAGCAACTGATGATTACATTTAATATTTTTCTCCCACTATAAATAGGGAATATCCTACATCAGTAATTTACTCAATACCCGTTCCCAAAAAAAAAAAAAAGTAATTTACTCAATACATGGGTGCCTCTACTACTACTATCTCTTTAACATGGTATTTATAATGTATTTCTTACTGTTGTAACTGTCGCGAAGTCTGCAACTGTTCAACTCATTGAAATTTTTTTAAATGGTATATATGAATTCGTTGCAGGACGTATATATTTTTTCCTTATTAATCTAATGTTGTAGATTTCATCTTTTTACATTACTTGCAGGATGTTTTCCTTTTCTCCCTACTAACCTAATGTTGTATACTACAACTTTTACAATTACTTGCTCTATTTCACTGCTGAACTAGTGAAATGCTGGCTAAATATTTCAGGAGGATAAAATTTTGTGACATTTAGCGCACCAAAGTGATTAGTTGTCTCAGTATATTTAAGAAGAAATTTGTTTAAAATGTTTTTCCTTCCAGCCTAAAGGTTAAGAACTTTAAACCCCCATTGTCCTATGAGTGAGCATCTTTACCAGGGAGTTGTCTTTATCTCTTGAGGTATGAATGAAGCTGGTTTATGTGCTTTAGCAGTTGATGTTATTTCCTGTTTGGCTTATAGATATCTGGATCTTAATACCTTGAAATAGGTAAAAGTCATCACAATACTTTTATTTGTTTTGCAAACAGGGCGCTCTAGATCAATCTATGCCTTTCCAAAGAAATGGTGCTATTGTGTTGCTTCTTGGAGCATTTTACTTGCTCAGCAGATATGCCATCCATTGTACATGGGTCACATCTGAGGCATACTCGTCTCCATCAATTGTCTTAGCTGCCAGGGGTGCCCATGGTAACAGGGTCATTTTCGATGATTACCGTGAAGCGTATTTCTGGTTGCGGCAGAACACTCCTCAAGATGCCAAGGTGATGTCTTGGTGGGATTACGGTTACCAGATTACAGCCATGGGGAACAGAACTGTGATTGTTGACAACAATACGTGGAATAATACACACATTGCTACTGTTGGACGTGCTATGTCATCTTACGAGGATGAAGCATATGAGATTATGAGATCACTAGATGTTGATTATGTTTTAGTGGTTTTTGGAGGTGTCACTGGCTATTCATCCGATGATATTAACAAGTAAGAACTCAGATATCTAAAATTAAAGATTTGCTTGTTCTAAGTGCTCTTATATGTTGTCTTCTGCTAACTGGAACAGTCCTTCCCCTGTGATGCTGATATGCTTTATGGTTAAACGATTTCACTGAATATACATTGACTTATTTTATGAAGTAATACAGTTGGAGATTTATAGGATTTGCACCAAAATTCATTGGCTATTCCTGTACTTGAAATCTTCAGGTCCTCAGGAAAGTAAAATTATCCTTGAATTAATCATTAATGAAACTCATCCTTGAAATGGTGTTCAAAGATTTTTAGAAGTTCTTTTGAGTACAATGTAACACATGCAAGACATTTATCACGGTGATAGACTGATTTCCATCCTGATTGTATATGAAAAATAATGTTTGACAAGTTTGATAACATCATGTCATCATGCTTGACCACTAAGAGCATGGGCCTAAAATAATGGCTCAAAGCTATTATTTCTCATTCTTTATATCTAGATTACACTGGAATGTTATTGAATAAAAGCTTGGGATATGATTCTGATATGCTTTGGATATGCATGTGTTATCTACACATGGGTTCGCATTCCATATATTCTGTACTGAGCTTTTACTTTTGGTACACATTGTTATACTCTGATAGGTTTCACACTACTATAACTGATATAACCATTTAATGCCAGATTTTTGTGGATGGTAAGAATTGGAGGCGGGGTTTTCCCTGTAATTAAGGAACCTGATTACCTTGTTAACGGAGAGTATCGGGTTGATAAAGGTGCAGCACCAAAGATGTTGAACTGTCTAATGTAAGTTGGTTTTCATGTATAAGTGTGGGGAAACTCATACTTTTCTGCCTATATTACTATGGAATCTTGCTATATGAATGTCTTTGACAAGCAATCTGTTATTATTATTAACGTTATTATGACTTTAGCCTTCCCTTTTTATATTTATATTGCAAGTTGTTTTAGTGACTAGCGTCACATCGCGCTCATTAAATGTGTTTATATTTTAAAATTAAGTCTAAATTGGATATTAGTCATTAATAATTTTGGCTTTGCTTCGTGATCAGGTACAAGTTATCTTATTATCGATTTGGTGAGTTGACAACAGAATACGGGAAACCTCCTGGGTGAGTCTAACTGTTTGTATCCCCCACCCCTTTCTTTTGTGTGACCTATGGATGCGGCATCTTTGTGAATGCTAGGTAGAGATTTACTTTTTAAGTAGGCTAGGATGATGTTTTGCTATGTTACACCTGATCCTGAATTATTTGGTAATACGTTACTTTTTGATATGGAAATAACATTCATGAGTGTGTTATTGTGATGACAGTTATGATAGAGCACGGGGGGTTGAAATTGGAAACAAAGACATAAAGCTACAACACTTGGAAGAGGCATTCACTACGTCGAACTGGATAGTTAGGATATACAAGGTCAAACCTCCAAATAATAGGTGGTGATCATCAACCACCCCTCCCTCCCTCTTTTCTCCCGGGACTGCAGGTGTTGAATATAGTGCTGAGTTTATGCATTACGTCTACTACGTACGTGGACAATTCTAGATTTATTTTTTCTTGCTTTTGGTTATTAGATTTATAGTGGACAATTCTAGATTCTAACATTTACGAAGATTTTTGGATTTATTTTTTCTTGCTTTTGGTTATTACGTCGATCCATCCTCGTTATTGTAATCCAAATTTATTTATGGATTGGATTCATAGGCACTTACTAGGTGCTAACCCTGTTTCTGGTAGTACTGGCTCTGAGAATGTAGGAGACTAAGGTCCAAACTTCCCCCGCAAAGCAAAAATCTTAAATTATAACGTAATGAGTCCGCTGCTGTTTGTACACAATTGCGCATTTTGCACTTTATTCGAGTGTCTGAAAAAGTCTCTTGTGCCAATTGAATTACAATTTAATATAATTAATCAATCAGATGGATAAAAAAGAATGTCACATGTGCAGTGACCGATTAGTTATCTGCTGTAGTCGAACCAAAATCCGAATGTAACTTAATAAACCAAAATAAAAGAGGAGTCTGATTTAAAATAGCAAGTCTAAAAAAATTATGATATCAACAATATTCATTAATCTGCACCTTTATTAGAATGAATCATGCAACTTGAGGTCCATTAAAATTGGATTATGTTCAAATGCACAAGTAAAGATAGCTAGCTGTGACCGACAGCTTTATTTATTTTATTTGTATTTGTACTAGCTGTGGTCATCAGATGACATAATTTGAACACACGAAAATAATAGACGACAATCTGCTTATTATATTAAACAGTGTTGGTAACACCTAATAAATGTATCAAAATAGACATGTGTGTATGTAGCACGTTTTAAAGTCATAAATTTTGCCATAAACATTCACGATTCTTCCGGAAATGGAAACACCTAACTGTAGAATTTTGAGTGTGTAGAGAAACAAATCGATAAGCATCAACTACACAGCAGTATACAATATCCTTTCTGTTCAAACCGGAAACAGTGCTTCTCCATTGTAAAACTGCAACACAAGAGAAGAGGGAGATCAGTCGAGAAAAAAACGACAATCAGAAAAATATATACACCTAGGGCAGGCAATTCCATTAAAGACAAACGGGTGGTACTCACTTGTCATAATTTGCATACAGCATAATTATTCCTATGCCTATGAGTTTCAGCCATATATTAGTTATGGATCACCAGTTGAGAAAGACAAAGCTAGGAAATAGAGCACCATGATCTTCTAAATTTTAAATCACACGAGCTAAGTGCAAACAACACCAGTCCAATTCTGGTTGGCTAAAACATAACAAATTATCTTCAGATAAGAACTTACTAAGCTAATCAACGTTGATAGCTATTGTTCTCATAAATATGTTTTATAATTTGAACTTTTATCCAGATGATATACTACTATACAATATGCTAAGATGTCCAACTATACTTTGTATTAGCAAGGATCCAGTTAAGCTAATCTGGTCTCCAACCGAGTCTGATAATGTTGAAACATTCTATGTTAGGAATTTGTACGCACACACACGATAACGAAAATAATAAACTCGAGATTTGTTTACCCAGTTCGTCTTGCGACTACGTCTGGGGGCGATGCCAAGCCAGGTTTTTCACTATATTTTCGGATACTGATTACAATGAGAAGATATCAATTTAAAGAGCATTTGCCCTAACCCTAAGCCCATTAGGATCAACTGGGCCGAAGAGAATATGAGCCCCAATTTTAGACTCCACACTCCAACAATCTCCCACTTGGAGACTAAATCATCCATGTAACCATATCTTCTTGTTTCTCCTCCCTTATCCGCCTGGCATCGCCTAGCCTTATCTTCAAGTTCCAAGGCCAATTGAACTTTTCTAAGGTCACCACCTTAGTAAACATGTCCGCTGGATTCTCATTTCCAAGTATCTTCATAAGCTGCAAGATCTTCCTTTCCAGAAGATGACGGATGTAGTGATACTTCAACTCAACATGCTTTGTCCTTGAGTGAAACATCGGATTCTTTGCAAGAAATATAGCACTTTGACTATCACTGAAAAGAGTACTATTTTCATGCTCCTTCCCAAGTTCCCCCAAGAGAGTCTGCAACCACACCATCTCTTTACTTGCCTCTGTCACAGCTACATACTCTGCCTCCGTAGTGGACAATGCAACAACCTTCTGCAACTTAAAAGTCCAAGATATAGCAGTACCGCCATAAGTAAAAACATATCCGGTTGTACTTCTTCTCCCATCGAGGTCATTTGATGCCAAGTCTGCATCCACATAGCCCACCAGCGCCAAATTCTTGCCTTTGAAACATAGAGCCTTGTCTGTGGTACCTCTCAAGTATCGCAGGATCCACTTCACTGCTTCCCAATGTTGCTTGCCCGGATCACCCATGAACCGGCTTACTACTCCCACTGCATGAGCAATATCTGGTCTTGTACACACCATGGCATACATGATGCTACCAATTGCTGAGGCATATGGTACCCTCATCATTTGAGCACGTTCCTCCTTATTCCTTGGTGACTCCTTCCTTGAGAGTTTGAACTGACTGCCCAGTGGAACACTTACAGGCTTTGACTATGACATGCTGAATCTTTCCAGGACCTTCTGAATGTAACTTGCCTGCGAAAGATACACATTTCCCGTCACCTCATCACGTTCAATCCTCATGCCCAAAATCTGCTTTGCCTCTCCAAGATCCTTCATGGAGAACCGTTCTGACAACTGCCTTTCCAACTTATGTACTTCTCTTGCATCAGCTCCTACGATCAACATATCATCAACATATAGCAAGAGAATAAGAAAGCTATTGTCAAACCTCTTGTAGTAGCAACAATGATCAGCGTGGCATCTTTGGTAATCAATCTCCATCATAAAGTTGTCGAAATTCTTGTACCACTGCTTTGGAGCTTGTTTTAGACCATACAAGCTCTTCTTCAACTTGCATACAAGTTGCTCCTTTCCCTTCTTTACAAACCCCTCAGGCTGTGTCATGTATAACTCCTCCACCAAGTCACCGTGGAGGAATGTCGTCTTCACATCCATCTGATGCAACATCAAGTTTTCTGCAGCTACCATACTCAACGCCATTCGAATAGTGGTTAGTTTCACAACAGGAGTAAAAGACATCAGTATAGTCAATACCGTGTCGCTGTTCAAACCCCTTGACAACCAGTCGGGCTTTGTAGCGTTTGCTACCATCAGCTTCATTCTTAATTCTATAGACCCACTTGCAGTGCAAAGCCTTCTTGCCTTTAGGGAGCTCAACGAGTTCCCAAGTGCCATTCAGTAGAAGAGAAGCTATCTCGTCATCCATTGCAATTCTCCATTTCCGTTCGTCTACATTCTGCTCTGCCTCTGTATAACATTCAGGTTCACCACCATCAATAAGTAACAAGTAGTAGTTAGAGGGCGAATACCTTTCAGGCGCACGTCGCTCTCTAACTGGTCTCTGCAGCGGAATTTCCAGTGGTGGTGGGGTCATTGGTTCTTCAATAAGAACCTCATCTTCTTCATTCTGACTCTTCTTACTCCCACTCGAGTTTGAGACGTCTAACTCAATTTCTTGGGTATTGGTCTTGTCAGAATTTGATACCTCCAAACTGTCTTTGAACATTACCTGTTCATTGAAAACCACATCTCTACTGCGGATGATCTTTCGGTTATTCTCATCCCAGAGTCTATAACCAAACTCATCGTCACCATAACCAATAAACGTACACTTAACAGATTTAGCATCTAACTTACTTCTATCAACAGAACTAATATGAGCATAAGCAACACAACCAAAGACACGCAAGTGAGACAGATTTACCTCTTTTCCCGTCCATTCTTCCTCGGGTATTTTGTTCTCCAATGGAACTGATGGACCTCTATTAATTAGATATGCTGCTGTGTTTACTGCATCTGCCCAAAACATCTTAGGCAGCCCACTCTTCAGCCTCATGCATCTGGCTCGCTCATTCAGAGTTCTATTCATCCGTTCTGCAACTCCATTCTGCTGGGGAGTTCCTCTCACAGTCTTCTCCATGCGAATCAGATTCTTCGCACAATATTCCTTGAACTCACGGAGTTCATGTTCACCTCCATTGTCAGAACGAAGACACTTTACTTTCAGCCCCGTTTCATTCTCTACAAGGGCTTTCCACTTCCTGAAAGTATCAAATGCATCAGTTTTACTTTTTAGGAAATAAATCCATATCTTCCGAGTGGAGCCATCGATGAAGGTCATGTAATACTCCGAACCACCAAGAGACTTCACAGGCGCTGGTCCCCATAAATCGCTATGCACCAATTCCAGCTTTTCTGCCTTCAAGGTTCTGTCACCTCTCGAGAAACTGACCCTTCTCTGTTTCCCGAAAACACAGTCCTCGCATATGCCAACTTAAACAGATTTTAGCCTAGGAAGTCTCCCTTTCGAACACATTACCTTCATTCCTTTCTCGCTCATGTGACCCAGCCGACAGTGCCACAAATCAACATCAGTCGTAGCTCCTGCGAGATCAATACAGTCCTTGGAGTTAATTGTAGTATACAACGTACCCTCCTTTCCCCGCGCTACTATCATAGCTCCTTTGCTAATCTTCCAACTGTTGCTGCCGAAAGTCACTAAGTATCCCTCTACATCAAGCTGCCCGATTGAAAGCAAATTTCTTTTCAATCCTGGAATGTGCCTCACACCATTTAGCTTTAATGTTGTTCCGTTTGGTGTGGATATCCGAACATCTCCTTTTCCCACAATCTTCAAGGGCTCATCATCAGCAAGGTAGACTTGTCCGAATTCCCCAGACACATAATTCTCCATTATTTCAGCATCACTGCAAGAATGGAATGATGCTCCAGAATCCAACACCCACGATTCCAGCGGACTACTGACACTTAAGACCAACGCATCTTCAACATCATATGTGGCTGCGTTTGCTGTCTCCTTCTGTCCCTTCTCGTTCTGGCCCTTCTTGTTTTCTTGGGTGTTGTACACTGGTTCCTGTAGTGACCAAACTCGTCA
>JAPKLY010000385.1:281194-296829 GCA_026898435.1 Prunella vulgaris | reverse complement strand
CATCTAACTTACTTCTATCAACAGAACTAATATGAGCATAAGCAACACAACCAAGACACGCAAGTGAGACAGATTTAACTCTTTTCCCGTCCATTCTTCCTCGGGTATTTTGTTCTCCAATGGAACTGATGGACCTCTATTAATTAGATATGTTGTTGTGTTTACTGCATCTGCCCAAAACATCTTAGGTAGCCCACTCTTCAGCCTCATGCATCTGGCTCGCTCATTCAGAGTTCTATTCATTCGTTCTGCAACTCCATTCTGCTGGGGAGTTCCTCTCACAGTCTTCTCCATGTGAATCCCATTCTTCGCACAATATTCCTTGAACTCACGGAGTTCATATTCACCTCCATTATCAGAACGAAGACACTTTACTTTCAGCCCTGTTTCATTCTCTACAAGGGCTTTCCACTTCCTGAAAGTATCAAATGCATCAATTTTATTTTTTAGGAAATAAATCCATACCTTCCGAGTGGAGTCATCGATGAAGGTCATGTAATACTCCGAACCACCAAGAGACTTCACATGCGCTGGTCCCCATAAATCGTTATGCACCAATTCCAGCTTTTCTGCTTTCAAGGTTCTGCCACCTCTCGAGAAATTGACCCTTCTCTGTTTCCCGAAAACACAGTCCTCACATATGCCAACTTCAACAGATTTTAGCCTAGGAAGTCTCCCTTTCGAACACATTACCTTCATTCCTTTCTCGCTCATGTGACCGAGCTGACAGTGCCACAAATCAACATCAGTCGTAGCTCCTGCGAGATCAATACAGTCTTTGGAGTTAATTTTAGTATACAACGTACCCTCCTTCTTTCCCCGCGCTACTATCATAGCTCCTTTGCTAATCTTCCAACTGTTGCTGCCGAAAGTCACTAAGTATCCCTCTACATCAAGCTGGCCGATTGAAAGCAAATTTCTTTTCAATCCTGGAATGTGCCTCACACCATTTAGCTTTAATGTTGTTCCGTTTGGTGTGGATATCTGAACATCTCCTTTTCCCATGATCTTCAAGGGCTCATCATCAGCAAGGTAGACTTGTCCGAATTTCCCAGACACATAATTCTCCATTATTTCAGCATCACTACAAGAATGGAATGATACTCCAGAATCCAACACCCATGATTCCAGCGGACTACTGACACTTAAGACCAACGCATCTTCAACATATATGTGGCTAGTTTGTTGTCTCCTTCTGTCCCTTCTCGTTCTGCCCCTTCTTGTTTTTCTTGGGTGCTGTACACTGGTTCCTGTAGTGACCAAACTCATCACAATTCCAACACTGAATTGAGTCTTTGTCTTTCTTGGATTGACTCTTTCCTCTGGACTTTGATCTGCCATGACTTTTCCTACTCTTCGATCTGCCCCTATCCTCCGTGTTCAGTGCTGACCCTGGAGTAGATCCAGACTCTTTTCTGCGAACCTCCTCACTGATCATCAGATCCCTCACTTCATCAAGCTTCAGTTTATCTTTAGCAGATGAGGCGCTAACTGCAGTTACTGTGGCGGCCCAACTATCTGGCAAAGAAGATAACAAAACTAGAGCAAGTACCTCATCACTGAATTCGATCCCGACTGAACACAACTGTCCAATGATCATATTGAACTCGTTCAGATGTTGCTGCACGGGTGTGCTCTCCGACATTCTGAGGTTGAACAATCGTCTGATCAGATGAACCTTGTTCGCGGTTGTGGGCTTCTGATACATCTCCTCCAAGATCTCCAGCATCTCCCTTGCGGACTTGGCTTTAGTCGTGTGGTAGGCTACGTTCATGGACAGCGATAAGCGTATCGCACTCATCGCCTTTCTGTTCAACAGATTCCACTCCTTCTGTTCCATATTTTCGGGTTTCACCTCCTCTTCTAAGGGCACGTACAGATCTTTACCATAGAGATAATCCTCGATCTGCATCTTCCAGAACCCGAAATTCGATCCGTCAAACTGTTTGATTGAAATCTTCTGATCGTTCATCGTGGCTGCTCCCTTCGAACACACAGCTCTAGATACCAGTTGTTAGGAATTTGTACGCACACACACGATAACGAAAAGAATAAACACGAGATTTGTTTACCCAGTTCGTCTTGCGACTACGTCTGGGGGCGATGCCAAGCCAGGTTTTTCACTATATTTTCGGATACTGATTACAATGAGAAGATATCAATTTAAAGAGCATTTGCCCTAACCCTAAGCCCATTAGGATCAACTGGGCCGAAGAGAATATGGGCCCCAATTTTAGACTCCACACTCCAACATTCTATTGGCCTATCACATAATTGGAGATGCCTTTTAGGCTATTCGGAACTGAAGACTGACTTATGAGGATCTTTCAATCTTATTAGTCGGTCCTTGGGCCCGATACCGAGTCATAAAGAAAATCTTATTAGTAATCTATTTTCCTTGTGCTGTTGTGCATGATGGTCGGACTCCATTATGAATTTCTGACCACAAAAATAAAAATGGCATGGTCATGTTACACAGGAAGCTGAACATGTTACGGCTGAACAGTCCCCTTCAGTTTGATCTGGTTACCCCTGGCACCTAGGCTGATTTTACAACATTATTTTCAAGCAAAATCAACTGAAGCAATATGAACTTGCATAATCTGTTTCTCCTTTAGTTTCTTGATTCGAGATGACATTGTCAGAGACAGAGAAGGATATAAGAGAAAGGAATTTAGATAAAAGGTTACATGTAGAGAAATTGGGAATGGTGGAGAGTGGAGACAATGTGTGAGTGGGTTAAATCACATCATGCATGTTGAATTGAGACATTGATAAATATCTAAAATTCATTGCGTTGAGTCATCAAAGCATGTTTAACATCACATGTCTATAAATATTTCAGTTGTAAATTTTCTAATAGCACCCAAATCTGATAACTTAAGACTATGTTTATATAGTTGAAAATAAAGCATGTTTCAATCATATTGTGACTGAAGTTGCATATCTATTGAGCCTACCCGCCCATACCATGTGCCAGCTAAAGTTATGTTCTGCATTCCTTTACTCATGCATGACCCTGTAAGTACAACTATAGTCCAAGAGGGACAGTATGGGGCTTTTTGGGTGTTTTTTTAAGGCACCTTATGTTTGTTTGATGCTTTATCAGGAGCAAGGTTCTACCACCTCGTTCATTACAATAGAACAAACAAAAGGATAACACATAATAAAGCTATTCCATTGAACTATTACAGCTGAGGTATTAAATGAAATGAACAATGACTAACGAATCAATATGGTGGTTGTTTTGATTAAGCTCCAAACCTTCAAATACTCAGAGTACATACACATATAAAACAAAATGAGGATGAGTGCAAAGATCAAATTAGTTGATTAAAATTTCAGCAGTGCAAGAAGGTCCTCTTGTCCAGGGTGGAAATCATTGAAAAACAAGAGTAGATGAATTTTCCAAGATAATATGCTGCCATCAGGCAAGGTTACTTGTGCTGAAATGATTAAATGAATTCAAAGATACACTCCAGAAATATCAGGTAATCAGTCTTCATTGTTGTCTCAAAAACTTGTTTATCACATAGATGCAGCAGATTTTATCTTGACCGAACATACCCCTGACATAACATACCACACTGCATTGAACTAGAAACTACTATAGATTCTAGCAGATTGTAATTCACAAGTTGGATAGAACGAACAAAACAAAAACTAATAAGCATCTCACCCACCATGGCAGAATATGGTTTTTATGTGACACTATGACAACCATTCTCAAAGAATTTTCAAGTAACTAAACCGTTCAATTCAAATGGAAAAACAAATTCCACTTTCTCAATATTCAAGCAGTAAAACATAGTAAAGGAAATCAGTCACATTAAAACACAAAGAATTTCTTTTAAAGCATCAACTTACCTCAATCGAGATCCTCCTCCCTAGCCTGTCCTCCTCCAGCTCCAGATCCCCTATCGGATATTCCACTGCTACTGTTGTTGGTGCTGTTACTTCCTCCATCATTACCCCCGTTAGCACCCCCACTACTGCTCGTCTCAGCTGGTGAAGTAAACGCTCTAAACAGGGATGGCAAAGATATCCTAAACCTTCTCTGCACCGTTCTTGGGTTCTGTTGACTGGTATTATCATCATTCCTACTCTCCTGACTCCCACCAGCTACCCCCAGACCTAAACTAGAGCTATTGTTGTTGCTATTACCATTATCATTCATCTGTCCCTTCCTTTGATTTTCATAATCTTGATCATCAGTTGGTAGTTCGTATCTACAAACTGGGCAAGAATTATGCAATTCAAGCCATGGTAATATACAGTCTTTATGGTATATATGTTTGCAAGGCATCTGTTTCGCCTCCTCATTCAACTCAAAGCTGTCTTTACACACGGCACACTGAGACGAATCAGAGGCCATCATCTCCTCTGTGATCCGTATATTCGGTAATCCCTCAATAGCAGACTTGGAAGCAGGGGGGGTACCATATCGATTAGGGTCGTTCTCCGCAAGTTGTTGAATCAGTTGTTCTAAACCAGGCCCAATAAAATAATCCCCCAAATTGGTGGGAAGCCTAAAATCAGCCCCACCGTCACCCAATCCAGCGCCTCCAGAAGATTCAAAAACAAGTTGAATATTTGCCCCCCTCGCTTGGAGATTATTGATATAATTGTTGAGAAAAGAGAAGGGATTAAATTCATCGGGAGATCGCCTACCAAGAAGCACGGATAGATCATCAAGTCCACCACTTGCGCCGCCAGAGGAGAATGAGAAGGAGGCGGCGGCAGGAGTAGCAGAGGAAGAAGAGAAGACGATGGGGAGACCGCCAAAGGCAGGGAAACCTGCGTCGAAGAAGGAGTCGGGGATAGCATCGGTAGGGTTTGACGGAGGAGCAGTGTCAGATTCTTCTAGAAAGCCGCCGTGGCAATTTGGGCAAACGAGTTCCTCGGTAGGTGAGGCTGGAGAAGTGATGGAAACGTGGAGCTCGCATTGATAGCAGAAGTATTGCTGTCCAGTAGCGGCTCCACCTCCTTCGCCGCCGGGATTTCCCGCCGAAGACATGATTTTTGCACTGTGAGACAAACGTGAGAGAATAATATTCAGTGAGATTTTGGGTTGGGTTGGGTGGGGAGGTGAAAATGAAAACAAGTTTTTCCCGTGAGAAAACGTGTGGAGAACAGCTGATGGGGAAACTATTCTCTCCTCTTTCCAAAACTCCAATTCCCTACTATGCCAACTAAACTCGCAACTCTCCTCTCTATTCTAAAGTCGCAGTTACATTGTACTTATAATTGTCAAGCTTATGTTAATATTTGTCTTTGATAGTATGTATGTACGAGAACGATCAAATTTATGAAAAATAATTTAATAAATATATTTTTATTTTATATTAAAATTTTATTACTTTTTAAAATTAATAAATAATATATTTTAAATTAAAAGTAGATTAAGCGTATATTTTGAAATTCTACCCACTTTTAAAAAGTAATATTAATTTTTTTATTGTAAAATCACTTTTAATAATAGAATAGTTATTTGAAGAGGTATTTTTTTTCTTTTTCTTATAATGGATTCTAGAGAATCAAAAGCAAGATTTATCAACTTCTCTAAAATATATTCTTGGTTCTTAATCTAGTGATTACAAATAATTAATATAAAATTAATTTTTATTAAAAAGTATATCGTAATGCAAACACATACTAAATAATATTAATCTTAATTATATTACCATATGTTTAACACAAAATTTACTGTTTTCCATTGGGGAGCTATATATAAATATTTCCGTAGGCCAACATTTTCATTAGTTAGATATAATTAATTCCATTTGAAATAGTGGAGTAAATATTTTGTCTAAAAAAATTAATATGTAATGGTCTTTACATACAAAATTGAACGAATGAGTATCATGCACCATTCAAGGTACTGATATAATGATTAATATGTTTTTGAATACTTATAATAATAAAATGTGAAAAGTGAAACTGAATATCGAAATATCAAAGTAGACATCAAATTCCAAATTTACATACCACCTTGAAGTCAACCTTGATGGTTGCCTAGCCTAGCCTAGCCTAGTATTAAGTATTAAGTATTAAGTATTAACAATAACAGGGCGGCATGTTAAGTTATTTTGGGAATGGGACACCAACAAAAATGCCGTATGGTGTATGCCACATAATTTATTTTATACTTCTAGCTTCTTTTCAATCCTACCTAATTTTCCATTTGCAATGCTTCTTTCAATCCTACCTAATTTTCCATTTTGCTATTTCAAAAGATTTTTTTTGCTGAAATAAATCATGCAAATTTTAAAGAGATGATTTTTAACATTTTTGTAGGATTTTTTAAGATTTCTTAAATCAGAATTTTAATAGATTCTGTAGGACTTGGTGAACGTTGCAGAATTTCGTGGATTTGTAAGAATTCAAGATCTTTTTTCATACCTTCGAATTTAAAAAAAAAATCAAAGACAATTTTTTTCCTAATATCATTTCCTTTGAAATAGCATTCATCCATATGTTCATAGCTATACTAGTCTTCTAAGCATTAGAGTACTATCGCTCTTGCTGTTGAGTTTGAATGATAGACTCAAAGTCACAGTCTTCATTAATTGATAATGTTGAAGATGGAGGTTCATCCACAGATTCAATCGGGAATTCATCAAAATTACATTTTTTGCGAAGAAAGTTATATAGAACTGCACATACTAATACAAGTTCTGCTTGTGTCTTAAATTAAAATGAAGGCGCTAACTTAAAAATTATGAACCTTGATTTAAAAATACCAAATATTCTTTTGGTCATATTCCTTAAAAAAAACATGACGAAAATTGAACAATTCTTTCTCATTTTCAGGGTTATTATCTTGACGTGCAAAATCTTGTTGATGATATCTTACACCTCGAATTGGAGCTAAAAACTGACGTCGGATATATTAGAATTATGTTCTCACATATTAATTTCTACTTATCATATATATAGGGATTAATACTAAAATTGTCTCATGACTTTTTCACCTTTTTTGATTTGGTCTCATAACTATGTAATATTTCAATTTAGTCTCATAACAATTTAAATATAATCAAATTAGTCTCAAGTCGCCGGAAATGACTTAAAATGACGTAGTTTTACACGTGCGGGCCACGTGTTTTATTTTCTGGCGGAAATGAGACTACTTTGGTTAAATTTGAATTGTTATGGGAATAAATTAAAATATTACATAGTTATGAGACCAAATCGATTTGGACGCGTGAGCCAATTCCACCAAAAAATATAACACGTGACCGGCACATGAGTAAAACAACATCGTTTTAAGTAATTTTCGGAGACTTGAGACTAATTTGGTTAGATTTGAGTTTTTATGAGACTAAATTGAAATATTACATAATTATGGGACAAAATAGAAAAAGTAAAAAAAGTTATGGGACGATTTTGGTATTAATCCCCCCCCCCCACCCACATATATATATAATGATATTTTAATACACGTGCGTGTGTTAAAAAATATCACAATTGAATTATAAAAACAATCAAAGTAAAAGATAAAAGAACTCTAATTCCTCAAATAAATACTGTCAATGAAAAAATATAAACTAATGACATATGCTATATATAATATTAATATTATAATAACACTAATATAAAAAAAAATTATCTTGTGTCACTTTAAGTCAACTCTCATTGTTACATTATTTAGTTGCTTTGGATTATGAGTGAACCCTTACACCCACAAAAAACGTACATGAACTTCAAATCAAAATTACAAGCAAGTATTATATTTTTTAAATAAATTAATATATATAGTAAGTTAATTATAATAATTATTTTTATTTATTCTAATATATATGTATGTACATGTAATATTATATTAGCCCTCGTTATTGTTATTACTTTATCGTTGATGTAAGTATTATGACTAATAAGAGTAACCATCGAATTAAATATAAGTGCAGGGATGAAATTATTATGTTTAAAATATTTTAGATTTTAAAAATAAATAATCATATATAAATCAATTTGAAGATAAATAAAGTCACTAATTCAAAAAGTCATTCGAAATTCGATGGGTTTTGATAAGATTATTGGTATTTATAAAATACACTAAAAAGTACATCAAATTCAAACAATCTTTTAAAATCCGTATATTTTTAATACCAGCGGGTTGTTTTTAAATCTTTTAAAATTTTGATTGAATATCAGTGAATTGTTTTTAAATTTTTTAAAATCCAGATTGAATACCTGTTGATTGTTTTTAAATCTTTTAAAATTCTGATGGAATACCAACATACTTTTTTACAAGACAAAAATCCTATGAAATCCCAAACTAATACACCCCTTAATTTCTCATAATTAAAATGATTAATTTTTTTATCTTATTATTTTACTTCATGTCATAATAAATTTGCCTAGAAAAAACTACTTTAATCTCTACTTTATCACCCCAAGTACTAATATATTTCAATTAAAATAGGAATTTGAGAAATTTGGGTTACTATATTTCCTTCTAATTAGGACTTTGTTAGATTTTCTCTAAGAAAAATAAAAATGTGAATGGACAAAAAATAATCATAGATTGTAATTGATCAATTTAATTTAGTATATATTGTAATTTGATTTAAAAAGTTGTATAGGTTGCAAATTGATAATAGAAGTATTGTATAAGTTGCAAATTGATATTAACCCAAAGAAAATATTAATTTATATGTATACTTATAAAAATATACGCATATTTATTAATATGTCACTATTTTATTTAAAATTTATATATTTCTTAATTTTTGTATAAATTTAAATTTGTATTTTTCTTAATTTATGTGTACATATTTATTCAATTAAATTTTTTTGCCCCTAGTACAACCACTTTTTTTTTAAAAAAAAAAAATTTGCGCCATTGCAGGATTGCGAAGCTCCATACCTTGCCTCAAGCTCCGCCATCGTTGAAGAAAGAAATCAATTCAATTTTGTTCGCATTTTCTTCTTACCTAAGATTTATAGTTGCAATATTTGAAGCTCTACCATGGAACCTCACCACAACTCAAGCTAGGTATATTAAACGGGTTGCGGACCTAAATGATCTCGGGCTTTAGCGATTCGTTTTTAATGGACCACTAATATTCAAGATCTAACTAAATGGGCTACTAACGGGCTTGGGATAATTTTTTTAAAAAAAAATCAATATAAAATACAAAATCATAATTATAATGAAAAATTATTCAAAGTTGTTCATAAATTTATGTAAAATACATCTAAACATAATTCACAGAATTCAATCATTAACAACTAATTTAAAATTTAATAAATATCTTCAAACTATTCAATCTTCGATATTAGATCCTTCCTTGGACAATGATAAAAATTTCAGTATATCATCATCATTTGAGACATGTAAATTGTAAAAGTTTAAATTAATAATTACTTTAATAAAAATAAATTGTCTATGAAATTAAAAAAAAAAATACCAACAATAAATTCAATGTTAACTTCTATTCATAAGTTTTAGTTATGTTAATAATTAATAATAGTTTAAGTTAATAATTAATAATTTAATAAGCTTGTTCGGCTTTCATAAGTTTGTTAGATAAGATTTACTAAATAAGTTACCTTTACAATTTAATATAAATTATATAATTAAGTAAATAATTAATAAATAAAAGTAAAAAAAGTGGGCTAGCGGACCAACCCATGAAATCGGTCTGCACGGTCCACTATATGTTCGGGCCTAACAGGCTAACCCCGTAAATTTTAGGGTTAAAGTGTTAAATAAGCCAGCCTCCAGCCTGTTTAACATCTCTAACTCAAGCCCAAGACCATCACTATCCAAGAAGCTCGCCGGAAAATCGCACACCTCTAATAAATCACTACCAAGCCGAAACCCTCAAATCCACAGCCTTGACCCGTCGACGTTGGAATCAAGATAATTTAGAACAATTAAACCACTTTTTTTACTTGGAATATCCACTGGAAAATCGTTATTCTCCATCGGTACACTACTAGAAAAGTTGTTCTCGAAAATTTTTGGACGTATGAAAGTGAAACTCAATATCTTGCTTGATAGAATAGTGCACTATGTATGGGTTTGTGTGGGATTTGTTTGTAAGTTTGAGATGCAAAAGAGATCTCGTTGATATATCAATCTGGTAATCTCTTAATCTTAATTCTTTGTCATTTAGATCTGTAATAAATGAGTAATACCCAAAAAACAAATGAGTAATACTTCATGCTATATTTAACAATACATCAAATTTAATAAATGAATATACCCAAAAAATAATTTATAATAAAAAAAAACAAATTAATAATACCTAAAAAAATAAACTCATTAATACCTCTTTAACAAGTCTAAGGAATATCCTAAAAACAACTCATCAATACCTTCGAAATTTCCACACTTCAAATTTTAATCTCACAATTTTCACACTACACTTCATCATTAAAGCCCAAAAAACACTAAAAAATTATATATTTTGAAAGATAAAAGTATACCCATAAAAAAATTGCATGTTTAAAGCAAACACACCGGTAGTAGGCTTGGCAACGGGGCGGGGAATCCCCGACCCCCACGGGGATCCGCCCCGAACGGGGCGGGGAATCCCCGAGAGAAACGGGGACGGGGATGGGGATGGGAAAATTTTTTCCCCGTATGCGGGGACGGGGATTGTATTCCCCGCCCCGCGGGGATCCCCGCCCCGTTCCCCGCGGGGCCCAGCATATATAATATATATATTTATAATATACATATATATATATATATCATTTATATATAAGTATATATGTATATATATATATATATAATTAATTAACCATTCATGTATATATTTAACATATTATATATCATATAAATATATCATTTATATATATAAGTATATATGTATATATATATATATAATTAATTAACCATTCATGTATATATGATTTATAATATATCAAAATAATGTATTTTATGCACTTTAAATTTTAATAATACTTTTAATTTTAATTTATTTAAAAAATTAATTACACTTATTAAATATAAATTATTAAAATTAAAAAAAAAAAATCGCGGGGAACGGGGAATCCCCGCGGAGACGGGTTCCCCGGCGGGGCGGGGATGGGGATGGATTTTTCCCCGTGAAGTTCGCGGGGAATGGGACGGGGATTGGCCCCCGGCCCCGCCCCGCCCCGCCCCGTTGACAAGCCTAACCGGTAGAAACTATACTATTATACTCTATACATATTTAAATGAGAGTAGTACTAGTACTAAACTACTAATACATCATACTCAAAAGTTTAAGTTGGAGTTGAAATGGCATCGCGAGCGGTGGTCTCGAGGGCTTGCCGAATCAAGACGAAGCTCGAAACGGCGCTGCAAGCTGCTGTTTTGGATATCGAGGACGTCTCTTACCAGCACGCCGGGCACGCCGCCGTCAGACAAATGGATGGTGATGCTAAGGAGACGCATTTCAATGTGAGAGTCGTTTCCACCAAATTCGAAGGCCAAAACCTAGTCAAACGACACCGTATGATCTACGAACTCCTCTCGGACGAGCTTCAATCCGGTTTGCACGCCCTCTCCATCACCGCCAAGACCCCTAAGGAAGCTGGCATCGGCTCTACCTCTGATAGAGAGTAATAGTTTCTTAAATAAGGTGATTAAGTGTTCGTCATTGAGTTTGAGTAATCAATGGTTTGGTTTATAATTCAGAATGCGTTTATTAGATTATCCTTCACCTGATTCCGATGTTGGTGTACAAGGGATTCAGTCTTCACTCTTCAAAATTGGGAATTTCATGTTTATGTATTCAGAAGAAATATCATATATTTGGTTCCAATTAATTTTATATGAATTTGGCGGGTCTTCACTCATTTTTTTAAATTGCGACATTATCTCTTGCAACCTAGTTTGCTGTATAAAATATTAGTGGCATGCTTCATTTGTATTTGAAGGTTTACTCCCTCCACTTATCCCCATTCGATTGGTGTTATGATTAGCGTCTTTCGTAAACTGGTTGATTGATGTGTTTGTCCACAATATGCTCATCATTGTTTTTTACTATATGATTGGATCTAAGTTCATTTGTAACCACACATTATGTACTTTCGTTGAGATCCTTTGCTTATGAGAAGATCACTTGGAATTTACTTTGTAGTTTGGAGTAGATAACTATCCTCCATCCTCTGTGCATTTTCATGATTAGTGAATGGTTGATTTCTATGATCTTGATCGAGTTGTCATGCGTTGGTGTTTATAGAATAGAGAGATTATTCGGTAGTATTACTGTCGTTAAGCTTGTAGTAGAGCCCAGGCCTTGTATATTGGAAATTGAATATTGTGAACACACAAATTTGGCCATAGGGGTATACTTGCATTTCTCTTCTCTTTTTCTGCCACATTTGGATGAGGATCCCCTCCTGTACAGGGGAGACAGCCCTTGGATCACACACTCTCGTATGTGTCCAAGGGCTCCCCTCTGTGCAGGAGGGGTTACGGACCCGATTCTACAACTTTGTACTGAGATATGTGTTTTTACAGGTATTATTAACCCAGATTTGGAGCATTCCAAATAATAGGGATCCAACTGCTTCGGGAGAATTTGAATCTCTTGTTCTTGCTTTAGTGAGCTGCAGGTCTATGTAATATGTTAATGTGATGCTCAAATGGGGCTTCACTTTAGACAGCAACTAGATGGGCGTTGTTAATGATACACTATCATATTGCTGGATGATTATTAAGACTTAAATTGGCCAACTATTTATGCTCTGTTAATTATTCTACATCCCCTGGTACCAATACTAATACTACTACTGAGTTCATATTCTTTGTGTTCATTTTGTACCTCATTGATAATGTATCGTTGTTAGTATTATGTGTGATTAAAAATGACAAGTAACTGGTGACTGTAACATATTGGTTATCACTTATCAGGCAATGTCTAGTCTAGTTGGAAAGTTAGAATTATTTGTGAATAAAATGACAAGTAATTGGTGAGTAGTTGTCATAGCGGATTGGACCCGTTGAATCAGCTCATCATGTCATACATAAAAAGAGGGTTGGATCAAGCATTTTTTAGCCCATGGTCATCTATTGTGGGTTTTGGTTCACCTTGTTCTGTTGGCCCGGACAATATTTGTAGGGGGTTTGACACTGCTTGTTTGGGAGGCCTACAAACTGAGTCACCCTTCCCTTGCGCAAAAAATTAAGAATCTTTTTATGTTTTCAGAGGCCAAATTATAAAATTGGATATCAAGACTTTTTGCACATATAAATACCCTATTTTATCAGAGTTTGAGGGCTGGAGAATCATCTCCCTTTTCCTCTCTGAATCCCATTCCATTTCCCTACTTTTCTTTACATTGTTTTGTAAGTTCCCTGCATTTCCACCATATATTTTCATAGATTAATGTTTATCTTGGTAGATTTTGAGTAAAGTACAAGTGAAGATTCAAGAGATTGTGTAATTTGTAGTTATTCTGAATTTTAAGGTGATATTATTTTAGTTTTAAATCATGTTTATGCTTAATATTCTCTTTGTAGACTTGAGTGTCTTGTCTAGATCCATAGGCTAAACTATCTATACTTTGGATGGTGTAAATTATGTGATGATTTAATTTGTGCTATTTAATTCTATTGTGGATTTCCATTATTCTTAATTAATTATTAGAATATACATTAAATTGAGCTAATTATAAATGAAAATTGCATTAGCCTAGTCAAGTCAAGTGTGTACAGTACAGGAGAGGTGTGAACACCTGAGAGCAATTATTCAACAATTAGAGATTAGTTGCCTTGCCTAGAATATATATATATATATATATATAGTTTAGATAAGGAATTTGATAAGACCATAATGATCGATGGTCCATTGAAGCTAGAAATTGCATGAATTAACTTACAATTGAGAGTGAGTGAGTCACACGCTGGACAAAATTCAAATCATACCAATCTCCTTAATTTGCACTTTTATTTATTTTAATTGGTGATTAGTTATTTATCAATCATTGTGCTGGTTTAATCATTCACAATTTGCTCGGTTAATTGCTTATTTTAATTAGCTTTTTTTTTTTTAAATCTCATTGAGTTAAAATAAAATTGAAACTCAGTAATTTAAAAGTTTAATCATGTCAACATCAGAAATCACTTAGCTTAACCATTCATTATTTGTGGGTTGGGTTTGATATTTTATAACTTGGTCACTTACATGCTTACAATTACACTGAAATTGTGCTTAATTAATATTAAAACATGTTTTTTGCTTATTACATGCAGCGGGTGAATTGCAACATTAATTAACATCCGCCGGGCCGGGGTACACATAAATAATCGATCATAGAAAGAGGGTATTGATCAATGGGAAACTTGCATTGCATTGCATGTGACTCTTTTTGCAAACACAAGAGATTATGAACTTAATTGTGTTTAAACACAATGAAGACCAGATTTAGTAATTTATAACCTATTAATCAAACCATATATATATATATATATATAGTTACTCCGGATTAATTAATTAATTTATTGAAGTGAAAAAAGTATGATCCATCGCTTTCATTTGGGCAACGGCTATCTCCCAAGAGATTCCAGTGACTCAATCTTTCATTCGAAAGTAATTATTGAGAGAATATATTTTTTCTACGTTACATTCCATGAGTTCATGTAATGCCAATAATTTTATATATTTTCTTTTTTATTATTCTAGTTGGCATGAAAACTTTTATTATTCAATTGAGTTGAACTTTTAGATAACTAATTTCTCAATATATTCTCGTTTTTTTTTTATTTTCTTTTAAATATAAATAGTTTTTTTTTTAGTGTGTTGAAATGAAAAATATATACTTTAGAAGTGAGGAGAGAATATTCCTAAAATAGGGGGACAAAGATGGGGATTTATTGAAAAAATTAAAGTTGTTCAAATGCATGCGATCATAGATAGTTGTTGCTAAATTTTAAAATTAAGCTTTATTAGATACTTAAAAGGCTTAGAAATTTATTTTCATAATATATTAAAGTGTTGTTTTGGTGGTACCCTCATCTTTTCCCCCCACTACTCTTGGTTTGATGGACACTTGGAAGTGCCCTACCCAAATTCAAACAATTTGTTATATATATATATATAGTTAGAGCTAGAAGAAGATACATGAATGGGTCGATAATTGTCATCTTTAAGGACAAGACATGTATGCCTCTTTACCTTTGTCCGTTTCCATTATTATTTTGTACTACAATTATTCGGAGTGTTTATCATAATTGTAATATATATTATTTTGTAATATATATATATATATATATATATATATAGAGAGAGAGAGAGAGAGAGAGGGATGGAATAATTGTAAGGTGGAGCTAGGCAAAGGCATCCACCAATCAGACGGTTGGGGAGCAACCATGCACTTTCGTAAGTCAAAAATGGTTTAGTTGAAAATTAAAAAATTAATGAAAGAAAGAAAGAAATGGACTCACTCGATGCATATTAATTTATTTTATGATAATAATAAAGAGAAGTACTTAGTACAACATATCATGCATATTGGTGTCCATTTTTATTAAATATTTAAATATTAATTGTACGCTTTAATTTATGTAGGGTAGGGGGTCACCATCTAGCTTATTAATTATAGCACATTAATGATCAATATGGTTTATATTTGGAGGTTTATCCTCCCACGGGATGCAGTTCTACTCATTTTATATATATATATATATA